>JAUMJL010000286.1:1665000-2056619 GCA_033558185.1 Dromococcyx pavoninus | reverse complement strand
CCCTCCGGGCAGCGCCCCCTGCCGGGCGCAGCGGGAACTGCAGGCGGCGCTGCGGGGGGGAGAGCCCGAGGGAAGGGGGTTGGCGTTGATCCCAGCGGAGAGGGGCGGAAAACTAAGATCTCGGCGGGATTTTTACCCTACGGAACAGGAAATTTTTTGAAAAATAAGGATTTTTTACCGCATATGGGCTTGGTTGGAGAAGACTTTCAAGATCATTGAGTCCAACCACACCTGTCCACTACAGAACCAGATCCCTGAGCACCTCATCTACCCGTCTTTTAAACACCACCACTTCCCTGGGCAGCTGTGCCAGTGTCTGACCACCCTTTTGGTAAAGAAATCTTCCCTAATGTCCAATCTGAGTCTCCCCTGGTGTAAATTTTGGCCATTTCCTCTCATCCTAACCTCCTGTCATCTGGGAGAAGAGACCAACACTCACTCTGCTACAACCCCCTTTCAGGCAGTTGTAGACAGCGTTGAGGTCTCCTCTCAGCCTCCTCTTCCCTAGGCTAAACAACCCCAGTTCCCTCAGCCGCTCCTCACAGGACATTCTCCAGCCACTTCACCAGCTTCACTGCCCTTCTCTGGAGGTCCACCTCAGTGTCCTTCTCATAGTGAGGGGCCCAGAACTGAACACAGGATTCGGCCCAAATCTGAACACAGGATTCGAGGTGTGGCCTCACCAGTGCTTGCATGGGAAGCTCCACAGGAGCGCCTGTGAGTGCTACTTCCCGCTTCCCTATGTGCCCTATAGTGCACCCCAACTTGGCCTTGATCCCTTCCACACGGGATAGTTTTTCCACACTGGGGACACCTCTGTTGCAGCCAGGCCTGGTGCTCTCTCTGTCCCTCCCCTGTGCTCCCTGGGGGCTGGCAGGGTGGCCAGGGTCCCCAGGACACTGTCCCACCTTCCAGCTGTTTGTCCATCCATCATCCCTGGGGCAAGGCCTGGGAATGAGACCCATCTCGATGTTGCATGGTATGAGAGAGGGATCCTTCCCTACAGCCCACTTGGAGTTGTTCAGGAGGGAAGAACTGCACCCCAGTAGTGGAAAGGTTTTCTTCCTCCCACAGAGGTCTTCATGACAGTCAGCACTAGGTGGCATCCCCAGTGATGCCAACAAGTGGTGGATCCCCCCGGCTGTGCCCATATTTGCCCCCAACCCACCCTCATGTAAAGGACGAGACCATGCTGACTTCTGACACGGATGACCTTTAATGACAAAAAGTCCCCAAGTGACGAAGATCCCACTCCCCCTTCCCAAACAAATCTTCATCATCCCAATTATAGCATCCCCTCCTCCCCTAAATGGGCAGATTGATGTGGGACAGCAGCATCCTGTCACTCACGGGGCTGCATGGAGATGAGGACACCCTGGTTGATCCCTACCACTGTGGTTGTCACCTCTCCCATGGGGAAAACACAGTGCCCAGGTCTGCAAGCCCTGGCCTTATGTGGACCCTGGGGTAAAGCAGGAAAATCAGGGAAAAGGGCCAGATGCAGGGGGGTGGTCCATGAAAACCTCATTTTTAAGGTCCCAACTGCTGCCATCACAATTTAGGGATGGGGGGACATTCCTGGTGTCTGACAGGGGAATGCAAAGAAGATGCTTATTCTCATCCAGAAGATGCTTCAAATCTCAGTGGTGGCTTCATTGCACTCCGCAGGCTGCAAAATCCCATGGGAATCACACATATAGAAAGGGAAACCCCGACTTCCAACACCTCCCCAACCACTCCCCTGGTCCACCAACATCCCTGTGGGGTTCAGCTCCCTCAGCGGGGTCCAACTCTGCCTCAGGGCAATGAACCAGGACAGTTTTAATCCTCCAACTCTGGAGCAGAGGGACTGGCAGCGACATGACGAGGCGCTTGATCCCTCCACTTCCCCCCCAAAATAAATAAGGATGTTTATATATATATAATATATATATATTTAAAACAAACAAACAAACAAACAGAGCTTTCTGGGTGCTGGCGATGGAGCGAGCAAGTTAGCAGGAGGCCCGGGGCGGGGAGAACACCGCGGGCGTACTGTCCCTGGGGTGGTCCCGCAGCGTGTCCGGGGTCCCGAGGGAAGAGGGGGTGACAGCGCTGCAACCCCCCCACCCCGAAGCAGGCACACACAAAACCGGAGAGCAAGGCAGGTTCCTGGCTGTACGGCATCCTCCGGCTGGTCCCCAGGGATGCTCATTAACGCCTTCCTCCTTCGTTAGTGCCTTCCCAAGCGAACGCACCCCCACCCCTATCTCTCCAGGTCCCGAAAGCGGTGTGTCCCCCCCGCAGTCCGGTGCGGTGGCCAGGGGGACGGTGGGGGGACCAGGGCTCATCCCCCCAACCCCAAGCACACAGAGAACAGCCGGGTTGGAGATGAGACGCGCTGGGGTGGGGGGTGGCGGGGAGGGGGGTCGGGGCCCCCCTCCTCTGCATATGGGGGGACCAGCACCCCCCTTCCTCGCCGGGATGGTCCCGGGGTTTGTGTGGCCATTCATGCTCTCCAGAGGAGGAGGTGGTTGGTGCTGTCGTCCCGGCCCACGGTCTCGCTGCTGCTGGTCAGGCGGAAATCCTCATAGCCGTCCCCTCCACTGATCACCAGCATCTTGGGTTTGGAGAGGGCAAGGGCGGGGGCACGGAGTCGCGATGGGTCTCGCTTCTCTGCTTCACTCAGCTTCTCGGCCCCTGCCAAGCACAGCACCCCATTGCACTGTCAGATCTGTTCTCTCCTCTTCCTCATCATCATCCCACCAACATCACCGCACCAGCATCATCCCAACAGCGTCATCCCAGCATCCTCCCACTACCATCCCACCATTACCATCCCAGCATCCTCCCACTGCCATCACACCAGCATCTTTCAACCAGTATTATCCCAGCACCCTCCCACTGGCATCTCACCAGCACCATCTTGACATCATCTCAGTACAATCCTTCCACCAGCATCATCCCACCAGCATCCTCCCAACATCGCTATCACTTCCTCAGGTGCTACATCTTGGCTCCCCAAAACTCCTCCCATCCCCAAATAGCCCATCCCACCCAAATAGCTCCTCCCACCCAAATTACTCTCTCCTCACGCTCAATCTGCTCCTCCCCATTCCACCCCAACTTTGAGGCCAGTTTGAGTGAGACATCACATGGCTTTCCACTGGCTTTTCCCCATGGGAATTAGGCCCTTCCAAAAAAATCTGAGGTCACTCAAGTGATCTCCTAAGCTCTGGAGTGGGGGATAGCACACAATTTCCTTCCATTCCAATTTTTCCTCCACAGATTTTAAAAAGGTAAGGATTTCATTTTACATTTCAAGGCTACTCTCGGTTATCTGCCAGCAGGACAGCATTTCTGGTCCCATAAAAAACATCACTCCCCCTGAAGTGTGTCAGGATTGGCCCCTCTCCCCATCATCCCACCTACCAGTCTCCCTTGGTAACGGGAAGAGGATGTCGAAGCTGTCAGGTAGTTCGATAGCGGTGAGGAAGCGGACATGGCCAGTGTGACCCTGGGAGAGCCCCACCAACACCGGGGCTGCCTTGGCCGAGATGGCGAGGGTCAGCACCACACCAGCACTGGTCCCGATCCACAGCAAGTCCTTGCATGCCAGGAGAGCCGTGATCCGAAGGCAGGCTGCCTTGTGCTGCCGGATAATGGCGTCCGAGCCTGCCGAACATCCCAGCCGTCAGTGTCCCTCCCTGCCTGGCATGAGGCTCTGAACCCCAGTGATGCCACCTGCCTCCATTCCCAGGGGTATCTAGGGGACATGGGACATGGGGAAAGGACCCCACACCCCTCTGACTGGTATAAGGTACTCTTGGATGCTGCCAGATTGGGCTGCCTGATTTCCCCATGGGATTATGCAGTTACCCTGGGGCTGCCCTATTCCCACATGGGATAATGAAACCATCCAGGGGATGCCCTGTTACCTGGTGAGATTATGGGCTGCCCTATTTATGTGTGGGATTAGACATATGCCCATAGACTGCTCGGTTCCTGTGTAGGACTATGCATGTGCCCATGGGCTGCCCTGTGCCTGCAGGGGATTGTGAAGCCACCCACGGGCTGCCCTGTTTTCCTGTGGGATTATGGGGATGCCAAAGGACTGCCCTATTCCTGCAGGGGATTATGCAGTTACCCAGGAGCTGTCCTGTTAACTCATGGGATAACGAAGCCACCCAGGGCATGCCCTCTGACCTTGTGAGATTATGCAGACACCCAGGGGCTGCCTTGTTCCTGGATGGGGTTATGAAGCCACCCAGGAGCTGCCCTATTTCCATGTGGGATTACACAGCTCCACAGGGACTGCCCAATTTCTGTATGGGCATTATGCACATGCCCAGGGGTGTCCTATTCCTGTGTGGGATTATGAAGCCACTCAAGAGATTTTCTATCAACCTGTGGGACCATGCAGATGCCCAGGGAATGCCCTGTTTCTGCATGGAATTATCCATCTGACCAGGGGCTGTCCTATTGTCCTGTTTCCCCACAGGATTATGCAGCTGCATAGCTCCAAGGATGAACTCAATGAGCACGACAAGTCAGGTCTTTTTTCCCCAAAGCTGGTGGGGATGCAGGAGATATTAGATTTCCCAGTGCTGGATGCTGTTGGGTGTTGCATTTTCATGGCAGACAATGGGCATGGATACCCACGGGAGACAGTGGCAGGCCCTCACCAGACACTTGCCACCAGTGGGACTTACCGGCGAGCATCTTGTGTACTGGAGGGGTGATATCCGCTTCGGCCAACTGCTCGTAGCTGGTGGCATGGTAAAGCCGCACCTGGGCGCTGCTCTGCAGAGCAACCCACACGCCGGTCCCCGTGCTCACCATGCAGGTCACGCTGCGCCCACTGTCCTGTCCCACCTGGAGCGTGTGCTGCGGGTGACAGAGCCGCAGTGATGCCACTCGTGATGCCACCGACGCCCATCACTGGCCCCGTGACCTCCCACCACCGCCCGCGGTACCTCTTGCGCCAACGTCGTGGTGTTGAGGATGATGACCCGGTTTTGGCAACCACACCAGAGCTTCCCTGCCACGGCCACCATCTTGGTGATGGGGCTTCCCGGCGAGCCCAGGGACAGGGACTTGGAGTTTTGGGGGTCCCAGAAGCGACCTGTGAAGGTGGGTAGTTAAAGCATCCACAAATACACCCCGTCTTGATGGAATGCAGTAGCTGGAGACACCCATCTCAGTGTCCCCTTTTAGAGGGGACATGAGCTGATTTCCCCAAGGGATGCCAGCAGTGGGCAGGGATCAGGAGGAAGATGCACACCTCCACCTGGCTCAAATTTTGGAGTATCCAGCATCCCTTGAGGGATGTCCCTTCCCTTCCTGTGGAGGCAGGGAAGCCATTGGCACCCTGACCGGGGGCTGCCCAAGCACCCACCCAACAGCCACTGCTTTGGGACTGCATTTAACTCCCGCAGCATCCTTCAATGGTCCCGATCTGGCCTCACCTGCCTCCCGCTGGTACGCAACGAGCTCTCCATTGGCCAACGACACAAAAACCTGATTATCCAGGTACCTGTGGGGAGAAAAACCCTTTGACAACTGGTCACTGAGCCCTGCTTGACCATCCCAAACCATCCTACTGTGGACATTCTGGACTTGATAATCCTCCCTGCTTACAAGATGCACATGACGGCAGCAGTGTGTTGCATCTTCATGCTGTTCTTCCTGTTACGGATGTTGTCCGAGGACTGGTACACATGGATGCTGCAGGAGAAGAGCAAGGCTTGAGGCTCACCTGGGATTAGGTCCACCCCATGTAAGTGTCTCCCCATTCTGGGGACGTACCAGCCATCCTCGGTGCCCAGCCACATGGAGCTTTGATGGGCTTCAGGGTCAAGGCTGAGGAGGTCCTCCAGGCTGCCCCTGGTGAAGGAGCCACGGCTGGAGCGGCGCAGGGCTCGTCCATCTGTGGGGCTCTCACCATGCCGATTTTGCCCGTAGGTGCCAGTGATGGGCATGAAGCTGGGTTCTTGCTCTTCCTCCGAGCTTGTCGTCTCTGCTGCTGCCTCTTTGCAGCTTGGGATCTCTTCATCTGTGGAATAGAAGGAGGAGGAAGGGAGGGATCAAATCAGGGCCACCTGATTTGTGATGGGGAAGAGACCATGCGTCTCTGTGTAAGATCAGGCCTTGGGAAGGACATAAAGATGCTGAGCCCCAGAACCCACCATGCTTTACCCAAAGCCACCAGCTCCATCCCAGCACCACGATGTTGGGCTGATGCCCCCCAGTATCTCCCTTCCTGGGATTTCCTTGGCTCAAAAGCCTCCAACTGCAGATTTTCCCAAGGAATGCAAGGCAGAGTGGCCAAAACAATGGAGTTGCCCACCATCTGGGGGCAAACAAGTGTTTTTTTGCTAAGCAGGTGCGGGGGAGGACTCACTGCCAAAGCTGGAGGAGATGGTGGAGTGGCTGGCTTGGCTCTGTAGTGTCCCCGAAGGACTGGGCGAGGACTCGTCATCCGTATCATCGCTATCAAAGGGCACCAGCTCCCTGTTGCCACCGTCAACCGGCTCTGAGAGCTCCAGTGATGAACCCGAGATCGAGATGTGCAGGCACGGCTGAGGCCCTGCATCCTCTGGCTGTGCTGGCATCGGCTCCGCGGAGGGGCTGCCCAGCGGCTCGGCACGCTCCCTGCCGTGACGAGGGGAGGGGAGAAAGAAGCAGCTCCAGCACCGCCCCGTGCCCGTCGGCTCCGCGGTGCCAGTGGGAATGTCCTACCTATATGCCCGCTTGAGACCAGGCACGGAGGCGATACAGAGGATTCTGGCAGAGCAGACGGCGATACAGGCCTCCACTGTGGGCTCCTTACGGATGCTGAGTAAACAAACCTGTCCCACGTAACCATCGCTGTTGCAAACCCAAACCTCGTGAGAGCTTTCTGGGCTGCCGTGGCTGGGAGAAGCACAAGAAAACTGTAAGGGAGCAAAAGATGGAATGAGTTGGGAATGGCACAGGAGCTCTTGGTGCCTGGCGGCAAGCCCACCAGGATGGGGAGGATGCTTGAACCCAGCCACCAAGCACCTGCATCCCGCTGCGCGTCTTCATGATGGGGATGGCCTTGAGGAACTCCGGGTCCAGGCAGTTTTTGCTGGAAGCTGGGAAAATCAAATTGGAAGATGAAGAAGTGAGGAAGATAAAGGGGTCTACCAAGATGTGGGTGTGACGCCAAGCCCACCACTCTGCCCACCTCCCCGGTTCCTGGTATTACCCAGCTTCTTCTTGGCATCCTCGAAGGCTTGCTCAAAGCTGAGCCGAGCGTCAGGGTTGGGGAACTCAAAGACGAAGGACTCAGTGCCATCAGCTTTGGTGGTGCTTAGCTCCATCTTGTTGGGGGGGAAGGCCATGCTGAAGGACAGGGATTGCTTCTCTGCCAGATCCCGGTGGATGGCAGCCATCAGATCCTTGATCACATCATCCAGGTTCTGGGGACAGGGACAACGTTTCTGCTGTCAGGGGTGAGCCACCACCAGCCATACGCCCAATGACACCCACGTCCTTTCCCTAGCATCCTTCAGAGGCTGCCCCAGCCTCCCTGTGGCTTTGGAGCTGATGGCATCCGGGTCCTTAGAGGACACTCGTGGCCACCAGCCCCTCCACGGGTCCTCCCTCCTGGCAAGGACATCCCAGGTGACCCCATGGGGAATGTGTCCAGCCAGGGGACAGCACCAGGGCCACCATGTAATGCTGCCCTCACCCATCCCTAAGCACCCTTTGGAGGCTGATCCAGCCCCTTTGTGGCTTTGGCGTTGGTAGTATCTGGACCCTTTGAGGCCATTCATTGCCACCAGCCCTTCCACAGGTTCTCCGTCCCACTGAGGACATCATGGTGGTGCCCGCAGGGAATGTGTCCAGCCAGGGAACAGCAGCAGGGCCATCGCTCCCATACCTGGTGGGAAAAACTGAGGGTCTCTGACAGCTTGCTGATTTGCCCCAACGTGCTGAGGTCTTCATCCAGGCGGCAGATGCTTTTCTGGATGCTCTCCCGGTTGGTGGCTTGTGAGGCACCTGTATGAGAACACACCTGTAGCGTTAACCCCTTCCTCCCTGGTGCCATGCAGGGGAACTTTCTCCCCACCAACTGGGGGATGAGCGATAGGTTTTGGGATGGGTTGGGGCACTCTAGCAGGCAGTGACAGACCTTTGACAATGTCCACATCCTCCAGTGGTAGCTTCCAGAGCAGTTTGTACTTGCTGGCTGTGTCAATCACACTGGCCGCCGTGTACCTGTGAGTTTAGGGGAGATGGCTGAGCTGCACCCACATCCCTCGCACCCTGAAGCCAGGCCAGCTGGCAGGAACACACCTAACGGCGCGGGTTAATCCTGGTGGGTGCCCCTGAGGCTGGTGGTACTCACAGGCTCATGGAGCTGCGGCGGAGGGAGCCCGACTTGCGCTTCAGCGTGGTGCACACTAGCAGGTCCGTGAAGAGGAAGAAGGAGCGATCCTTCTTCCCACCCACTGCCTTCTGCGGAGCAGTGGGAGACACCAAGGGTTTAACTCCTGGCCCCAGCATCGCTGGTGCTGGGAGTGGTCCCTGCCTCAGTCTCCTCATGCCTTGCCTTTGCACAGGGAGGCTGCAGGGAGGAACATCTCCCACACCAACATGTGCACAGGGTTTGGCTGTGTCCTCACCAGGATAAAAGGAGACCTGGGTGCAATGGCCATATGGGCAAAGCCACAGGGTCCCACTCACGGCAAAGTGTCAGGGCCACGGGAATGCTAAGCGTGAGCTCACCAGGACCCCTGTGGTCCCCACCTCCATCCTCCCTATGCATCCCTGGCCTGGGGCTACTGTGGGTTCTCCTGGCTTCCTGCCTAGAAGAATCCATCTGCCTGGAAAGAATCCATCTTTCCTCAGATATTTGGGGATTTTATATTGTCTCCATTTGTGTGTCATCCCTCCACCTGTCTGTCTTTCTATCCATCTTTTCATCCATCCATCCATCCATCCATCCATCCATCCATCCATCCATCCATCCATTCATCCAGTCTGTCCATCCATTCACCTCCATCTTCCATTCATCCTTCCATCTGCCTGTTTATCCTTCTGTCTATCCTATCCTCCATCTATCCATCCATCCTTCCATCCACCTGTCTGTCCATCCACCCATCTGTCCATCCACAGCCTCCCATGGGCATACAACCACCCACAATCTGCAATCTCAGCCTCCCACTGCCCTGTCCAGTGCACGGTGCCACAGCCCTGTTGGGGACAAGGGACCATCCCACTCTTACCACTTCCACCACCATCTCCTGACGCAGGAACCTGCGGAGCGGGGCCTGGAGCTGTTGGGACAAGGAGGCTCATGAGTAGGGAGCTCTGGGGAGAACCCTCACAGTTTTTGTCCCTCCATCGCCCACACCCCACTGTCTCTGACATGGCACCATGGCCTATTCCCAAACATCCAGGAACCCACCAAGGCGAAGACGGGGGAAGCAGGACCCGGAGGACAACACAAGTGACCCAGCTTGGAGTGATCCAGAAAGAGCAGAAATGGTTGCACTTTGGGGAGAAGACCAACCCCCTGTAAGACCTCCCGTACATACGTCCTCCATCCCTTCAATGTGGGACTCGATCTCCTGCACAATCCGGGCGTTCCTCTCCACCTCCTCTGCACTCTTCATGCCCTTGTTGATCCTCTCGGCCACTTGCTTGATGTTGCGCTGAGCATCGATGAGAAATGGGTGGTCGGGGTGGTCCTCTGGTGTGTGCTTCAGGAGGTCCTACCACAGGGACACAGCCAGGATGGTGACCATGGGCAGAGCCTGGGCACTGGTGATGCCGCTGCATCCCCAAGCTAAGCCCCCACTATGCCACTGGGTGCAGGGAATGGAAATCAGCCCCATGCAGGGTATGTTTTGCAAAGAAATGAAGCCTTGAGCCTTGGCCACCACCAGCCTGGTCTTTGTCACCCCTAAAGAGGCCACCACCTCCTGTGAGAACCTCATCACCTTGCATAGACACTTGAAATTTATATTTCAAAGTGTTTAAGCCAGGTTGTGTGAGGCTTTGAGCAACCTGATATAGTGGAAGATGTC
This sequence comes from Dromococcyx pavoninus, assembly GCA_033558185.1. Taxonomy (NCBI): domain Eukaryota; kingdom Metazoa; phylum Chordata; class Aves; order Cuculiformes; family Neomorphidae; genus Dromococcyx; species Dromococcyx pavoninus. The sequence goes on along the minus strand of JAUMJL010000286.1, from coordinate 2,046,579 downwards.
CCTGCCTGTGGCAGGGGGTTGGTCTCTTCAACCCAAACCATTCTGTGATTCTTATGAAAGCGTGTCCCCACCAGCCTTGGCACCAAAGAGAGTGACCCCAGCACAGGGAAACTGGGGTCCAGAGGGGGTGACAGTGCGACTGGACCCAAAATGGCGCTGCAACATCCAACCAACTGGAAGAAAGGCAGAATAGAAGGGGACCATATACTCACAGAGACGTGCTGGGTAGGACTGTGAGGTGACAGTCCTCAGGGTGACAATCCCCAGGAGGGCAGAGCTTTGCACATGCCCGGGGACACCAATTTTGTGTCAAGGGATGGGAAAAGGGACCAGGAAATATGTGAGACCCCAAAAAGCTCTACTTATATGGAAACGAGAAGGAACCATGGTCTCACCTGCCCCAAGTCCAGCTCCCTGTACCCACCTTCACCAGCAGCTCATATCGTGGGATCCTCTGCACTGGTTTGATCATCAGGTCAGACAGAGCTTGTTTCTCCTTGTTTTCTCGCATGCTTTGCTGCAAAATACCGGTGGAGGACAAATATGGGCCTGGGAACCAGCACTCCACTAGCCCAGGACCTGGAGCAACATTTATTTGGGGTCAGGGTGACTGTTTTTACACCATCTGGAGTGATGCCAGTTCATCCCAACCTTTGCAAGAAAACCAAGAAGAATGTCTCCCATTAACTCCCCTCCCACCCCACCAGCAGCCTTGCAGGTGGTTCTGGACCTTAGTTTGCATCTATGGGGAGAGGAACCAGAACCCACCTCCAGGAACTTAATGAATGCTGGCCGGGCTTCCTTGGCAATCCTGACGGCATCCTTGGCGTTGAGGAAGTTATCAATGTAGGCAGAGTAGATGTTCACCAGCACATCCTTGGAGAACTAGGAGGGGAAAAGAAAGGGGGGATAAAGGGATAGGTCTAACACGGACCTTCTGGGCATGCCTAGGAGAAGCTGCCCCAAGGGTTAATTCTGGCTCTGGATTGGTGTGGGCAGGGCTCATCTGCTGCCCGTCCCCCTCGATTTTTCAGCCCTGACATTTCTGCTCTCCAGGCAGAAACACTGAGCTGCAGACCCAGCTGGTCACTGCAACACTCTGCAGTTACCCTAAGCAGACGGTGGGCCTGGAGATTTTCTTCTGCTCTGCATCTCAGGCACATTTGGCCGGTCTTTTAATCACTCTCCTGCCTCCTGCTCCGAAACTACTCCTGCTGGGATGATGCCCGAGAGCGGGCATGTCTGGCTTCCTCAGGGGAAATCCACCCTGTGGAGACCTACCGACTGCACAAGGAGGTCGCCCACTTTTTGCTTCTCATGCCAGTTCTGCACGCAATCGTGGATCTGCTCCAAAAACTGCTCGTGGTGCTCCAGCAGCTCAGGGATCTGGTCAAAGATCTCATCCACTAGCGATGGGTCACACAGCAGTGAGTTCTCTGGCTGCTTCAGCGGCTTCATGTAACCCTGTGGGGAAGCAAAGGCATCGGGGTCACCACAGATTTCTTCTCCCGCCCCCTCAATACGAATTTTTCAGCCCCTGTAGATATGGGGATCGGTGGCACCCTGCAGCAGGGGGCTCCCCCAGTGACCACTGGGTTGATGGACACATCAGAAGGACCAGACAGTGCAGTGTTGCAGCAGGGTTTGCGCCCCAGCCTCCCTCGGTCCCATCCCACCCAGTGTATCCCTATGGCAGTGTCGGCAGTGGGACAGTCTGCATGAGGAACCTCCAAAGGATCCTCTGTCCCCAAGCTGTGGCGTCAAGAGGCTCCAAACCTTTGCTATGATGAGCCTTGGTCACCCTCTGTCTGCTACACAGCCTGATCCAGCTAGGGAATCATGGCAGTATGACCTTGGATCCAAAAGCCAGTGGGATTTAGTGTTTGGGACCAGGAGAGGCTGAAGTGAACTGGGTGAAGGTCAAGCCCTGGACCACCTCACCATCAGCACCTCTTGGACAATGGCCAATGAGCAATGCCCAGGGTCAGCAGGAAAACAGGGATAAGAGCAGGTCCTCTGCAAGGCTGGGTGGGCAGCTCTGCTACAAAACCCCTTTCCTCCCTGCGTGGAGCAGAGCCGTTGAGGGGAGCAGTGCTCCCAGGAACAGAAGAGCTGGATTTGCAAAGGATATGGGATGACGAAAGCCTTCTCAGGCCTTGCCTCCTCCTCAGACCAACCAGTACAGGTTCTGGTGCCCTTCAGGATTTAGGGAGGACCATTTAGGAGCCGAGCCCTGAGGACAGGATCCACTGCTGTTTCAGAAATCTCCATCCAAGCTGGCAAGGGAGGAGTCATCCCCCAAAGATGAGACTACTCAGGCTGATGGTAGGTATCTCATGAAGACCCAAGTAAGAAGGGCCAAATACTTCCTGAGGCTCATAACCTGCCTCACCTGCATTCTGGCCAACATTTCCAGTAGGAGCTGGGCTGGGCTGTGCCATGCATGCCACCCACTATAAAACTGCGGGAGTGAGGACCAGATGGGAAGAAAAGCATGAAGACAGCCCCTGCCTCAGCATATGAGGAGCACAGGCAGGGCTTGCCCATGCACCATCTGGCTTGCTGGAAGATGATGCTCCAAGGTGGTCCTGGCCCCTGGTAGCCATATTACAGATCCAAGCACCTTGTCCCAGCTAAGACAGGGAGCTGGGGACAGCTAAACCCTGTGACTCTCCCCAGCCAGAAAGCCAGGTCCTCCTGGCTGCACTGTACCAGGACACGTCCCACGGGCAAGAGCTCAGGCATTAATGCCCTTTGGCTTCCACAGGTGTCAAATCAGTCCCTCCAGTGGGGAACCAGTGATCCCCAGCATGCCTCTCTTCTTCAAACAGCCTCCCTGTCCCACCTCAGAGGAGGACACAGCCCATGGTATGGCCTATGTCCATGCCAACACCAGCAGGGACACCACTCAACCCCAAACCCTGTATAGCTTCGCCCCTGATAAGCCCCAGAGCCAGGGTCCTCTCAACCCTCCAAGTCAACATCTGCACTGGGAGCAGCCTCCTGCAGCAACATCTGGCAGAGCACATCTAGGTCCACTATCAGGACATCCTCACAAGAGATTTATGGGAAAGCTGGGTGTTGGGATAATAGGTGCCCCATGCCCTTGTGGAGATTCCCAGCAGATATTCTACAGGCATCACATTGTATCAGACAGAGCAGAGCGCTGATTTTTTGGTATTTCCACCTGCAGAAATGTGGTTGGACAACCAACACCTATGCTAGCATCTCCTAATCTCCATGGTGTTGACCACCATTAACCTTCTGAAACACCTTCATTAACATCTGAAATGTGGGGTGGACTCTCCGGTCAGGTTACTTCAGGTCAGGTTACTTCAGGCGTGTTGGAAGCAGCTCAGGAAAAAAGGACTTAGAAAAAACCCTGGTCCATGACACCGAGCAGAAAATAGGGAGATGAGGAAACTGGGGGTGTAAAGGGCCCCCCATCATGGAATGGCAATTTGCAATCAACCTGGAGATGAGGTATAACAAGAGGAAGAACTTTTGGGGGGCAAACAGGGGAAGGGGCCTGGGGACACAATACCCACCAGGTGACAACACACCAGGAACGTTAAGGGTTTGATCTGGGGGACAGAGGTGACCTCCACACTCTGTTATTGACACTGTTACCACACTGCTCCCACCTCTGGTTCGGCTGTCCCTAACATCCCCACTGCCACCCAACCCCAATCCATTCCCACGCCACATCAGTGCTGGCAGAGCACCCACAGCTGGGGTCCAACCTGGGGTCCCAGGGACAGTGACAAGGAAAGGGTGGTCACACCATGATGTGGTTTGGGGTGCCACGTCCCCAGCCATGCTGCATTACCTGCATCAAGGTGCGCAAGGACTCCACGTAGGACTGCTCTGTGTCCAACAGTGTCATGATGACGTGCTTCCTCATGTCCTGCCCGGATGGAAAGAAAGACAAGATGAGGTTTGGGGTGACACGATGGAGGGGAGCTACGTGGCCGGTGTCAATGCCACGGCAGGGGCTCAGGGGAGGCTGAACACTGGAGGAGCCCGGCTGGCGTCCAGCTCCCCTCCACTCCCTCTCCACCCTGATGGAGGAATCTGGGAGGATTAGGAAGTACATGACACCGAGCGCACAGAGACGCCTGGTTTCCTCCACGGCCGCGTCAGGAGCCCGCCCTGTATCTCACAGCCCTACATGGGTCGATCCCTGCGCCCTCCGTCTCTCCGGCAGCTCCACGCAGAGCAGTCCCGTAGGAATTTGCCTTCAGCCCAGCACCCCGAGCACCCCAGCGCTGGGCTGTGGCCCCACAGGAAAGAGATGAACGGGGTCCGGGGAGCATGGGCAGGTGGTGGTGTGGGACAGCCTGTCAGTCTGAGGAAGCAGATGGGTCAAGGTCGGTCTCGTTTGTGGGGTCTGGAGACTCCTCCTTGTACGCAGCACCCAGGGGTATGTCCCTGCAGCTCATCCTGAGGGTGAGACGCTCCAGAGCCCAGAGTGTGAGACACCCCACAAGTTTTGGGTGCAGAGGTGCTCCAGAGAACCTGGGTGCAGAGATGCTCCAGAGACCCTGGATGCAAAGACATCCCAAATGTTTTAGGTGCAGAAATGTTCCAGAGACAGCCCAAATGTTTTGTGTGTGGAGATGTTCCAGGGACCCTGGGTGCAGAGATACCCCAAAAGGTTCACCTGTCCGGATGCTCCAGAGACCCTGTGTATGAGTTAACCCAAAAGTTTTGGATGCAGAGATGCTCCAAAGGGCCTGAACATGAGACATCCCAAATATTTCTGGGCACAAGGACAATCCAGATGCTCTAGGTACAAAGATGCCCCAGATGTTTTGGTGCCAAGATGCTCTGGAGATACCCTGGGTGCAGTGATACCCCAAAAGTTTTTGGTGTGGAGATGCTCCAAAAGCCTGAGTGTGAGAAGCCGCAAAAGTTTGGGATACAGAGACCCTCCACTGGACCTGGGGAAGGAGATGCTCCAGGGTGCTGGGTATGGAGACACTGCAATGGTGTTGTTCACGGAGGCTGTCCAAAGGCCCTGTGTGCAGAGACACCTCAAGCTTTGGATGCAGGGACACCCCAAAGTCCCTGGATGCTTGGACACCTCCAAGATCCTGGTTGCAGGGACACCCCAAGCTGCAAGTGTGAGATACTCCAAAGCCCCTGGAGGCCTAAGAAAATCCCCAAGGCCACGGGTATAGAGATGACCCAAAGGCCCTGGGTATGGAGATGTTCCAGTGATCCTGGGCACAGAGACACACAAAGTGTCCCATTAATGGAGACGCCCGAAAGGCCATGGATGCAGGGACACCGCATATACTGTAAGTGCACAGATACCCTGACCTCCCTATAAACAAGGACCTTCCAAAGGTCCTGGGTGGTCGGACACCCCAACAGCCCTGGGTGCAGAGATGTCCCATGCGGTCACACAGCATGGGTTGGGACCAGGTTCCCCTGAACTGCTGCCACTGTGGAGGCAGCGGGAGCCAGCAAACCCCTGTGACTCGCCTGACTTCATGGGATGAGCCCATGTGCCCCAGCCATGTGGGAACACAGGTGCCATGAAGCTGCTCGGCAACCATAGGAAGCTTTAACCCAACCATCCTTACTACAGATGGAGACAACAGTCTCCCCAGTGGTCCTCACGGAGCTATGGGAAGATCCTGCTTGGTGCTTGGGAACAGAGCTGTGCCTCAGTTTCCCTACTCACCCACCAAGCTAATATTGGTCTTTTCAGCCAAGCAAGGAGGGAACTGCCATCCAGAGCCAAATATTACGGTAATGAGTCAAAGGCGCCCCAGGAAATCTGACCCCCAAATCATGATGAAGCTGGGGTCCTTGGAAACACCTGCTGAGACCTCCTCACATTACATACAGCCTGATGTTTATTAACACACTCACTGTCAGATTAATTTGTTGTAATTACGGGCTGAAGGGCACTCACTGGAGGGTAGGCTTTAGGGGTGCAGAGCGCCTGACTCCCCTGCCCTTCCTCAGTTTCCCCAACCCTCACATAGCCTGTCATTCCCTGCCTCAATATGATGCTCCTGGAATTTTTATGGAGCCATCCCAGCTCAGAACTGAAGCAAAGAGCCAGATCAGTGAGCTGATCAGGCTCAGCACCACATGTCGCACCAGTGGCTGGGGATTTGTAGCAGTGGGGAGATGCAGGACGAGGCCCTGCCATTTGCAAGGGGATTTTTTTTTTCAACCATTACAGCAGCTGTATTATCCCAGTGGGGGGAAATCCCCACTGGGATGAGCAGGAGCTGGGGATAACGCATCATCCTGGCAGGGCAAAGCAGTACCTGGGCATGGGCAGGATGTGCTCCACTGCACCCCTCTTAGCCCAGCAAAGCCTCTCCCCCGTGGGGCTGATACTGCTCCAGTCTCCAACTGCTCTCCCCGAGGACTCTCCTGCCACAACCTGGCCCCATCCTGCCTCCCCCGAGATGCTCAGCACCCCCAAGATCAGCCCCCTGCCATGATGGGAATTGGGGCATTTCCCCACCAGCCAACGCCTCCACAGTGTAAATCAGCACTGAGGGGGTTGTGGCAGGAATGGCTCTAGCACCCCCCTCACTCTCTCCGGTGGGAATATGCCCCCCTCCCTGCAATCCCAAGAACCTCGGGGGCAGCAAGCTGAGGATGAGGATGGAGGCACTGTTGCCACGGCAATTGCGGTCCAGACCCCGTAGGTGCCGGGTTCTGCTGGGCGTACACGTGCCCAAACATGACGCATCCATGCACCCCCCACATATCCCCCCCCCCAATCCCACCATACACCCTCTAAATCCCCAAGACCCCCCCCATCCTTTTTTGCATCACCTCGGTACCACCGCGACTGCCACAACCCTTCTCCGGCAGCTCCTCAGCCACCCCTCCGAGCCCGGAGGCGGCGAAGGCCGCGTCGATGCCGTCCCCGATGTCTCTCATGTCCTCCAGCGCGATGGTGAACTGCGCCAGAGTCCTCACCATCTGCAGCATGCGGGTCCCGGGGTCGGTCCGTCCCACGCGGCCCAAGGAATAAAAAAAATGATATATATATACCCCCAGGTCTCCTCTTTAGAATAGCCGGAACGCTGCGCTGGGATGCAGCGAGGAGGGAAAAAAATAGAGGATCTATTTATACCGAAGGGTTCTCTCTCTGTGTGTATATATATATATATTAAAAAAGCAAAAAGCCCTCCCGCAGAGCGGCTGCAGGATGCTTGCGGTGGGCGTGCGCCTGCGTCCGTGGCGGCACGCGGGTCCCTGGCCCCAGGTTCTACCAAGGAACAGCCAGGCGAGAGCTATCGGAGACGGAGGCAGAGCCGTGCCCACACACACACGTGCACGGATGCAGGCAGGGCTAGATCCTGCTGGGGGGGATGCTGTTGGAAAGGCTTTGCCCGAGGATGCTTGATGGGGAGGTTTGATGCTCTCTTGGGGTATGTGATTTTCGGGGAGTGGTGTGCACAGATGATGCTGGGTTGGGGTGCTGAGCATCCTTGGGGTCTCCCTCCCTAACAACTGGGAGGATCCCTGGGTACCATGTCCCCCTCCCCAACCCATTAGTACCAAGGTACTTACTTACAGGGAAACTAAGGTATGGAGCAAGCCTTTCCCCCCCCCAACATCATCTCCGCAGCACCAACATCCCTGCCTGCCAGGTGATGCACCCTGCCCAGATCCGTTTGTAACACTCCCCTCCTGCTTCGTTAATTAAATCTAATTAGCCACTCGCTTTGTTTCCACAGCAACAGCGTGCAGTAGAGCTGCGTCCTCCTGTTGCAGCCAGTAAATTTCCTCTTGGTAATGAGGATGATGAACATCCCAACGCAGGGAGAGTGATGGGGGGGGGGCAGGATGGGGCCCATCCAAGCAACCCCAGTAACCTCCCCGGGGGGCAAGGCAAAGAACTGCCATCTTGGTGTGTATGAGAGGGGAGCTGCAGCAGCCTTAAATACAGCCCAGCAGTGGGATCAAGGAGGAGGAACCTGCAGCACGCAGCATGGGCAGGATGGGTGCCTGTGCTGCACCCGGTACAGCTAACTGCATTAGGGCTAATGGGGCTGTTTGCAAGGCAATGGCTTCTGCAACTCCTTCTGCAGCACCAGGGTCATCCCAAACCCAGCTTTTCGCAACACCAGGCCTGTCTGGGTTGCAAACCTGGACCCACTGGGGTTGCAACCCTAGATCCATTTGGGTTGCAGTCCTGAGGTGTTCTTGGATCTAATCCCAGACCATTTAGGTTGCAATCTGCAACATTGGGCCCATCTGCATTACAATTCCAGACCCATCTGGCTGACAATCCCTGGCCCATCAGGATTGCAATCTCAGGTCCCATCTGAGCTCCAATCCCAGACCTGGGTTGCAATCCTGGGCTCGTTTGGGTTGCTATCCCAAACCCATCCGGATTGCATTCCCAGGCACATTTGGGTTGCAAACCCAGACTCATGAGAGTTTTGTTTCTGGACCCATCTGGGTTACAAGCCCAGACCATTCTGGATTCCAATCCCAGACCCACTCGGGCTGCGATCCCAAATCCGCCTCAGCTGCTGTCCTGGGCCCCCCTGCAATCCTAGACCCATCTGGGTTGCAAACTTGGGGTATTCTGGGATCCAATTTCTGTTGTCATTCCTGTTTTATTTGAGCTGGAATCCCATATTAATTTCTGTTGCAATCCCAGACCCATCTCGTTTCCAATCGCAGACCCATCACGTTTCCAATCCTAGACCTATTTGGTCTGTAACCCCCAATTTGGGATGCAACCCCAGTACCACTTGTGTTGCAATCCCCAGACCCATTTCTGTAGTAGCCCTGAGCCTATCAAGGTTGCAAGCCCAGACCCATTTGGGATGTAGCCCCAGGTCCACCTGCATTGCAATTCTAGACCCATGTGGGTTGCAAATCTGGGCCCATGTGGGTTGCAATCATGGGTCCATCTGGGCTGCAATCCTGGACTCATTTAGGTTTCAGTCCTAGAGCCATATGGGTTGTAATCCCAAACACATTCCTGTTGCAATCCCAGACCCACTAGGGTTGCAACCTTGAGCCCATCTGTGTTGCAATCCCAGACCCATCTGGGTTGCAGTCCCAGGCCTATCATGGTTGCAATCCTGAATCCATTAGGGTTGCAACCCTGGGCCCATCTGCATTGCAATCCCAGACCCTGGTTGCAATCCTGGATTCATCTGCATTGCAACACAGGGCTCATTTGGATTGCAATCCCAAACCCACTCCTCTTGCAATCCCTGCTTCATTTAAACTGCAATCCCTGCACCAGCTGGCCTGTGACGCTGCGACAACGCGTGATGCTGCGACAGTGATCTTGCTGCTCCGCCTGCAGCAACGCCCTCGAGCCCTCCCACGGGATCAACTGTCCCAGGGGTGAGCAGAGGGATCCCTCCATCTGCAAAAGGTCCTTCCCACTCCCCAACCACCACTCTTGAACCAATTCCTTCATTCAACGCAGCACCTTCCCACAGTAGCTTTGCAAGTAGATTCTCCAGTGTCTACTGTTAAGGTTGAGTTTTCTACTGATGGGTTTAAAAATCTCTCTCACACCCACTCAACCTCTTTGGATTTTACCAGGGAGGCAGGATGGATGGAGAAAGGTTAAGCCTATCGCTGTCCAGACCAGGGAAGGAGCCAGGTTGAATCCAGCTGTGTATCGAGGGGCCCAACAGAGGTTATCTTACTATCACCCAGGAAAGAAAAAGCCAGAGCGATGCTGGCTGTTCCCTCCCGCCGCCAATCCTGGACCCCCCTGCGTGCGGCCCGCAGCCCACAGGAAATTCCTGGGAGTGTTTGGCCGCTCCAACAGCACTGCCTATTTTTAGGGCTGTCTAAAATATGAGCTGGTTATTTTTAGCACCACGGCTCTTTGTAAACACCTTTAGATTTCCTTTCAGATAATCCTTTTTTTTTTTGCAACTTGGGTGTTTCCTCCCCCCAAAAAAAACAAATCCTCTCAGGAAAAGCATCCTGAACCCCCAAGGGGCTCACCTCCCATCCCAAATGGTTATATCAGCACCACAATGATGCTCTGAAAAATCATCTTCGGAGCAGATCCGACGCTAAGGATTTGGAGGACAATCCAGCAGCATGCCAAATTCAGATGGGGGGGCTCAGAGAGGGGGTTTTCCCTCAGTTTTTCCCTTTGGCATTGGAAACATAACCTTCCCAACCCTGCTAGGCCTCCCAAAGAAGGAAGGGGACTCTCCTAGCTTGCTCTATTTTTTTTTTTTAATAAGCCTATGGGTGCAAACCCATCATTTTGCTTTTCCCCACCCAGACTTAGCGACGCAGGAGGAGCCTGAGCATCCCCAGGGATTTTAAAACATACTAAAATATTAAGGACCTGAAAAATTGTGTCCTGCCTCCAACCCGTGCAAACAAAGAGGCATCAATGGAGGAAAGTACTAAAGTCTTCATTTTATAGAAAAAAATGGTCTTTTAGGGAAAAGGCAGAGAAGGGATCCATGAAGGAATTCCAGCCATCACAGCAACCTCTGGCCCCTGAGCCCAGACTGAGACTGGGCACACATCAGTGCATGTAATGATGATGCTTTCAGCACTCTGAGGACTTACCACCACCCCAAATCCCACTGCTGGCAGGAACTGGGTCACTGAGGCCAGGGACACACAGGTGGGTGTCACACACGCTGTCACAACTCGGCTGGGATGCTAAAATCGCATCACATGGGAAGAAGGATCTCTGTACGCCCAGAGATGCCATTTCAACCCCGAATTCCCTTCCCAGAGCCACAGCATGGAGTGTTTCTCTTAGGTCAGTGATGCAACAAGTTGTGCCAGGGCTCAGCCACACCCTGGGTGAGTTGTAGCAAGGATTTTGATACCGAGACCTCACTTTGAGGTAAAAAAAAAAAAAATCCGGTTTTAGGAGAATCTGGAGTGGTTTGGACCATTTTGGGAGCGGGATTTGCTGCTTGGGGCCTTCCCAGCTCATCTTTTCCACAGCTGCTGAAGGAGGAGTCAGCCCTGCTTCAAGCAAAATTATTCCCACCCCTCCAAAATGTGCCAAAATTTTAAGAATAAATAAATACAAGTCGGTTTTGCCTCATTACAGCTTGTCCCCACTGCCAGCTCCCAATGCTCTGCACTGCTGGGGGGATTCTCGAGGATCTTGTAGTAGGGTTGTGCTACGAGCAGCCTGAGTCTCAGTATCTCCTTGAGACTCCCATTTCCAGTCTGGAAGAAATCGGGGGAACTGGGATTTCTCCATGTTTTCTCTCCCTGGATGCCTCTTCCCAGGGCCGATCCCACTAGAGGGAGCTGGGACATAGTGGGAGCTATGACCCATGGGGCACTCCCCTGCCCCAGGGAGACTGCAGTGCATGATGAGGGCTCAAGCTTAACAATTTTAACTACCAAAACCCTGGGGGAAAAAAGGCTCAGAAACAAAACTGGACCCACTTCCACCCACCCCAACGCAATGAGCGAACACCTCTGTGGCAAATGGCATCTCCCTGGCACATAACATTTCCTCACACAAGCCCCTGACTGGCATCACCATCCAAAGTCATATGATATACATACACCCAGCCACTGCCACTGCACCCCTGGGCATGTCACTCTATCCTTGGGTACCAGTCACCTCATCCATGGTATCAGTCACCTCCATCCCTGATACCAGTCACTTCCATCCCTGGGCACCAGCCTCCTGCACCCCTGGCACCACTTACCCCATCTCTGGGCACCACCCACCTTCACTGCTGGACACCAGTCACTGCATCCCTGGATAGCAGCCACTGCTATCCCTGATAGCAGTCTTCTCCGTCCATGGGTACCAGTCTCCCCATCCCTGGTACCAGTCCCTCTGCCCCCTAGGCACCAGTCACTTCCAACTCTGGTACCAGCACTACCATTCGTTGGTACCAGCCACATCCATCATCACTGGTACCATCTACTTCCAACCCTGGGCACCAATCACTTTTGTCCTCTGGGTACCAGAAACGACCATCTCTGGGCACCATTTTTCTCCACCCCTGGTACCAGTCACCCTATTCCTGGGTATCATCATGATCATCTCTGGGCATGTCATTCCATCCATGGATCCCAGTCACCCCTATACCTGGGCAGCAGTCATCTCCTTCCTGGGGCACGTCACCCTGACCCTGGGTACCAGTTACCACATGCCTGGAAATGTCACCCTATTGCGGATACCAGTCACCCCCAACCCTGGTACCAGTCACTGCCATCCCTCGACACCGATCGCTGCCATCCCCGGAGCACCAGTCTCCTCATCCCTAAACACCAATCATCTCATCCCTGGATACCAGCCTCCCTGCTGCTATCCCTGGAACCACCAAGCCCCGTGTCGTGGAGAAACCACCCCCAACACCCCAGGGGAACACGAGGACCTGTGCCGCAGGAGAGGGGCCGTGCCCGAGCCAGGCCGACGCCATACAGCATCACATCCAGGGCTGCATCCCCTCCCCGCCCAGCCGCTCGCTGTTCTCCCACGGGTAAGAAAAGTCTGAGCTGCTTTCCAAAGTGCAACTTCTTGAAAGGAAATAAGAGCATAAATCAGCAGCTCTGATTCAGCTCCGCTTCGGTTACTAATAATACTCCTGTGTTTATTCGCAGCCCTGGGGCTGGAGATGTTTGCTTTTCCCTCAGTCGTGGTTTTTCCCAGGCTCCCAGATTGCAGAGAAGCCTTGATTTGTTCAGGGATGCTCCCATGGAGAAACCCAGCAGCAGAACCACCTCTGAGACAGAGAGAAAGAGGAGGAGGGCAGTTTCAGACCCAAATGGATGTGCTGAGAATTCAGTTGTTTCCCTTCTTTGACTTCTCAACTGTGGTGATTCATCCCGGGAGGACGTGGCCTGGCTGTAATTCTGCTTTTTAAGTGTGAGAAAAATCCAGGAATAATAAAAAAAAGGAATTGGAGTAACATTTTCAGGGCAGGGTGGAAGGACGCTGGGCATCCCGGTGTTGTCCTGGTGAGACAGGGAGCAGGAGACGGCAGGAGCCTCATTTCCAGAAGCAGCAAAAATTCATCCCCTAAGCATGTCATGGGGATTTTCCCATGGGGTTTTCACTTGAAATCAGGGTTTGCATCACTGGTGCTGGGGTCTGATGGGTTCCCTACCTCCCTTCAACATATGAGACCCAGGATCATGCTGGTGCATCTCAGGGCATCCTCCCTACGCTGCTGGCAGCACCCCACGGGTGCCTCCCTCCCCGTGCCCCTCTCCCACCCAATCTGCAATGCTCACTCCAATTCACTCCTCCTCCTGTTGCCATCCAGCCCCTGGTGCATTTGCAGAGCCCTTGCAAAGCTCATGTCATCATGGTCCAGGGCACAGCGGGGGGCTCGCCGGCCCCTGGTTACAGCCAGCTTTTGCCAAGCCCCAGAGCAGCTTTCACCAAATATGGAAGGGTTTTTTTGCCTCTGGTTTTCGGCACGCAGGCTGCGGCCCAAGAGCACAGCTTTCCAGATGCTGAGGTCAGCTGCTCTTCTCCCTCCCCTCCTTCTGCACCACCTCCCGGTGTGCTTGGCCCTGCACTTTCCAGGCGAGTGGTAACGCCACCCCTCAGCTTACCAGCATCCCTGGATCCCCCACCAGCATCCTCTGCTGCTGGCATTAGCCACCCTGCATCCCACAGCACCCCAAAAATAACAGTTATTGGGATTTTCGGGGGAGGAAGAAGCCAGGGAGAAAACTGCCCAATGCTGGTGCCCCTTGGCATTGCTGCTGAGTGCCAACCCGGCACATGTGGGTGACTGATGGCATGGATCCAGGTGACAGGGGTGCAAACCAATGTGGGATACCCAGGAGGGTGCTAGTCTGGCACTCAGGGTGATGGGCACTAGGAGCTGATGGGCACCAGACACTGATGGGAACCTGGAGCTGATAAGCACCAGGAACTGATGGGCATCCAGGAGTTGACAGGCATTCAGGAGCTGATGGGCATCCAGATCTCCATGTGCACCTAGTATTCCGGGGGCACCAGAAGCTAAAGGGCACCCAAAAGTTGATGCATGCTCAGAAGCTGACGGAGGCCCAGGAGCCACCCAGGAGTGCACGGGCACCCAGGATCTAACAGGCACTCAGGAGCCAACAGACACCCAGAAGTCCTTGGGCACCCAGAAGCCAATGGGTACTCAGAGTCCATGGGCACCAAGGATGTGACAGATGCCTGGAATCTAACAGGTACCAGGAGTCCATGGGCATTCATTAATCAACAAGCACAGAGGAGCTGAAGGACATCCAGGAGACAAGAGACATCCAGGAGCTTATGGGCATCCAGGGTCCACAGGCACCCAAGAACAGATGGATGGTCAGCATTCAGTAGGTACCCAGGAATCCATGGACACTCACAAATGCACAAGCAACCACAAGATGACAGGCTACCCCAAGCTGATGGGCAGCCAGGAGATGACAGATGCCCAGGATGCAAGAGGTACCAGGAGTCCATTTGCACCCAGAAATCCACAAGCATCCAGGGGTTTATGGACACCCAGGAGCTGATGGGCACCTGAGAGGTGATGAATGGATGCTCAGGATCCAACAGATACTGGGAATCCATGGGCATCCATGTATCCACAACCACCCACAAGCTGACAGACACCCAGGAGACACCAAGTACCCAGAGTCCATGGGCACCCACAAATACACAAGTACTCAGGAGCTGACAGATACCCAGAAGCCAAGGAGCACCCAGGAGCTAATGGACATACAGGAGTAAGGAGCCCCAAATAGCCCATGCCATGTCCCAGCATCAGCCCTTCTCATGCCCCTCCCACCCAAATCCATGTCCTTGACAGGAGCCTGTGTGCAACCAGCAAGAGAAGACCCTCTTTGTGCCCACGCCAGCCTCCATCCCCAGGATCACCCACGTCCCATGGATATCCAGCCCTGCAGCACCCCATGCTCAGTGGATCCCCTTGCCCAGCACTGTGCAACGGGGCAGCAGTGAGCAGCACGGGGAGGACCACAGACCTCAGCAGGAATGCCCACATCCCACACCACATCACGGCAAGGCGAGAGGTGGAGCCTTCCCTGCCATGTCATTGTCATAGTGGCACCCCAGAGTGGGGGGTGTGAAAAAAAGGGTGTTTCAGCATCTACTGACCTGTGCTGGGTTCGGATGACAAAGGGACAAGTCCCCTCTGCGCTTACTGAGGCTCTGAGCCATCTAAATCCCATCTCACCAGGGTTTTGGGCAACTGAAAAAAAAGAGGGGCCAAAACCGATCCCTACCGTTAGCAACAGCGTTTCTGCTGAGGGGTGAGGATGAAACTCTTCCAAAAAAAAGGCAAGAAGAAGGATGCCAAATCAGGGCAGGCTGACGAGTCTGCTGCTATTCCAGCTAAAAAAAGCAGGAAACCATATCCCAGGCTTTGAGATGCCAATCTTCCCATGCAAACAACTCCCTTCTTGTTTTTTTTGGAGAGCACCGGCAGGCTTGGGAACAGGCAGTCATAAATAGCAACTCCATGGCACCACCAAGGAAACATTCTCCAGCTCAAGGAACCATGTGGCGATGCTGATGTACCCATGTCATGATGGTGGCTCCTCTAGAGAGGACCTGGTGGCAACCATCCCCTGTTGGGATGGTGGCTTCTCAGGAGGTGACCGTCATCCCCACGTTGGGAGAGTGGCTTCTCTGGAGGGGACCTGGTAGAAGCCATCCCCATGTTGGGAGGTGGTGACACCACCACAGATGTCCTTTCCCCAGCACATTCCTGCGCAGATATCCTAGTGGCGTTCATTGGTGTCTTGGATGCCACTGGTGGGGTGGAAGGTAGTGGTGGCCATCCTATGGCTCTCAGAAAGGATCATGCTCAGTGGGTCTGGGATATCACAGGACATGGGGGGGTCACACAAGCCTAACGTATCCCTGCCATTGACTCTTCTACCCCTCAAATTAAAGGGATTCAACTTAAAACAATCCATAAAATACGCAGGAGGACACACAGCTTAGGGACCACCCCCATCTGCAATCAGGAATGGTGGCCACAGAGCAACTGGTACCATGTGCAGACTGGGACCAGCCCCCTTCCCCCCGGAAGCTGAACAGTTCCAGCGGGAGTTTGCATGAAGAGCAAGTTACTGGAATATTTTTACCCAGATGCTGATTTTCGTTCTCCCTCCTATTGGCTGAGTTGCAGTTCCCAAAGACCCAAAAGCAAACACACTATTTTTAGAGAAGAGTTCATTTACTGGAGCCATTCCCTTTGAAATTCCTCACCCATCCTCTCCATGGAAACTGAGGGAGCCCAGAGAAACAGCCCCACTGGGACCAACCATCAGAGCTTTAAAAAGAGCCACGCTGAGGGAGAGGGGGTGGAAGTGGCTGATTTTTCTTCTCTGGACATGTCCCGCCCTGGAAACACCATGGTGGAAATCAAAGTGTATTTGGTTTAGTGGATTCTGTCTGAAAGCTGGGTTTGATGCCTTCAGAGGGAGAGGTCCTGAAAGATGGACCATGCCCACTCTGAAAATCATGCCTATACCGTAGAATCCCTTGGTTGGAAAAGACCTTTGAGATCATCGAATCCAATCGTACCTGTCCAGTACCAAATCATATCCCTAAGCGCTTCGTCTGCCCATCTTTTGAATACCTCCAGGGATGGGGACTCAACCACCTCCCCTGGGCAGCTGTGCCAGTGCCTGACAAATGTGTGTATGGTTAGTGGAGCCTGTTCTTTTGGATAGGTGGTGGGGATGGGTGGTGAAGATAGGTGGAGGGGGATGGATTGAGGGAGACGCATGGAGATGGGAAGAGATGGACAGAAATGGGTGGAGATGAGTAGAGATAGATGGATGGATGGATGGATGGATGGATGGATGGATGGATGGATGGATGGATAGATGGATATGGATGGGTGGAGACAGACGTAAATGGGTGGATGGAGATGGATAAATGACTGGGGCTAGATGGGTGGATACGGATGGATGGATACATGGATGTAAGGAAGGGGAAAAGGGAGAGAGGGAGTCTCTTCCCCTGCTTTCCAGGGGAAAGGTTTGGGAGAAAGGGAAGAAATTCTGTACAGACCAAACCCCAGTGCTGCCCCACTGGATCTTTCCTTCTTTGACAGTACCACCTTCTCCATCCTGAATTTAGAAGCTCCTGCTGCAGTCCCAATGCTGTAGGAACTGCTCCATCGGGACCTGGTGGCACTGGACCGGTGATGGAGCTCAGCAACAAAGTCACAGCAAGTGGTTATCATGGCACACCACCTCTCTCCCATTACACAGGGATCAGCATCTGCTGGAAACCTCCTGCTTTGGAAATATCACTGGGAAAGGCTCTAAATCCCACAACCCTTGCAAGGATGGACTAATGCTGCAGCAACAACACCCAGGAAGCTCTGAGCCTCCCTCCCATCTGAGCTTGGCAGGAGGGTACCAGTGATGCACGTGCACATCTCAGAGACGCTGAACTTGTGCTTCCCCTCCCATGAGCAGATTGGAAATTGAGGCCACCTCCTCCAAGCAGAAGCTTCAGAGGCGTGTGATTTTGCAAAGAGAAGGCCTGTGCCTGCATGCAGGCAGGGTGCAGGCAGCCTGCCCAGAAATCAGGAGCAGCTCATGCAATGCACACGTGGTGACAGTGCAGCCCTGCATTATCCCCGTGCATCGCTGGGTGTGTGCCCCAGCAGCACCCCTGCACACAGAGCACCCTAGATCTATTCCTACAACTCTCCATGTGCACCCCAGCACCTGGGATCTCCCTGTGCACAGTGACACTACTGATCTCCCTGTGCACCTCTGCATGTGCAAACAGCAGCAGGTATCTCCCTGTGCATCTTTGTGTGTCTGGAGACCAGTACCATGAATCTCCCTGAGCATGCTTGCACGTGCAAACTGGCACAACTAATCTCATGCATTCTTGCACCATTTACACACCCTCACATCAGCACCAGGGACCTCCCTGTGCAACCCCACATGTGCACCCCTGCAACAAGATCCTCCCCGTGCTCACCTGCACATACATTGCAACACCAGGGACCTCCTCATGCATCCCTGCACCTGCAGACCAGCACCATGAATCTCCTTAGACACTCTTGCATACACACCCCAGCACCAGAATCTCCCTGTGCAACTCTGCATGTGCATGCCAGCATCAGAGATTTCCCTCTGGACCCCTGCATGTGCAGTCCAGCCCCAAGGACCAACCTGTGCACTTCTGCACGTGCACACCAGCACTACAGACCCCCCTGTAAAGGGATGCACATTGACAGCAGCACCATGGATCTTCCTGTGCCCCCCCCGCATGTCCACCCTTGCACTACACACCCCAGCACAAGAGACCTCCCCATGTACCACTGCACATGCAACCCCAGCTCTACAGACCTCTCCGTGCAGGGATGCACATGCACACCAGCATCAGGGATTTCCCTGCACAGGGATGCACGTGGACAGCAGTACCAAGGATCTCCATGTGCAGCCCTGCATGGCCACCCCTGCATCCAGGGACCTCCTGCACAGGCAGCTCTGCACCAGAGACTCTCCATACACCACTTGCACCTCTGGACCAGAGACTTTCCGTGCACACCAGCACCTGTGCAGAGCTATGGGTTTCTCCACAGGCTGGAAGCGGAGCTCTTGCTGAGCCCATCCCAGCCTCCCACCCTCACTGCAGCCCCAGCATCCTGCCAAGAGCCTGACCTTTGGACCAGGTGGCCGTGGGCCAAGGCCAGCCCTGGCACCAAGTTCAGCCCAGCACTAACCCTCTCGCTCTGGGGCTCTTCCCCACAGCCATCATCACAGGGCAACCCATGCCCACAAGGTGCTACCCTGGGATGTTTGGGCTCGAAGGATGTCTATCCCAGCTGGTCCATCCCCCCTGCTGGAGTTTGCTGTCTAATTAAAGAGAAGCTTTTAATTAAAGCAGCAGCAGGCACAGGGGATAAGGGAAAAGGAGCAAGGGAGGAGTGGCTCTGGGTTACACCAGACATGTCCTCTGCGTCACTCAAGGGTGTTCAAAACCCTGGCAGTGTGAAGAGCCCGGGCAAAACAGAGCAAAGATAAAGGGATCTGGGCTGATTCACGCTGTTGGCCATGTTTCCTGGCCCTGTGCTGGTGGTCCCAGTGTCGGTCCGTGTTGCTGATAGGTAGGAACCCCTGTGGGTCCCCTGATGCCGGCCAACTTCTTGCTCCAGCCCACTTCCAGCCTCCCTCTGAAGCACCGTGGAGGCTGCCTTCATGGCTCAGTTCACCCCCACCCCAGTCTTTCACCAGCATGGCGGAGCTATGGGTGCAAAAAAGGGGCAAACCACCGGCACAGGCAATGGGAGATGGAAGTCAAGAACTACCCATCCCCATCCTCCCCCCACAATGGCTTTAATTATAGATTTCCAGTAACGCCAAAAAATGAGAAATCTCCCAGTCGTGAGCCAAAACCTAGTTCCTATGGAGATTAACGGAAAGGGAATGGAGAGATAAATAGGTCCAAACATGCCAAACTCTGGGCAAGAAATACATGGCTGGAGCATGGATCCAGCCCTCGAGCTGTCCCCAAAGTGAGGATGAGCTTCTGGAGGATGAGCAACGCCGGAGCAAGCTCAGAGGGAGGTCTCTTGGGAGGGATGGGGATGGTTTTACGCAAGTGTTCCTGGGAACGTGACCCTGATGTTTCCCTCCAGAGATCCCCCTCCATCCCCGATGACTTTTTCAGGGTGCAGTCGTCCTGCTCGGGGAGCAGCAGGTGGGGAAGGCAGCGTCCGGGATGCCGGGGGCTGCATTCCCACGACTCCTCTGCTCCCGCGAGGTGCTATATTTAAATCAATATTTTCCTGTTTAATCCGACTGCTGCTAAGTCAACAAACAGAGCATGGCAGCAAACATACCTAATTTTTCATCCTGTGCTGGATTTGGCCACGGGGCAAAGAAAGATGCAAGGGGTTGCCAGCCTGGCATCCCACTCATACCTTCACCAAGCAGTATATGGACCCCAAATCCACCTCAAATGTATCCTAAATGCATCCCAAACCTACATTGGCTTGGTGCCGAATTCCTGCTCACGTGTGTGCATGGGTGTACTGCCCATCCCAGAAGCTCATAGGATGCTGAAGGCAGAAAAACTTCTCTGTACTGAGATTTTTAGGCTTTTTTCTTCCTTTCTTGAATGCATCTTTTCTTCCTGCGGCCCATCTGCGGTGCGCCGGTGTGGGACACGCTGCTAAGGGCACCTGGGGAATTCAAAGCCTCGTGTCCAGCATCAGGCACACAGGGAAGGAGCTCTTCTGCACCCAAGATGGCTTGGCCAGCTCCAGCCCCACAGAGGATTGCTGGAAAGCACCCAGAACAAATAGTTCTACTGCCGAAGAAGAACAGCATGTTACCTCTCTCAGCCAGAACACCCTGGGCAGCTGAACTCAGCAAACAGCCAGCATAGCACTGCTCACCTTCACCAAAGGCACCCCAAAACCATGTGGTCTATGAAAATTTCTTAGGGGAATGATGCTCCAGGGATATTGGTCTCCAGGAGAATATCTTGAGGGTATGAGGCTGCAGGGATGCTGGACTGCAAGAGACCATCTTGGGGGAATAATGCTTCAGGGACGCTGGACCCCAGGAGAATATTTTGGGTGAGCATTGCTGAGCACTTGCCAGACCCCATTAATAATCCCTTCCCAGCATCATCTGCTGGAGATGGACAGTAGGACAGACAGACCATCACCATGACACAGGATGAGTGCTCCAATGACAGAAAATCCCCAAGCAGCGATGACCATTTCTTCAAGCAGACGACTGAATTCATGACTCCGACTGCCTCCATTCAGTTGGGGGCCACGGGGTAGGAAATAAAAAACTAAAGTGTATTTCTTCACCATCGGTCAGGGAGCACGTAAATCTCCACTCCCAGCCAGCCGTCTTGGTGCCAAGTTATATCCGGTTCTCAGTGCTCTTGCCTATAATTAAAGCAACTCCCTTGCAGGACTCGGTCCCCCTCAGCCCCCGCCAGCCCTAGCTGGTGCCATCTGAAATAAAACATCCCAGCTCTGCTATAAAATAAATCAAAAAGAGAAATAAAAAGTCCTGTTTGCAGTTACGTTATGGCTCCAGCACAAAGAAATTCAAAGGCAGGAGAGAGATTTGAAGATACAGCTGTGGCGTTGCCCTTAAAAGGGAAAATTCGCACCCTCTTCACCGAGGCTGGTGGGTTCAAGCAAGGTGAGGAGCAGCATCCCTGGGGTCCAGCTCTGCGGGGTGGGCCATGTCCCCAAGGTGGTGCTCGGTCAAACTGGGCTCCCAGTTGCCAGAGCCTAGTGCAGGAGCTGATAAAAATTCCACCCAAAATGATCTCAAAGCAACTGGGACTGGGGGGTGTATGGGGGTGTGGGGTCAGGAGAGTATCCTTGATATTGGGAACATCATGGGGTGGGTACGATCCCTGAATCACCAGAGGGAGCTTCCCGAAAAAGAAATATTACTTTATAATTTATTAATACAAATCATATATTATATAAACTTAAAATATTAATAATTTAGTAAGAGATACTTCTTTATAAAGAAATGCTGCTGGGTGCATTGCCTCGCTCGTGGACCTGCCAACACCCCTGAGGTGCTGCCAGCCACAGCCTCAGGAGGCTCCTCATTACTCTGCTTAATTCTGACACTTGATGTTTCAATAGCATTTTTAACCCCGAGAATGGAGAGGACAAGTGCCTCCCTCTAAACTAGTACATTGACCATAAAAGCTGCAAAATCCACCCAAAATTATTTCCAAAGATATTTTATGCAAGAACCAAGATTCAGAGAAGGAGCTGGACTGGGAGCAGAGCTCCTCAGGAGAATTACTTGGGGGTATAATGCTGCAGGGATGCTGGACCCCAGAGAGTATATTGGGGGTATGATGCCGCAAGAATGTTGGACCCCAGGGGATTATCTTGGGAGCAATAATGCTTCAGGGATGCTGGACCCCAGGAGAATATCTTGTGGGTATGACGCTGTGTGGATGCAAGACCCCAAAATAGTATCCTGGGGGAAAGATGCTGCAGGTATACCCAGCCCCAAGAGAATATACTGGGGGAACAATACTGCACAGATGCTGGACCCCAAGATAATATCTTAAGGGAATAATGCTGTAGGGATGCTGGACCCCAGGAGAATATCCTGGGGGAAGATGCTGCAGGGATGCCGGACCCCAAAAGAACATCAAGGATGTTGTGGGGATCTGGATTTTGGAAGAGTGCAAAGAAAAACAACCCTGTTCCATGTGGCTCTGCCCCGGCCGGCAAGGGTTACACCACCAGGCTCAGCCCTGGGGACTTCACGCTTGGCTGCCAGCGGCTGTTGGAAGGGAACGGTCCAGCTCATCCTCTTAAATCGGCATTAAAGCAGGGTGATAGAGCCCTGCCAACCCCGTTCCTGCAAACTCTCAACTCATCCCCCGTGGTAATGGGTATTTCTGGGCTCCTCCTGGAGATATTAAAAGCCCTGTGGGTGCCAGTGCTGCTGTGCTGCAGGAGGAGGTGGCGCTTCCAAGAGCTTCCCGGCACAAACACCCAGAGAGATGGGAACCCAAGTCCCTCTTCAAACAACAGCCAAGGGGTCAGCAATGCTGAAAACTCACCCTGGTAAAGACCTCAAAGCATGCGGTTGCACTTCAGGGCAAGCAAACCACCTTTGCATCCCCCAAACAGCACTAATTCTTCAGGATAAAACTTTACCCATTGATAAAATATTCAGTGCAAACACAAAAAATATTTTTCCCCCTTTTCCCACTCCACCAGCACAGCAAAGCCCATGGTCCTGGGTGGAGGGATGGCAATTTTTTGAGAGGAAAAATGCCAGTTTGCTCAATAAGAGGCATGACACAGGGAATCCCAAACAAAGGGAACAATTAAGCCCTCCCTGCCAAGGAAAAGGGAATTTTTGGTTCAGCATATTGGGGATGGCCAAGAGCATACCCATCTATCAGGACCTTACACTGTGTCACTGCAAGATGCTGTATATAAATATGGCATACAGTATTGTTATATCTATAAAACCTTCTTCCACCAAATTTCAGTGCTACTTAACATGAAATCTGCTTCTTCCCACCAAAATTCACCTTTTTATTGGGGGGGGGTCGCTCCCACAAACAAGAGCTCCCCCCCTTGGGACCACCAGAAAGGGCTGGGAAGGCTGTTGGCCATCCAGCAGCGCATCCACGGATGGGAATTTGTCCCCAGTGAGAGACATGCAAGGGATCCCCAAAGCCACCAACGCTTTGAAGGGGTCACGTACGCTGTGAAACAAATGTGGTTTTAGAATGGATGAGCACTTACCACCTGCGGCTTGGTTCTGGGGCTGTGTTCATCGGGTGGTCGTGGGCACCGGGGCAGCCGGGGTGGTGGGGCAGTGGGTGAAGAGCGGGGTGCATCCCCAGGACCAGGGGATGCATCACCTGAGTTGAGGGCCAGCATGTACCGCTTGGTGACGTCCTCCAGTGAAGGAGGTTGGAGAGTCGGGAAGGATTTGCCAGGTGAACTGCTGGCAGCCGGTGCAGGGAGGTGGCTGTGGTGGCTGGAGGTGCCAAGCGGCTCAGGGATGGTGATGGGGATGAAGGTAGTGGGCTCACTGGTATGACGAACATGCTTGGTGGCCGGGCGGCATTTGGCAAGGACGGCAGGTGCCGGAGGTGGTTGGTTTTCCTGGTGAGCCGCACGGTTGGAGCGCTTCTTGGAGCTGCGCCGGGCGATGCGAGGGGACAACACATCAGCCAACTTGGGGTCAAAGCCATAGCCACGGCCAGTGCCTGGTGCTGCTGGTTGTGCTGAGAGGATGGGCTCGCTGCTGGATGGTGGGATGCTGGGCTCTAGCTCGCTGATGGCCTCACCGGGACCTTCAAAGGCGCCAGCTGGCAGCTCACTGCGGCGGCTGGGGTCACTCAATGACTTCTTCTTGATGGTCTTACCATTGCCTTTCTCATCGATGAGCTTAGCCATGGCACCAGGCTGGCTGACGATGGTTTGGATGAGGCTGCTGTAGTCCCGTGGCCCATCACTGCCGAGTGACAGGTCGCTGCCTGCGCTGCCTGCGCTGCCTGCAATAGCAGCAGGTTGGGGGATGCCTGTTTTGGCACTCAGTGAGCCCAGGAGGTTGCTGTCGACTGAGAAATTCTTCACCTCCTCCACCACTGAGCATCTCCGGTGGGGCATGGGGTCACTAAGGGAGCGGTAGGACTCGGTGCCACAGTCACTACCGCCCTCCATCCCATTGGCACATGCCGAGGGGAACTTACGGCGGCGCCGCAAGCTGCCAGGGGTGCTCGGTGTCTCAGATTTGCCAGCTGGAAGGTCTTCAACTGCTGCTGCCGGGTGAGGGGGCACTGGTGTTTCAGTGTCACCAGCTGCTGGCCCAGCATTGGGCAGTGTCCAGCCGTCCTCGGCTTTATGCAGGTCTTGGAAGGGCAACCCCATGGGCTCTGGCTCCGTGACGATGCCCTCGTCTGTCACACTTGACTCATGACCCGACAGCTCCTCCACGGTTTTCCTGCGAGCGAGGTTCTCCTCCAACTCCACTGCCTTCAAACACCGTGTGCTCTCCACCTGTCCCTGAAGGGTCACGTCTGTTGTCGCTGTCGATGCCACCACCTCGGTGCCCTCCACACCTCCACTGTCCTTCTGCTCAGCTGTGAAGCTGTAATCCTGCTGAGAACCCATCCTGCTGATCTTTTCAAAGACCTGCCTCGCCTCCTGGATGTACTGGTCCTGTACGACCATGGGGAGAGCATCCTCATCCCCTTTCTGTCCCCCATCCGGAGCTACCTGGTCCTGGCTGTCAGTGGTGGCCAGGAGGAGCTCGGAGGAGCTCTGCTTCATGGTGCTTTGTAAGAAAAGCCGCCGTGTCCCTGATTTTTCAGAGCAAGTGAAGGATTTGGCACGACGCAAAGTGGCCGTCAGGTCCTTGAGTGTTGGCCGCTCACCTACTGCCCAGCGGCTGGGAGGCTGAGCGGCACTGATGCTGCTCAGAGAGGGGTTGGCAATGCCAGAGCCTGCGTCTAGGCCAATCTTCACCCCTTTCTTCTTCACTTTCAGCTCCGAGAGATCTGATTTGAGGAAGCTGAGGAGTGTCAGGGTCTCAGTGGCGATGTCAGGGTTAGACAAGGACTTGCGATGCTTGGCCCGCTCCTCTTCTGGCCCCGGCTGGTGCAGGCCCTCACCCCCAAAGTCTGGTTTCACCTTGGGTGTGCCCTGTGGTAACTTGGGACGGATGCGGACTGCTGGCTGTCCCCACCCCAGTCCATCACTCGTCCCAAAACTGGGTGATCGATAGATGCCATAACCTGCCTGGAGAGTACGCCCTTGGGTGGGCCAAGAGATCCCAAACTGTTCCTCTTCCTTCAGTGTCTCTGTGCTGGAATACCGACTGCTGCTCCGCGACCCACTGGGGCTGCCAAAGGGCAGGATGTTCACCTTGGAGACACGGGCCACCACGGGCAATGGATGATGGGCAAGCACCCTCCCACAGCCTTCAGTCTCGGCGTCACAACCATCCACCGGGCTCTCCCAACCACCGCTCTCCTTCTTCTTCCGTGCCGTGGGGGGACGGTGGGCACCACTTTGCCCTTCACCTTCGCTGCCCGACGAAGCGCGGGGAGAGCGGGATGCCACTGCTTCATCCTCGCCGTTGGAGCGGGGCGGTGGGGAGGAGGAGGAGGGTGGTTGCGGTCGAGCCGAGTTATGCCAGGAATGCGGGCCGGGCTCCGGCGCTGCTCGGCGGGGAGAGCGGAGTGCGGGGTGCGGGACGCGGCTGCGGGGTGGGGGTGGCGGCGGAGTCCCCCGGACGCTCCCCATCCCAGTCCCGTTCCCCGTGCCACTCCCAATCTCACTCCCCATCCTCATCCCGCTCCCCACCTCGGTCCCCATTCCCGTCCTGCTCCCCACCCTCATCCCGCTCCCACTCCCCATCCTGCTCACCATCTCGCTCTCCATCTTCATCCCACTCCCGCTCCCCATCCCACTCTCCGACCCACTCCCCATCCCCATCCTGCTCCCCACCTCGCTCCCCATCCCCATACTGCTCCCACTCCCCATCCCGCTTCCCATTCTCATCCCGGTCCCCATCCCGCTCCCACTCCCCATCCTCATCCCACTCCCCATGCCCATCCCGGTACCGTGCCCGCTCCCCGTTCTGTTTCCCATCCCGCTCCCGATCCTCATCCCAGTCCCACTCCCGCTCCCCATTCCGCTCCCATTCCCACTCCCCATCCCGCTCCCGCTGCCGCCCCCCGCCGCGGGCTGCCGGCCGCTCTCCCCGAAAAGCCTCCGCATGGCGGGGACGCTGGGCCAGCGCGGCGGCTCCGCACTCAGCCCCGGGCCCGGCGGAGGCGGCGGGGCGGGGGGCGCAGCCCCGCCATCAGCCGCCCCCCCTGGCTCGGCGAAGCGGAGCGAAAGCTGCCGCACGGAAGGGGCCAGGCTGCCCCCAGCCCGGCCCGGCTGCTCGAGCTCCGCCGAAACTTTCCTACCCGGGAAGGAGGAGGAGGAGGAGGAGGAGGAGGAGGAGGAAGGCGGGGAGGAGGCGGGCAGCAGCCACCGAGCCGCCGCTCCCCCCCGGCCGCTGCCCCCCGCCGCCATCGCGGCCCCCCCGGCCCCGCCGCGCCCCGGCCCCGGCCCCGCCGCCGGCACCGCCCGGCCCCGCTCCTCCTCCGCGCCCCATCCCTCCGCTTTGTTTGCTCTCTACTCCCCCCCCCCCCCCCCCGCTTTTTTTTTTTTTGGCTTTTCCTCCTCCCTCCCTCACCCCCTGCTTTTTTATTTGTTGCATTCGAATAAACTTTCCTCCCCGGAGGCGGGGTTTCCTCCCGCGGAGGGGGATGGTTGGAGACTTCGCTCCTTTTTTTTATTTAACTTTTCATTTTTTGGCCAACACAGAGCTGTCCTCTCGCTCCTGGGCCGAGCAGAAGCACCACACACCCCCTCTATCCTTCATTCTCCCCCTGCCACCCCCCATCCTTCAATATCCCCCCCGCATCCTTCATCCCGCCTCCCTCCCCCCGCATCCTTCAGCCGCCCCCCCCCCCCGCATCCTTCAGCCCCACATCCATCTCCCCACACACACGTCCTTCATTTCCCCCTCACATCCTTCATCCACCCTCCATCCTTCATCTCCCTGCCTTCACCCTTCCCTCCAGCTCCTCCCAGCTTTTTATTTTTAGGGGAATCATAGAATGCTTCAGGTTGGAAGGGACCTTAAGGACCATAGAATCATAGAATGGTTTGTGTCGGAAAGGCCCTTAAAGGCTGTGGAATCATAGACTAGGTTGGTTTGGAAGGGACTTTAAAGATCATGTAATCATAGAGTGGTCTGGGTTGGAAGGGACCTCAAAAATCATCCAGTTCCAACCCCTCTGCTATGGGTAGGGACACCTCCCACTAGACAAAGCTGCTCAAGACCCCCAAAAAACAGGAAATGTGAGCAAAAACTCGAGTGCCAGCAAGAGACCCTGCCCTTTGCTGTGGCATTTTCCAGTCCCTGCTTTGCAACACATCCTGGGGAAGGCAAAACACCTTGTTCTCAACTTGTGAAGAGCTCAAGCAAAACACAACCCCATGAATAGACTTTCTCCTGGGTTTTTAGCATCTCTTGTCAGCGCTTGCTATTTGCAGCGCATACCCCCTTTTCCCCTAAGACAGCAGATTTATTGCTGGGGTTGTCAAAAATGAAGAACGTCGCTTGGACAGTTGATGGGTGAGCTGGGGCCTTGGCAGCACGGATGGGGCTGGAGAGATGTCCTGACCATGTAAAGGACATAGCTGGCTCTGTCCTAGGGGCACAAAAAAAATTGTGGTGGTTAAAAAAAAAATCCAACACCCTTCCATAAATGCATTTTTCAGGAACTAAAAAGTGCCTCCAGCAATGCTGTGAAATGCACTGCCCTGGCAGGTATTTCTTCCCCTGCTCTCCTTTACCTCCCTTCATCCTCCTCCCCTGGTTCCCCCAGGGCTGAGTGTCTCCTGGCGGTAAGGATGATGTCCCCAAGATATTGTCCTAGTCACCTGGCATTCAGGATGGGATTTTGGGAAGAGACAGGCATTTCCTCGCCTCCTAATGCTGTAGGAGCTGGTCCTCAGGCTGCTGGTGTTGCGTGTCTTGCAAGTAAAGGAGATGTTTTGAAGCACTCAATCCATCTCTAAGGTGCTTTATTGTGCCAAACAAGCCACTCTGGCTACTAGACCTGGTGGTACCAAGGGAACTGCTGACAGGACCCCAAGGCTGGGCAGTACATATGAAGACCTAAAGTGCAAAAATTAGTGAGATCCATGTGCTTCCTATACTTAAAAGCAACCAAAATTCATGATTCCACCACTGAGGACCTCACTGAGCTGTCCTGGGGCTGCTGGATGTCACCACCTGAGCCCATACTGTCCCTGTAGCCACCGCTGGCCTTTTTGGGTCCTGCTTATTTTTCTCCCCTCAAAGCTGTATTGCAGTTAAATTTTGTCAGATCACCCAGTCCCTTGGGTGCTATCTGGACAGGGGATGATGTGACCGAGCAGGACTCCTCCATGCCTCCCTGGAGCCAGATGGGCACACATAGCTGAATTTCACCAAATCTGAATATTTTGCGCCCTCTCCTGGGTCCAGACAGAGTGGCTCATTCTTTCCCTTCCTTTTGTGTGGGAAGAGCTGGGGACATCAGGCTGAGATTGTCCTACTGGCCACCACTCTCGCAGCCCCCAGCATTTTGCCCTTCCATTGTGGGACCCCAAAAACACGTTGGAGGAGATTTTGGTGTGCATGAGCTCCAGCCAAGGGAAACCCTTGAGCTGGTTCTGTCTTCTCCATCACTTCAGCCCAAAGTCAGCACCATGCATGGTCCTCCCTACCAGGACTTAGTCACTGCTCTTGCAAAACCAGGCAGCTTGAGCTAAGGCCATGGCAAGTTTCCTCTCCGTTCCAGCCTGCCATGATGCTGAGATCTTTGAGCATCATCCATTTTAGGCCAACTCAGAGCTGCCCTCCCACTTCCAGGCCAAGCAGAAGCACCCCCACTCAGCAGAAACAACCCACCCTGGGCACTTTCCTCATCTTCATGAGAGTAAGGAGTCATCTTGGGACCATCAGCCCTGGCTGCTGGTGAGGCCCTTTGGGTGGTTGGGTACCCGAGGATGGCACCATGCACTTGCAAGGAGCAAGTCAGGATGAGGTCACACACTTGGCCAGGTGCAGGAGGTATGTTCAGCTCCAGAGACTTGAAGCAAAATGCTTAAATCAACTTAGACGTGACTATTACACACAGACAACCTGCAAGAAATGCAGCAATCCAGTTATCCCTGTATATATAGATATATGTATGTATATAATAGATATATATACATACACTGTATAGATATGTACTGTGTATTCAGGATGGAAAACGTCTGTATCAAGTAGCCTGTGCAGGGCTACAGATCTTTCCCTGTTTGGATGCAGTATATATGTTATCTGTTTAATGGACAAGGGAAAGGTTGTGGATGTGGTGTACTTAGATTTCACTAAAGCCTCTGACACCATTTCTCACAGTATTCTGCTTGAGAAACTGGCTGCCATTGGCCTGGGCAGGCACAGCCTCTGCTGGGTGAAAAACTGGCTGGATGGCCGGGCCCAGAGGGTGGTGGTAAATGGAGTTAAATCCAGTTGGAGGCCGATCATGAGCGGTGTTCACCAGGGTCCAGTCCTGTTCAATATCTGTATCAATGATCTGGACAAAGGGGTTGAATGCACCCTTAGCAAGTTTGAAGATGACACCAAGTTGGGTTGAAGAGTCGATCTGCTTGAAGGAAGGGAGGCTCTGCAGAAGGATCTGGACAGGCTGGATTGATGGGCTGAGACCAACAGGATGAGGTTCAACAAGACCAAATGCCGAGTCCTGCACTTGGGACACAACAATCCCATGCAGCGTTACAGACTTAGGGAAGAGTGGTTGGAGAGCTGCCTGGAGGAGAAGGACCTGGGGGTGTTGGTTGACAACTGGCTGAATATGAGCCAGCAGTGTGCCCAGGTGGCCAAGAGGGCCAGTGGCATCTTGGCCTGTATCAGAGACAGCATGGTCAGCAGGACAAGGGAGGTTATTGTACCCCTGTACTCGGCACTGGTGAGGCCACACCTTGAGTCCTGTGTTCAGTTCTGGGTCCTTCACTATAAGAAGGACATTGAGGTGTTGGAGCTCGTCCAGAGAAGGGCAACGAGGCTGGGGAAGGGGCTGGAGAACAAGTCCTACGAGGAATCGCTGAGGGAACTGGGGTTGTTTAGCCTAGAGGAGAGCAGGCTGAGGGGAGACCTCATCACTCTCTACAACTCCCAGAAAGGAGGTTGTAGCGAGGTGGGTGCTGGTCTCTTCTCGCAAGTGACAGGTGGCAGGACAAGAGGAAATGGCCGTAAATTGTGCCTGGGGAGGTTCAGATTAGACATCAGGAAAACTTTCTCCACTGAAAGGGTGGTCAGACACTGGCACAGTTGCCCAAGGAAGTGGTTGAGTCGCCACCCCTGGAGGTGTTTAAAAGGCAGATAGATGAGTTTCTTAGGGACATGGTTTAGTAAGGGGACAGGTACGGTTGGACTCGATGATCTCAGAGGTCTTTTCCAATCAGATGATTCTATGATTCTACGATTCTATGATTCTATATACATATTTATACAGTGGGTGTGTTTATGTGTGCATATCCATACGAAAAAGGGGAGGAGATTTATTCTACACGTTCATTATGTTAAAGAAGACTTGTGGAACAATTAGTGGTACATCCACCCTGTGCTGTGTAAGCAAATTCCTCCTTGCTAGGAGGAAGCAGCATTCCACCGGGGGCTGTGGGGAGCAAACCTCAAGCCCCAACCCAGAGTGAAGGTGGTGGAGAGGCTAAGCCAATGGTGGGACAGGCAGTGATATGGCCAAAGACACCAAGTACCTTGGTGGCATGGTTTTTCAAACTCCTGGCATCTTGTGTGTGTGTGCCGACTCTGATTTTGGTGGAACCTGGTTAGGAGGTTACAGCAGGATGCCAAGAATGCTCGTATGTTCCACGGTTGGGGTGCTGGGCTAAGGAGGGAGCTGGACTCAGATGATGCTGAAGGTGCCCAGGCAAGTGACAACACTGCTGACTTGTTTCTAACCCAGTCCATAGTCATAACTTGGGTGAGAAATCCAGCATGGATGTCCCAGTTGTCCTTATGTCCCCTTTCCAGCTCCCAGTCTGGCCAGGAAAGCTCTCGCACTGTTTTGCCACACCAGTGGTGCCGGTGGACCCATGTCTCTTACTGATCTGGCCCCATTCTGGGGATGAGGGGATAAGGATGCCCAGTATTACCCCCAAAAATGCCCATGACACTGATCTTGAACTGGAGAAACACACAATGGATGTCATGTTCCCCAGACAAGTACAAGCTGAGTCCGACCCTCCCAGCCTTCACATGGTCCCATCAGGGAAGCTTTAAACAAGGAGGAAGAGAAATCATACTCCAGCAGCTCGCCCTGAGCCAGGAACTGTGATCTCCACAGCCCCACTGTGTTCTCCGTGGTCCCACCAGCGGCTTTTATTGCATCGGCAGCTTGACCGCCAAGGAAATATGGTGCTAAACTGCTCAAACTGAGTAACCAAGCCAGACAGGGGACACCAGATCTGTGCTGTGATGGGGTTAATACTGTGCCACTGCAGGCTGGAGATGGGATGAAAGTGCTGAAGCTCAGGATCTGCCTTCCTCCCGTCCTCTAGCATGTTCGCAGCTGAAGCCGTCTCTGCTTCATGAAACTTAAAGCAAAATTGCTCCATGCTTAGTCCCAGTGGCACCACAGTGGCCCTCATCCTCACCTAGGAGCCGTAAGTAATGCAATGGTCATGCCGCCACTTGGAGCTCATCTTGTCAAGGAGGTAACGGGTGCTCTCACGAAATTTGCGTTTGGTGAAGTAGAAGAGGATGGGGTCAAGGACACTGTTCATGCTGGCAAAGGGGCGCGTGCACTTGTAGGCGATGGCAAATGCCTGTAGAGATGGGCAGGGCAGGCTGGGTGAGGAACGGACAATCAGGTAGATGGTCTTAGTGAGGTGGAAAGGCAAGAAGCTGATGGAGAAGACAATGACCACGATGATGATCATACGCACCGCTTTGTCCTTCCTCTTGTGCACCACTAAGCCAATCAGCTCGTCCTTCTGGCACAGGACCCGAGCCATGCTGCAGTAGCAGGCGAGGATGGCCACAAAGGGCAGCAGGAAGCCGGTGACAGTGAGGGTGATGCCGTAGGGGAAGTAGGCAGAAGAGTGATCTGGAGGGCTCAGATCATAGCAGACAGTGCGGTTCCTTTGGGTGCCAGTGGAAGCAAAAATGAAGGTGGGCAGGCACTGGGCAATGACAATGAACCACACTGCAGCACACACCAGCCATGTCAGCTTCTTCCCCTTCTTCTTGTGCCACGAGGCCAAGGGGTGGCAGATGCCCAGATATCGCTGGATGCTGATGCAGGTGAGGAAGAAGATACTGCTGTGCAGGTTGGTGTAGAACTGGAAGCGGACAAATTTGCAGGTAAAGTCCCCAAAAGGCCAATAATCCTTCTGACTGTAGTTGTAGATTAGGAGCGGGAGGGAGCAGACATAGAGCAGGTCAGCCGTGGCCAGGTTCAGCATGTAGATCATGTTGCGGCTGAGTGCCTTACGGGCCACCCAGATCTGCCCAATGACCACAGCATTCAAGGGCAGCCCCACTGTGAACACCACCGAGTAAACCAAGGGCAGCAGAACCTGTTTGAACTCCTCATGGAAGGTACAAGAGTTCCTCCAAGGCCCCACAGGGGCCGTCAAGTTTGCCATAGTGGTGGTCTTCTCTACGAGCATGCTGTCTGTTGATGTGGCCACTCGGCAACCCCTGTGAATGACAAAAGGAATGGTTGGTGGCTCGGCCGTGTGGTGTCACATCCACCCCAACAGGATGAACCTATACTGGTGTCTGCAACCCCATAGCCCTCTCCTTCTAATTTGAAGCAACCCCTGGTATCAGAACAGGGTGGGGGATGAGGGGATTGAGGAGCCGCCGTGCAGAGGACTTTGGGGTTCTGTTGGATGGAAAACCAGACGGACTCGTCAATGTGCACTCAGTCCAGAAAGCCAACCTTCTCCTGGGTGCATCAAAGCAGTGTGACCAGCAGGACAAGGAGGTATCTGTCCCTCTACTCCACTTTGGTGAGATTCCACCTGGAGTACTGGGTTCAGCTGGGGCATCCTCAGCACAGGAAAGACATGGACTTGTTGGAGTTGGTCCAGAGGAGGCCACAAAAATGGTCAGAGGGCTGTAACACCTCACCTATGAGGAAAGGCTGAGAGAGTTGGCATGGTTCAGCCTGGAGAAGAGAAGGCTCCTGGGAGACCTTATTGTGGCCATTCAATACTAAAAAGTGGCTTATAAAAAAAGATAAGGACAACATTGTTTAGTAGGACACCCCCCCTACCTTTCAGATAGGACAAAGGGTAATGGTTTTAAGTAAGAGAGGGGAGATTCACACTACATATAAGGAAGAATTTTTTTACAATGAGGGTGGTGAAACACTGGCACAGGTTGCCCAGAGAGGTAGTAGATGCCCAATCCCTGGAAACATTCAAGGTCAGGCTGGAAGGGGCTCTGAGCAGCCTCATCTAGTTGAAGATGTCCCTGTCCATGGCAAGGGGGTTGGACTAGATGACCTTTAAAGGTCCCTTTCAACACAAACTATTCTACAGTTCTATGTTTCTAAACCATGATGATGGATTTAGGAGGTCCATCAGGAAGGTGAAGGTTGAGAGAGCGGGACCATGCGGGGTGGTGGCACGTGGGATAGCATGGTGGCTATGATTGCCACCATCTCAGCTCCGCTTCCCCCAGTGTCTATACTCCACAGAAATGTTTGCACAAGGTCCAACCGCCCTCATCCTGCTGCAGGAGAGGAAACTGCAGCATGGTGTGTCATTAGCTCCAGGCATGGCTTCTTGCTTCTCTGCAGGGGGTGCCAAAACCCTACGGCCAGTCACCAGAGCAGGCTGTGTCCCCTGAGTATCAGGTGGTGACATCTGCACAGAACCCGGCACTACCCACGGATATTTTGTGGTCACTTTGATCCAGGAAGTCAGGATGCTCTGGTCCTGGATGTTTTGGGGTTTGTGGGCTAAGAGACCATCCATGTGGCCTCTGTACCACTCTGAGCTGGAAAATCCACCTGCTTTTCTTAGAGGCTGAGACTAGCATGAAAGATGTGGTCCTACAGCACAAAGAGACGCCTGACCCTAACCACATCACTTGGTCGGATCCCTTACCATGCCACCCATGGGTGCTACGCGCTTCTAGGTTGCAGCAGCTCGGAGATGTGGGCAGAGCCACTTCTTCCTCCTCTCACTTCCTCTGTTGTCTGCAGACCTGTCTGCAACCCTGGACACCTGCTTTCCCTCGTGTGCCCCAGCAGCAGTCCCGATGCCTGGTGAGGATGAGCTTGCCTGGAAATGGGGTGGCTGGTATGCCCACAGGCTGAGAAGGGAAACTGAGGCATGGAGGGGGAGTGGCAAAGCTCCAGCCAGGGAGAGGGGACCAGAGGCAGACATACGGAGGAAAGTATTAGGGGACAGGCAAGGATCGCCCATTTTTAGGGGTGATCCAGGCTTGCAGATCAATTCCTCCCCTCTTCTCCATGCTGCCGTAAAACATCCCTACCCCCATGCACCCCACTGAGCCCTCTGCACCTCACTGAATTGTCTGAACTCCACTGAATCATCTGCACCCCACTGATCTCCCCCTCACCCTGCCGTGTCACATTGCACCCACTGTCACCCAGCTCCAGGCAGTCCCAGCATTCACCTTGGCTGCCACCAAGGCAATAAGCGTCCCAGGGCTATGAACTGCCCTACACTCTAGTCCCCCAGGACCTCAGGCCAGGCAGCACCCATCCCAGCACCCACAGGAGCCTCTGCCATCCCATGAGTGCCCAGAGGATTACCACCCTGATGTTCGGGACTAGGTGGCCAGCAAGAGATGTAGGGGCGTCCTGGGGGACCTGGGAACTTGTCTTACCTGCTGGGGTGCCAGGGTGTCACAGAGTCCTGAGACCAGCTCTGCTCAGAATGCAAGCCCAGAGTGCCCTGTTGATAAACACTTCCCTTTTCCACAGCAGCAGCCCAGAGCAATGGGGAACAGAAACATGGGCACTGCGCTGCATGGCACGGCAACATGGGCACTGCATGGCACGACATGGCAGGGTGGGCACTGCACTGCATGGAACTGGGTGGCACTGTATGGCATGGCACAGCCTGTGCCAGCACCTCCGTCACAGCTCCGCACCGCATGCACACAATCCCCATCCCTCACACACATGTGGGCCCCCTCCAGATGTGTATGCAGCCCCCTGTGCACACACGGACAAGTGCGTGCTCACCCCCAACATACACGCCCTGCATCGGTGCAGACCTGCACCCCACATTACACTCCCAAAAGAGCCATACCAAGACATCAAGGGAACATCCAGACCTGGCAAATGCCACCAGAGCAAGGGCTGCATCCCGGACTCAACTTGGTAATGTAAGGATGTGGCCAACTGAGGCCACCAGCTGTGTGACCAGACCTATGAATTTTTGGGTATTTCCCCCCCTTTTTTTTTGTCTTTCCCTTCACTTTTGGCTCCTTCCAAGAGTGGGCATCTGAGGCAGATGCTGGGGAGTGGGGGGCACCCGGATTGTGACACCAAGAGAAGGACATTGCTCCTGTTGCCCCATCCTCTCTTGCTGCAGCCATGTAAGGGAAACTGTGTGGCATTGGCACTAGCGTTTGAAGCGCACCAGCGTGGCTCACACCCCACTTTAACAGATTTTCTCCTCAAAACACCCTTCTGAGGGGTGTTTGATGGGGTGTGTTAAGAGACATGCCCGAGTCTATGCAGGCCATTGGTGGTGGAGGGCACTCATAGCCAGAGCTGAACCAAAAAATACAATGAGCAACCAAAACATGACGAACTCCACACACACACAAAAAAAGGTGTATGAGACAGAAAACCCTCTTTGCAAGAGGGGAATGGGGCACTGAGTGATGCCAGGCTGGGAGGGATAGGAAAGCCAGAGGAGAGGAGGAAAAATCCCTCCTGAACCCTGGGAAAACCCAGCTGTAGAATGTGCCAAGCACAACCTTTCTATTAGACACTGGAGAATCCCTACCCAAACTGTACCCATTGCTTCCAACTGCCCTTAATTGCAGCCTGCTATTGCCCATAAATCACCACTATTTCCAATTAATGAAACCACATCAAGACACTCGGCCTCACTCTGCTGCTGTGCCTTTGGTATGTCTCTGGGACATGACATAACCTAGAGGATTCCCCAAAAAGTCCCCCTTTTCACCCCCCAAAAACGTCACAGGAAACTGCCAGCCCTTGGGATGATGGGGTGGGCGCTCTCTGTGCTCAGCCTTCACTAAAAGCAGATATCCATGGGTTATGGAGAAGCAGTCCTGGTGCCCTGACACAATGATGATGAGCACCAGTAGAAACTCATTACGAAATGAGACTTGTGGGGGGTGAGGGGGGAAATGGGGTGCCCTGACATCATGGTGATGGGCATCAGGTGAAATCCATTGTGAAACGAGACTTTTAGGAGGGGAGAAAGGGGATGCCCGTGGTGTTGGGATGCTCTGTGGCATGGGGTCATCCCTATTCTGTGGGTTTAAGGTGCCTGAGAAGGAAGAATGGGTTAAGAAAGAGAAGTGGGGATGCTCTGCAGCCAGATGGGGAAGAGATTAAAAATAATCACTGGCTTCACTCACTAGCAGCCACAAACTTCCCCCAGCACTAGGGTAACTTTGCCCCCTTCCAACCCTTTCACTTTCAAACCATCTCATGTAAGCCTTTCTCCAGTGAAATTAGCTTTAATTAACTCCCCGATATTAATATGGAGGGGAGTTCTCTGAACTTGCTACAGTGAGAAAATATTTGGGATGTTGCTTTCCTCGAATAGATATGGGGGATGGCTTCCTCCTTTGGAAACCTTCCTCTTAGTTTGTCCTGCCATCAGAGGAGACCGTGGTGCGGACATCTTGGTGGCTTGATGACACGGATGGGATGGTGGAGGTGGAAGCGAAAGCTCCAGTTCAGCAGATGTCAAAGGGAATGAAGGGGGGATGCTCCTGCCCCATGTGTCACTTGGCCAAAGCCACAATGTCCCTGTCCTGAAACATCTCCTTGCTGGTCCCAAAACATCCTCAGGTGCTCATGGACAAGTCCCATCTGTCTCAGGTTGTTTGAGGACCAAGACTGGAGTGTTTTCAGGGACATCTCCATTTATCAAAGCCTGAAGGTGCAATGAGGTGGCCAAATTGCACTAGAGCAGCATCTTCAGGTGGCTGACATGGACCCATGGCGACAGGGCGCGGGGCACAGTCCCTCTGCTCATACCAGGTGGCTCTGACACCAATGTCCTCTGTCGTCAGGTGACTCCCTTCACCTCCCAATGCTTTGGTGCCCCATCTCTAAAACACATCAGCATCTCAGGGATGGTGACAGGGAAGGTGCAATGAGTCAGCTTGCTCTCAGCCACCAGCACTAATGCTCTGGCTGGGCTTGTATAAACCCTTACAGGTATACACACAAACATACAGGCACATTTACAGGCACATGTTCACCCACATGCACACATATGTGTGTTTCTCAACACACATATATAAATATGTCTCCATTCACACCCACATAGATAGAAACTTCTATATCTATATACACAAAAATATGTCTCTGCCCACATGGACTCACACGCATGTATATACATTCCCTTATCCATATATATACAAATATATGTATGTTTCTGTACACGTCTGTGCACACACGCTCGTGTATATAAATACATTTATATCTCTCTATGTATATATGTATAAATATATATAAAGGGTGGAGGCCAGGCTCCTGGGGAAGACCAGGCTCCTTGAGCAGATGCAGACACTCCACATGCAACACCATTTCTGACATGAGGCTGATCTCTATGGATGCCCTGGGAGATGCAGGCACATCTCAGGCGCATCCCAGATGCACCCCAGGCTGTGGGAGCAGAGGGACGGGGGCAAAAACACCCCACTGAGGTCCCATACTGCCTGGTTTGGTCTGACACAGTGGGACCTGATCCTGCCTGGTCCAGCCATGGCCTGCCCGGTTCACTCTGACCCTCTCGAGTCTGATCCTGCACCAATTCAGTCTGACCCTGTTGTTACTATCCTGTCTGGCCCAGTCCCATCTTGCTCAGTTCACTCTGACCTTCTTTAGTCCAATCTGACCTCCTTGTGTCCCATTCTGCCCAGTACAGGTCACATCCTGACTCGATTTGGTCTGATACGATGGGGCCCAATTGTGTCTGGTCTGACCCCCATCCTGCTCTGTACACTCTGACCCTCTTGGGTCCAATCATGCCTCAGTCAGGTCTGACTCGCTGAAGTTCCGTCCTTCCCGGCTGGCAAAGGTCTCATTCAGAGCCAGTTTGGATGGACATGCTTGCTCTAGACCCCATCCTTCCCAGTTTGCTCTGACCCTCTTAGGTCTGATCCTGCTCCGCTTCAGTCTGACCCACTTATGCCCCATGCTTCCCGGCTGGGAAGGGTCTCATCTGGGTCTGGTTAGGACTGACACGGTGGGACCTGGTCCTGCCCAGTCCAGTCCACCCTGCCCGACTCACTCGACCCTCTCGGGTCCCATCCTGCCCAGGTCGCTCTGACCCACTCAAGTTGCATCCTTCCCTGTTGGAAAGGGTCTCATCTGGATCTGGTTAGGACTGACACTGTGGGACCCGATCCTGCCCGGTCCATCCCATCCTGCTCGGTTCACTCTAACCCCCTCGGGTCCCATCCTGCCCGGTTCGCTCTCACCCTGTCGATCTCATCCGGTCCCGGTTCGCTCTGACCCTGTCGGTCCCATCCTGCCCGGCCCATCCCATCCTGCCCGGTTCACCTTTCGGGTCCGGTTGTGCTCGCTCCGCCCTGCCCCTGTCGGGCCCGATCCAGCCCCGGTTCCAGTTGGTCCCGTGCCCTCCGCACGCGGCCCTCACCGGCACCGGGATGCGCCGGGGCTGGGAAAGCGGCTCTGAGCGCCCGGGGCTGCCCCGCTCCGTCCCGCTCCGCCCCGGGGACGCCCCGCCCCGCCCCGGCACCTGCGGGGCTGGCAGAGGGGCACAGCTGGGCTGGGGGGCACAGCTGGGCGGGAGGGCACAGCTGGACTGGGGAGGGGCATGACAGTTGGACTGGGGAGGGGGGACACAGCTGGAGGGGGCTAAGCGGCGGAGGGGTCTGCCATGCAAACATCTGGTTTGGCATTATGTGCAAACATCTGGAACGAGGCTGAGGGGGTCTCTACAAACCTGAAAGTGGGATTTACAGGGTGGGATGCTCATGCATCAGCCACCAGCTGGATTGTCCCAGCCAGAGGTGGGAACTGGTGGTGAGCAGCTGGGTGTCAGGGACAGGGTCTCAAGCAAAGGGGTCGATGGCTTCGGTTCTTATTCTCCAGGTGGTCAAGCCTCCATCTGGACTGCGCATACCAGAGGCTGGGAACCAGTGGTGAGCGGCTGGGTGTCGGGGACAGGGTCTCAGGTGAAGGGGTCGGTTTCTTTGGTTCTTATTAACCTGGCAGTCAAGCCTCTGCACTTCCTGAGCAGAGCTATTAAAGAGCAATAAAGAAAGAAACCCTGGGGGAACGTGTTGGGTATGAAAGTTCCAAAGCATAAACAGCCCAGGGATGCCAGGATGGCAGGCTTGGCCCTTCCTTTTCCTGCAAGTCCCATTTGCCCTCCAAAATTAATCCACTCCTTCCTTTTTAGGGGCTTGTGATGGATCTTGGTAGAGGTGGAGGGCAAGGAGGTGTCAACTGGGCTTGCCTGGATGACGGAGCACCCTGCGGGGGACAGCCTAACATTGCCTCATTAAGTGAGGCACCCCCAGTTCTGGCACCCAAATATGAGGTGAGTAGTTTTGAGCAGGGGCTCGCCTGCATGTGGTGGGATGGGGAGGTGGAATGAGGTGCTTCAGCCTGCCTGGATCCCACTGGCGCCTGAGCTCCAGCAGACAACGTGGGCTTTCATTGATCCTGGCACGAGCCCATGGCCAAACTGGACAGCGGGGCCACAGGGGAGATGGGCTCTGGCAGGAACAGCCGTGAGTATTTGCAACCACAGCCAGGCTGGAGCCATCACCCTCATCCTGGGGCTGCCCAGGCTTGTGGGGTTGGGCTGGCAGTGGCTCAGTGCCCTTGTGAAATTCCCCACTCCCTCAGCCACCATGGGGAGATGGAAACTAGGGGGAAAAGCGTCTTTCCTTGGAGCAGAGCAGAAAAACATGCCTTGTACAAACAGGCCCAGCATCCTGCAACGGGGAGTCCAGGGCTTTCCACAAGCATCTAGGGAATGCAGCTGAGAACGGACACAACTCACTCCTCCTATGAGCTGCAGGCATGAGCGCTCATCTGACCTCCAGCACTGCCTCCATCTTCAGGACAAGCTCCAAGCTGGTGAAAAGGAGCTGGTGTCTTCCTCCCTCCTGGCACAGCGGGTGTCCTTGTGTGTCCCCAAGGTGAACGCCTCATAACCAGCTGTCCTGCTGTGGGGACACTGTAAATAGTGGAGGGAGTGTTAAAAAAAGAAAATAAAATAGCAGTTCCTGGCTGCCTGCCAGCCTCAACCGCCTTTGCTGAACCCAGCAGTGGGACCTGTAGCCTCAAGCCCAGCCCTACAGCACCTAGAATGAAAGGGAACCCACCAAAAAACAGTGTTTGGGGGGTTGAGCAGTGATGGGAGAGGCAAATTTGGAGGCAGTGGTGAGACTGAAAATGACATTTCTAGAAATGCATTGTTTTTACACCTCTTTTTATCCATGCAAAAGTCAGGCAAAGCTCATTGAGAAAAATAACCAAGGAAATGGAATAGTCTCACTGATCGAATTAATCCCTGGCAAAAAGGTCTGGTGTGGCGGCTGGACTTGGCCGCATGAGTCTCTTGGGCTGCTTGGTTTCTGTTTCTCTGGTTGGATGTTACCAGTAATCACATTAGCAGTTGTTGCCGCTCCTGCCCGGGGTAATTGTTCCTTCCCATCAGGCTCCAGGTCACTGGGGGATCACAGGATGGTGTGGATGGAGAGCAGAGCATCTGCAGTCAAGGGCAGGGAGGCAGCCAGGAGCTGGGACCATGCTCCTCCAACCGATGCAAAACTCTTGTTGGAGATGAAAAGCAGCATTTTTTCAAATGCTGAAGCTTTGTGAAAGCCTCAGGACAAGGATGTCCCCACTACCAGACACAGGACATCCCCATAGGGATGGTTCTGCAGGGCTTTCAGGTTCTCTCCCAACCCAGACATAATGGGGGTGCAGGCTGTGTCCCTTTTGCCTCAGGCCCTGCCATGGCTCACCAGACTGGAGACGCCTTGCATGAAAAGTTTACTTTTAAAAGCTATTTATAATGGAAATGAACTTAATTTCTCATGTCTTCCTGACAACACCAACCTGCCAGGGTGGTGGACCTGGTACAGCTTTTTCATGAGGAGGTGACATTTGATGACAACTTGCTCTTTTTTAACCAGGTCAGAGGAGGTGCCCTAGGCTAACCTGCAGACATCTGCCACCTCAGCACCTGCTTTTGGGCCCTCAAATTTTTGACGAAGAAGGTGGAGAAAGTCTCATTTCTTAAGGTCCACTCTGATGATCCTCTCTGTCCTCTTGCCACAATCAGCATTCACTGCAGTCAAAGAGGTGCAGCTATCCCAAGAGAAGACAAGTCTCACTGCTGAATCTCTGCATTAGATAAACTGCTCTAACTTTCAGTCCCTATTTCTATGATAGGACCCAGGCCCATGTTTCTGGCCATCCAGCCTCAATTTCCTTCTGGACGTCATGAGGTCCCAGCAACAGTCTACAAGCCCAATGCACCCGTTATTCCAGGGCTCCATGGGAGTGTCGGGAAACCATAGCTTCGATGGGAATTCAGACAAAAACTCTTCGGCTTTGCTCCAAGTGGGAGCTGACTCGCCATTCCTATGACTCAGCATTTCTGAAGCCGTGTGTTTCAGGTCGTTTTCCTCTCTGACCTGCTTTCCTAGAGCTCCGTGGATGTCAGCAGGGAATGAAGGGGTTGCTGACCTTCTCCTCCCCCCCAGCATGTACATGATTAATGTCTTGGTTTTCGCAGGCTTCCTTTCCTCTTACCGGCATGTCCTGACATACCCTGGGGACTCAGAGTTGCTTCCACTTTTCTTTGCTCAAGAATCCTCAAGAAGCAGCGTGGAGGACAAGAATCCAGACATAGGTAATGTCTTAGGCTCCAATTTCATCCACAGCTTTGGTAGAAGGAAAGTAGTGGGTGTTTGAGAAGTAGACTGGGCATAGGAGACCTCATCTGTCTGCTGGTGAAGCAGGTTGGGTAGGGAGATTCTGGGATTCGCATCCGTGCCTCTTCACAGGCAGGAAAACCCACGGCTTAGGGCTTAAGGGGGTCTTGTGACAAAGATTTCGAAGTGGGCCTTTACATTTTCTAGCCACTTTCTAGAGGTCTTCTCTACCCCCACTCCTAGCAGGCTCTGCAAAGAGGGAGGCCATTGGGTCTCAATGCCTCATCCTCACAAATACTGCACTTTCTCCCTTTGAGGACAGAGCTGAGGTCTGGGATGGGAACATCTCTGAACTTTGTATGATTGAGTGGAAGTCAAATGCCTCCAAGTTGGCCACAGTCCCTCTTTCAGCTTTCTTCCCCTCTATCCCATGCTATCAGACCCTGTAGCCCTTTTGGGTTTTCACCCCTCTGTGGCTCTTCCTATCCTGAGAGAACCTTGAGTTCCTGAGGATCAGCACGGCAATGGTCACCTTGGTCTTCTCACCAACACATCTCTCCATAAACACCCATCATTCCCATCCCTCATGATGGGAGACCATAGTGTGGAGCAGAGATGCAACCCAGCACGGAGCTTCACCATCGCCATGCTGGGAGAACTGGGCTCTGCCAGCAGCCCTGGGGGTGGGTCCAGCTGATAATAAAGGGGTGTCCAAAAGGAGGCCCCCTGTGGACCTGCAGGGTCTGACCATGCTGCCAGAGGGTGATGGAGAAACATGCCATGTCCCTTTGGCTTACCACCTCCAAGCTTTCCAGGTCACATCTGCAGGGAGGAATAAGGAGGTCAAAGCATATGAGACCTGCAGATACCTCTGGTATTTCTTATCCAGGAAAGATTTAAAATAACTTCTCTTGACTCGTTGCTGTTTCCTTGGTAGCTTGTTTGCTTGGACTGTGGGACCAGAGGCAGTTGTCCAGCTGGAGAGTATTCTCTGAGAAACCATCGTCCCCTCAGTTATAACCAGGGATGAAGTGTGGAAACATTGATGGAGATGCCTCATTTTGGGGTACAAATATCCTAGTGGGACCACATACTTGAGCACATTCGTTGGGTGAAAATAGCTATTTTAGGTTGAAAACCAGCATCTCAGGTGTGGGTCAACCCAAGCGGCTCCATGATCATGGTCCACTGTAAACCAGGGCCAAACACAAATATCCCAACTTGCCACCATGTGCTGCTGCAGTAGCACAGACTGTCACCCGGAAATTTTGTGCACCAAAAATTTAATGCAAATTCTTGTTGCTGCCCCAGGAACCTCATGCTTTGTTCTGCAGCCCCCACAAGAAGTGATAAAGGATTTTGTGTGTG
The DNA here is from genome assembly GCA_033558185.1 of Dromococcyx pavoninus. Taxonomy (NCBI): domain Eukaryota; kingdom Metazoa; phylum Chordata; class Aves; order Cuculiformes; family Neomorphidae; genus Dromococcyx; species Dromococcyx pavoninus. The sequence goes on along the minus strand of JAUMJL010000286.1, from coordinate 2,003,022 downwards.
ATGAGCCATAGTTCAGTTCTCCCATCTGCCTGGACGTGCAATTTTTAGTTTGTGCAGTTCGTCTGTGCCTTTCTGTAATGCGAATTTTAAGTCTTTTGCTGCTCTTTCTGCTCATTAACACCATTAAACACAATGCTCAGGGTGTCCAGCTCCTTGCCAAGGATATGGTGGGGACCTTAGGAAGCCCTGAAGAGCCAAAATAACACCCAGGCATGAGGCATCTCCCATAGAAGTCAAAATCTTACAGGAATTAAAACCCAGAGCATGGATCATTTTCTTCCCAGGAGCACGCTCAACTCTTGGGCTGGTTCTCCTTTGGCTGCAGGTGGATCCTAGCCACTGTGGCAAACAGTTAAGCTATAGTGCCTTGTTCCTTCCTTTGCAAAGGCAACCACTTTGAACATTTATTTTGGGAAAAAAAAAATGTGTTTCATGTCCGGCAAAGTCAACGAAGTTTTCTGTGTGGAGCAACTCACGTGTCCTCACTTCTCCCTTTCAGTTCTGCTTCTCACAAGACCGTGCTTTGGTCCCTGAAGATGGCAAATGAGGAAGTTGTGTCCCAAGTGTTATTTTAATTATTCCAAGAATTTCTCTTTCTTACACGAAAGCAACTGTTATTTCCTGGAAAAGAGCAGAATTACAGAAACAAGGCAAAATTTAGACACAAGTTTTCTCTCCTACCATTTACGGGTAGGTAAAGCCCCCCACCAGTGCTTGAGATGTCTACTCAACTAAACTAAATATGATGGTAACAATTTATAGGAAGATTTTTGAGATATCCCTGGTTCTAATACTCAAATTCTGGATGACAGGCTATTCTGCACTGCTTGCTGTGAGATGGCTGAACCATGACTAGTGGGAGGCTTTACAGGAGCATCCTGGCAGAGGGACTATTTCATATCCTCCACTCTCAAACGGAATTGATTTCCATCTCTTTTCTTCCCAGCTAATGCATCAGGAAACCCCTCACATCCTGTTTTCTGCAAACAGAGAAGAGCTTGAAACACCAGCAAACCCACTTGGGGCTTGCTATAGGGTTTGCTTTGCGTTATGGGCAACATAACTGCTCCAGCAGAAAGAATTAGGGGACTAGGACCAGCTCAGTGCCCTGGGATAAGGAGGATGAACTCAGCTTTTGCAGGGACATGATCCTTATGCAGGAGTGCTGTGAGCAGCATTACACTTGGCAGCATCTTCTAAACAAACCTCAGAGCAGAGTTGGTGCCCAGACACTTTGTCCAAATACCAGGGTGAAAATATAACAAGTAAAATACAGTCCTGGGGGTTCCTGGCCATCAGTTGTCTAGGTCTGTGCAAAACCAGGCATGGTTGCTGCATCTTCTCTTTCGATGTGGTGAGTTGCACTTGTGTTTGTGGTTTTGGATGCTGCAGGGAGTGAGGGTGATATTTGGGTACCCATCCAGCACAGGAGCGTGACCAGAAGATGCTCTTGGATGCTCAGAAGATGCAGGTGTGGAGTTCAGATCCATTGCTGGGCAGAGGGGATGAGGAGGGGGAAGGTTAAGACCATCCTGATCAAGGAGTTCTGCACCTATTGCTACTGGGAGTGGGAGGTTGTGCCAGGGAGCTCCTAGGGCAATGCTGCGATGACTCCCAGTCCATGCCTCAGTTGCCCAAAAGACCAAATGCTCAGTTTTCATTTAACATCTAGAAAACTACCCAGGACCCTCAAATAAAGGGTTGTACCCCATATCTGCTGAGGGTGAAGCCCCCTGCATCAGCAAGCAGGGCCCTCCTGCCCTTAACCTGCCTGTCCTGCACTGCCTGGAATGCCCAAGACCTTCCCAAGCCAAAAATGTTCAAGCAGGTCTGTCCCGTTGGGGATGTGTTGCAAAACCAAGGCGGCGGCAACGCTCTGCACGTTGGTGGGGAGGGAGGAGGGGAATTTGACAGCAAACAAGATCAGCTCGTTCCCTCTGTGCTTGCGTGTGCCAGCAGGCAGTGCAGGCAAGTGCTCTGCTCAGGCAAAGCAGGCAGCAACAGATGACAACTCACGACTCCCACGGTAACGCTCCAGCGTGCTCTCCATTACCCTTTTTGCAGGACATCAGCCTCTCTAATGAGTATAATTTTTCATACTTCTTTCTGCAATATCATATCATATCATGTCATATCATATCATGCTATATTACTTTCTGTTATATTAAATTATGTCACATTGTATTAATAATATCCTATCCTATCCTATCCTATCCTATCCTATCCTATCCTATCCTATCCTATCCTATCCTATCATATCCTATCCTATCCTATCCTAATCATATCAGATTCTATTCAATATGATATGATATATGAGATATGATATATGATGTCGTATCATATCGTATCATATTATATATTATATCATATCATATCATATCATACCATATCACATCATATCACATCACATCACATCACATCACATCACATCACATCACATCACATCACATCACATCACATCACATCACATCACATCATTATATTATATTATATTATATTATATTATATTATATTATATTATATTATATTATATTATATTATATTATATTATATTATATTATATTATATTATATTATATTATATTATATTATATTATATTATATTATATTATATTATATTATATTATATTATATTATATTATATTATATTATATTATATTATATTATATTATATTATATTATATTTTTATTTTGTCATGTGAGCACTGCCAGACATCTTAGACCCAGTACCAGGCTCAAGGAAAGACAGACATACAGCATATTAAGCCCCTTTATTCAGGCTGGGAGCTGTCAGTGGCTGGTTTCCTCTCTTTCCGTGCACATCAAACTGAAGGCCTTGATGTCAGCAGGGTGGCATCTGCTCTAACATAAACTTTAGAGATAAAGGCCCAGATGAATCTTTATCATAAATGGCAAAAAATGTTGTGAAATAGGTTAATTTAATATATCCAGTAATCCTGGGCATACTCACTTCCTTCCTATTATTATCTGACATGATCCTCTATTTCTGGATACTCAGAAAAATTTATTCAAAGGAAAACTGAACAATAACAAACATGGGATTAAAATAAACCCAGAAATGTAACGGGAATGGCGGGTGAGAATCTGGCTGGGTTTCCAGGAAGGTTCAAGGAGAATCTCCCGCATGGGGATGTGATCACGTTTTTCTCCAGATCTCTGTTGGAGTGGAAGATGAAAGTGGTATGTTGCCTTCAAGACCAATTGCAATGGCAGCAGCTGATGGGCTTGGACCTGTTTGGCTTGAACCTTGGTGCTTCTCAGCAAAGCAGTTGGAGAAAGAGACATGGGATTTTTCTCTAAAATGTTTTGTGCTGGACTGTGTCCCCACACATGGCTCTGAGCACGATGTATTAGAGGTCAACAGGACCTTATCTTCCAGAAGCCAAGGGGAAGTGCTACGACTAGGTGGCTGCAATCAAGCACGTTATTAAATCTTTATTTTCTAGGCACCTTGACATCTGTTTTTTAACGTAAGAGGAAATGCTGATTTTTTTTCCATCAGCATAAGATTAGGTGCAAACAACTGTTGGATAACCAAGACCTTTGCACATGACACACCTTGTAGTCTCATCTTACCTTCACACGCCTGAACGTGCCTCTCTGCTCAGTTCCTATTTAAGTGCTCAGCCCACGTGGTTGATTTCCTCCTGGGTGAGCATACAAATCCCAAATATCTGGTATTTTAGAGGCAGCGTGTGGCCCATGAATCCACACTGCACTTATCCATTTTGGCTGTTCCCAGGTGGAGAGTTCAGAATCTCCAGAGACAGCACTTACCTCCACAGAGCTCCTGTGTGCACAAAGATTTTATGTCTACAAACAGCCAGGACAGCTTGGCTCCCACCCTGCTGGCTCCTGGACGTATTCCTCCACTGGCTCTCCTCCCACTTCCTTGCTCTGCATTTCAGCAGACCACTCCCACTCCTCCCTCCTCTGCATGCCCATTGCTTGCCAGGCATTAACACATGAGATCTCTCAGGTATTGGAGACGTCACCAGCTCACTCTTCAGGGGTGTCCTTGTTGGGATCTGTGTGCAGACAGGCTGGGTTTTTTGGGGCATCTTCCAAGCAGATGTCTCCAGCAGGTTGTGTGTTAGGTTTATGGTTGGACTTGGTGATCTTAAAGATCTTTTCCAACCTAAACAATTCTGTGATTCCTCCCTTACATGCCCAGAAAGTCTCTGTAGGCATCACGTGAGGTCTGGAGAGGACAACAGTGTCTGCATAGGACCTAGGACTGTCACAAAGGTGACAGTGACTGTTGAGTGAGGAAGAGACAGTCCTACCAGCCGGCAACTTAAATGGATCACCGGTGTGATGTTAGTGTTGAACTGGCTGGTTTCTCCTTCTCTTTTCCCTCCTCCTCAGGCAGTTAATATTGATTGGGCTTATGAATTAACTTCCCTTTTAGAGACTCAATAGAGTCAGAATTGCTACATTAAACAAACAGCAAGCGGTTTGTGACTCACACGATGGCTCTGTGCCAAAACAAGCATGAATGCAGAGGCCTCAGACGAGCTCTGGGAATTGTTCGATGCTAAAACCCACATGATCCTGGAGAAGAGAGAGAACTGGCCTCCTCTCTAAATTCAGCTGGAGCAGGTATAAAACCTCTTCTCTGCCCAGCTCTGGTGCCCAAGACCTGCTCCTCTAGCAGAGCGGAGTCAGCAGGACATCCTTGCTATGAAAGAACACCACCGAGAAGATAAACATTGTTCCTGAGAGGCACATGGTTACCACAGGGACACAGACCCCATCCTGGATTTAGGAAGGTCCCTCTTCCACACATGCTCTGGCATGCAGTGGTGCAGCCCTGTCCTGCAGTCTCCCAACGGTCTCTATTTCTGAGTAAAAGGAGTAAGAGTTGGTTGTTCTTTTGGATAGGAATGATTCAAGACACTTTAAATAGTAAACCTAACCTTTTCTATAGTTATCTCGCTCTTTTTTCCCACTCTTGGCTGCTGGGTGGTTTGTGTACAGTTATTAAAATCCGCTTTGACATCTCTTGCAGAGTATTTCCTTTTGGCTACCTTATTACACATTTGTTTCCATCCAAATGTCCACAAAAGGACAATGGGGAACCAAACTGCTTTCATCCCTCACAGCCTGCCCAGGGCCCTCCTGGAGTGCCACAACTGGAGATCAGACTGGGTGAGACAATCTCAAAGTTCCAGCTGAAACAGGTCCTTCTCTCTGATGGTGCTGACCATGTGCTAAGGAGGGAAAGTGTCTCCTGTGCCTTTCTGGAAGAAAAAGACCTAAAGAAAATTGAAAAATCCCTATCAGAAATGAGACCTCCATCACTTTGGGCCACAGGCTCTTTTTGCATGGAGTCAGCTGGATCTTGTCTTGCGGGAGGAAACTGAGCTTCTGTGAAACTTTACATGGCCCAAACCAGGAAGGAAATTCAAGAAGAGAATTACTCAGTTACTGTTATGTTAAGCAGATTACCAATGTTCACTATCCAAGTCTTCAAGAAACCTGCACCTCATTTATGTCCTCATCCATCCTGCCTGCTCCCTCCTCCTTGTGACCAGTCCTGGCCACTTGGGAGCCGGAGGACACTCATTCACTTTGATTGCCCTGCCCAGCCTCTCTTGGGGCCTCTCCCCAGTCTGCCCATGGTCCTAGGACACCCATTTCATCTCAGCCCAGGACCATCAGTCCCTGCCCCAGCAATGCTGTAGGCATCTCCAGTCCCACCACAGCCCTGCTTGGCCATGGGCTCCCATTGATGGATGCTCTAGCTTGGCCTCAGACCTGCCTCAACACCATGAACTTGTCTGGTGCTGAGAGCTTCTCCTGGCTGTCCCCTCTCCCAATCTGCCTTAGTGACATCTCTTGCAGATGGTGGGATGGGTCCTGTCTGGAAAGATCCTTGTTCTACCAGTCCAGGAGCACCCCATGGCTTCCTGTCCTTTAGGAAGTCCTGCCAAAGGGAAAGGGGATGTGAAACTGGGAGAAGGGGCTGCTACACGCGATGGACATGCTGCCATTCAGAGGGATTTGGCCAAGTCCTGTCCCTGGGGAAGACTAACCCCACGCATCAGCACAGGCTGCGTGCTTAGTAGCTAGAAAGAAACTCTGCAGAGCAAGACTTCAGTGTCCTGGTGGGCTTCTGGGGCTCTCCTGCACAAGGAGGATATGGACTTACTGGAGTAAGTCCAATGAACAGCCATGAAGATGTTAAAGGGACTGGAACATCTTTCATATGAAAAAAAGCTGAGAGAGCTGGTAATGTTCAGCCTGGAGATGAGAAGGCTCGAAGGGATCTTTTCATGTATATAAATACTTGAAGGAGGAATAAAGAAACTATAGCCAGGCTCTTCTGAGTGGTGCCCAGTGAGAGAATATGAGGCAATGGGCACAAACTGAAACACAAGAAATGTTCTTTAAACATAAGAAAATTATTTTGTTACTGTGAGGGTCATCAAGCACTGGCACGGGTTGTCCATTCAAGTTGTGGAGTCTCCATCCTTGGAGATGCTCAAATCCCAACTCAACATGGCACAGTGGCACTGCTTTAGCATGTGGACCTCTCCAGAGGTCCCTGTCTGCCTCAGCTATTCTGTGGAAAGGAAGGGAGGAAAGGACACCCTCTGAATTAACCCTGACCACTTGTTTGGGAAGGTCGGAGTCTCTCCTGCGCCTGGGAGGTGACCAGGAAAATCCTTGAAAACATAGTTTGGCCTAACAAGGACGTGCCTGTCCTAAGGCTCTTTGCAAGGTGGAGGGACTGATAATGCCAGCTTTTTCCAAGCTGTTATATGAGGCTTTCTCCCATCCATGGTGCACATCAGGATTGCAGGCAGGGCTGCTTTGCCCCATGCAGTGGCCTTGCGAGGACATGGTGAGCTTGTCGGCCTCCTCCTCCCTCCCCAGTAAATCCCAGACAACTCTAGACACGCTGCGGAGAATGAGCACCATGTGTTTGGCATTAGATCAGAGATAAAGGCTCTGGCTGAAGCAGAAGAACTTCTGTCCTCTGAAGAAGGTGCTCCTGCAGAAAAGTCCAGATGTTAGCACAGCTGGCAGAGATGTCAGTGCTTTCATGAGGCGAGGGAGAGGGGTGCTCCTGGAGAAACATCTGTGCACGGTGGCTGCTTGACCTGCTCTGCTTGGACATGGGCCCTTTTCCAACCAGTTTGGAGAGGCTGCACAGGCACAGCCAAAGATGAACAACACCGGAAAGCACCTACATCGCTGCCAGTGGAGAATCCAGGCAGTTACACTGACTGGACATGTTCTAGATGTCTGATTTTAGTCTGAGGAGTCCAGATGTGGATTATAAGGTTCACTTCTATGTCTTGAGGCTGCTTCTGTAGGCAACGGGGAGAACCAGCTACCTCCAGAGGACAATTTACCTTCCATCTCTGGAGATGGTATCAACTGTCTTTTGGAAGTAACTTTCTCTCCAGTGATACAGAGTGGGCTCATACTCCTGTGGCTGAAATCTGCCAGCTGAAACCAGGACAGATGATCCCCCCCACTCTTTCCTGAGGAGAGGTATCCGTACTTATCCAGGTGCACTGCCAAGCAAGGTTCACCATCCTACTCACTTTAAAGACGTTCTCCAGACGGTGGAAAACATCAGCCTTGAGGCTTTTGAAAGAATTAGATATCAATTCTCATAACCACTGTTCTGGAGAATGTTCACTCAGAACATCTCACACACATAGAAAGTATGATGAGAATGAAAATGGCACTGGAAGGATGGACGTGGTACATGGACCTGTACACCCTACAGAAATGCTTCTCATGCCTGCTTCGCTTTAGATATTTTGTTCCCAGGTTATGACACATTTGTGGCTGCTGCTACTGATGGCAATTATCCCCCTTGGTTTGACCAAGGTAACCCCTGAATCTGGTGGCTTAAGCGAAAGACTGAGCACAAAGAGCCAAGGTCACAGTGGTTTGGGGAAAAAAAAGAGTGAAATACTAGGCTGGTGAGAAATTAATCTATTAAGTGAAGGCTGGAGAATGATTTATAGCATGAAAAGGGACCTACTTTCTGCCACTCTTTCCTGCCCAAAACAGGCATCTCACACCTCACTGACACCACGGATGTGGAGTGAAGAAGGGAGCAAGGTAGGGAAGGTTGCTTTGGATGGGCAACTCAGAGGGTTGAAGACAAATGCTTTCCTGGGAGGTGTTTGGAGGAATTGTGATGGTTATGAGCCACGTGACTCTGGGCACAAAGTGCCACTGGTGCTCGAGCAGTTATGTGGTTCCAAAAAACCATTGCTGATCAAGACTTGGAGGGGGTCTCAGGCAACCATAAATGATGTAAAATCACTATGTCTCCAGAAATCAGAGCCAAAATGGATGCTGGGCTGCTTGACCTCAGCAACCGGGGCAGAGTGGATCCCATCTGTGGTGGGAAGTTCAAGCCAGGCCCTCTGCTCCAGCTCCTCACCCTCACTGCTGCAGTGAAGTCAGCTTTCTGAGGGCCTTGAACAGCTCTAAACAGCTTATCCCCTAGCCCAAACAGTCCCATTCCCACTGATTGCTGGCTGCAGCCTGTGCTTGCCCTCCAGGGCTGCTTGGCTCAGCGCTTTTGGGGGCATCTTGCACCTTTCACCCACTGTGGATAAGAGGAGAAAGCCACTGAGCCCTGCGTTGCTCTCTGCATGGGAAGCCTTCTCCTCCAGCAATACCTTTCAGCATGCCTCTCCCATCCCTTCCAGTGCATCCAGGCTGGAACAAACTGGCATCCAGTTTGAGAAACAAAGCTACGCTGTAAAAACAAAAGGTAAAAAAATAGAAGAAAATGTGTAGAACCAGATATTTACTGCCCCAAATTGCCTCCCCACGCTGCTGCTCCCACCCAGCCTGCAAAACCAGCCAGCAGGGAAGGGATGTGCTCCCAGTTTATAAGCACGAGGAGAGTCTTCAGGGGCGATAAGGGCTGGTACAGACACAGGGAGCCGGGCTGAGATAACTCGCAGGAGAACAGCCATCGGCAAAGCCCCTCTGGGCTGCAAAGCATGGAAATGTTTCAGCTCTGCAAAACTACACCCAGGGCCAAGTGACTGTGCCGGAGATAGGAAAGGGACACACGCTGCCAGCCTTGGCAGCACGGACATATCCTGCCCCTCTGGGACTAGGTCCAAAATAATGTCCGTTCAGACTAGATTGCTTTGCTACTCTTTGCATCCCTGGGGTTAAAAATCACCACTATAAATAACTATAACCAAGCATCCACTGGCACCTCGATCCGGGCAGGACTCAGGAGCTGATGGGAAATGGGATCAAGTGCTGTTAAGAGGTCAGAAAGGGGAAAAAATGGCCTTGCAACAGGGCTAGATGCTTTTCCACGCAGGTCAGCACCATCTACGTGACATGCCATGCCCTGCATGTTGACACTGACCAGCAGTCACAGGGACTGCAGCTCTCATATGGGACCTACTGATTTTGTGGTGCTTGGAGCTAAGTGCATTGCAGGATGGAAGAGGTCTCCATGAATGGTGCCACAAGGTTATCCCAGCAATACTGTTGCTAAAAATCCATCCATGGACCAGAAATAGCTCCCTTCTCCTCATCTGGAGATGCAGATGGCAAATATGTCAAACAGTGAATCAGAAGATCTCCATGACCTCCTTAGAGGTGTTTCTCCACTTCACTACAATGCCTTTGCAAAAATCTCTCTTTGTGTTTGAACACGTGCACGTGGGCAGGAGAGACCAATGCATCTCTGCCCTTCCACCTGTGGGATCCATGCTTTGGCCCCTTCTCCAGGATGCAATGCCAAGCTCAATGTTGTTTGCTTTGGGAAAGCACTCTGACACTGGGTGTTTTGCTTCCCTTGGCCTTTCCTTTGATGCTTGGAGGTCAGCTGCCCCAGGTCCTTCTGCTTGGTCCAATGTGTTGCAAATATTTCTCTCCTTCCTCCCTTCCTCTCTCTCCATCTCTTTTGATTTCTCTTTGCATTCTGGACAGTGTGTGATAAGCAGGTCTAAGCATCCCTGAGGATTTACCTGGTTCCCTTTCCTTTCGGCTCAGGAAAGATCTTGCATGGTTTATCCATTCTCCCAACGCAGAGGCTTGTTTTCAAAGGACAACACAAACACTTAATGCCACAAAAGGGCATCAGCTAGCGATTTCTGAATATCTGGGGACAAGGCCTGGGATTATGTAGAGCTCTCTGCTGCCTACCACTGAATTACAGTGACCTCCCACGATCAGCAACAGTGAGAGCACTGGGGAAATACCAGTGCCATAGAAATAATGTGCACAAGCATGAGAACAACACATGCAAAGCCAAGTATTTGTCCTTTCATGCTCCCCCAAGGAGGATTCTTCTTGCAGAAAGCAGAGCTATCCTGGCCCTAAACAAGGATGAAGGGGAGCAAAGGGGAAAATGCAGAGAGGAAGAGAGGCTGGAGGGCAGCAGGTTGGCTGGGAAATAATAACAGAGGCAAACAACCAGCACCAGCATTTTAGCCAGATCCTGAACAGTGAACCTGACTCTTCTTCGTGGTGTTTCCTGGAACACCAGACCTTCTTCCTTGCTGGTATTAATGGATAATTTTAACCAAGCATTAATATGTGTGGCTGACACCTGCCACATTTCTTACTGTGGTCAGAGGCAATTTGGTGGGGACATTTCTGTGTGTTTGAGCTTGGGACATGATGTCAGAGAAGAACAAGAAATCACAATGAAACATGTATGAGAAATCCCTACTGTGCCCACCAAGGAGCTTGGAAATAAGCAGAGGTAGTGCTTCAACATCATCTTTAATAATGGGTACCCATCCACTGCGTAGAGAGGAGCTGATGGCTTTAGTGAGCTTGTCCCAGTTTGCAGCTGGGAAGTGCTGGTTCCTGAAGTTTCAGCTTTCTGGCCTCTGTGAGAACAAGGGATGCCTAGAAAATACTGGAAAAAAAACCCTGAGAAGATGGAGAGACCCCAATAATACAACATGTATTAAAAGTTTTGTGTTCTTGACAGCAGCTGTATTTGATTTTGGAGGGGCTTGATGGTGGATTTCCTAAGAAAATGGATGTTCATCAGCATACTGGGATGAATAAATTCTGTGCCTGTTGGTCCATTTTGTCACATCTGGAGGAAGGTGAGAAGATTAGAGATGCTGACATTCCCATCAGCATGTGGAAGAGGAAGGAGGCAGTCCCTTAATGATCCCTTCATGAGGGACAAGGCAAGAAGAAACTCCTACTAGATCTCAGGGAATTCACCTGTGACAAAATCTCCAGCTTCTCCAGCTCCACAGGGAGCACTCAAGCTGGGTGTTGCGGGAAGACACGCGGTTACCTGTGCCTCCATTCCCTCACCAGCACAGCCAGACAGAGATTCAGCAGTCCTTGTCCTCTCCTTTTTGCCCATGGTTTTGACAGCAAGATGCTGGATCAGGCACCTCATCCTGACTCTGCCACTCTGTGACCTCAGATATGTCATTTCAGCCTCTTTCCACCTCTGTATCAGATGACCTTGCCTGAGGAGCAAAGCCTGGTCAGACATTACCCACCGGGTCAGCCTGCCCTGTACTTCATGTCCCTGTAGTCCCCACGGCTGCACATCTGGTACAGCCCAGCCTGCCTGGGGGAAGAAGCCACCTTGCAGCTGCCACGAGATTGGAAAACAGTCCTCCTTCCCTCTGTGCCGTGGGGAATTTCCATTTTTACTTTCTCTCTGGATTACATTCAAAACCTCAGGCCACACAGAACAACAGCAAAAAGGCAAGCTGGTATTTGGGGGAGAAAGGAGACATCCCCATCCCCTGTTCTCCATGAAGTCAGAAAGCTGAGTTGTTAGGAAAGGGGTTCATTTCTGAGGACCCAAAGATATCCAGATAGGATTTTTATCTCCTGACATATGCTCAACCAGGCAAGAAGTTATACACTGTTCTCCCTGGAAAAAAGGGGTGCTGGCTGCATATCAGGGGCATCTGCAGTTCCCCATTACATTTTTGCATGAAGAATCGTAGAATCACAGAACGGTTTGGGTTGGAAGGGATCTTAAAGGTCATCCAGTTCCAATCCCCTGCCATGGGCAGGGACACCTCGCAGTACACCAGGCAGCTCAAGGCCCCAACTAACCTGGCCTTGAATGCTTCCAGGGAGGAGGCATCCATAACTTCTGGGGGCAGAGAAGGTCTTTGGTGTAGCTGCATGAGATGGTACTTTTACACCCTTGTGTAAATCTGCAGATTTTGAGTTTTCCTGGAAAAACGGGCTATAGTTCGGCTTAGGGGTGCAGATATATCATCAAACCAAGTTATTTTGTAGGTCCTGCACCACTAGAACTTGAAATGCTTCTCCTTAGCTTTTCCTCTTCTTCTGTAGCAGCCATGTGCAAGCTCATGGTCCTGCTGCCAAGCTCTGAGCAGCCAAGTTGTGATGAGCAGAGTCAGGGCAAAGTGCTGTGAGAGTCTGACCAGTGACTCTCCAGGGCTTAGGCTGGGAAGTTAAAACCTCCCGGCCCATATCCTGCTGCTCTATGCAAAGCCAGAACAAATATTCTTCTTAGACTAATTAGACCGAGGCTATATGTTGGGAAAGTCACTCCCTGTCCGGAGTCTGCTGGCTGGATCAGAGCTCTGGAGAGGTTGTCTGTGGAGGACTGTGGTCAGAGGGCACTGTCATCCCTAAGTAGGGTGACCAAACGGTCTCTACTGGGCAAAACCCCAAGCCCCAGACTAGAAACGTCCATGAAATGGTGATTCTGTCAGAAGAATCCTTTGGGTCCCACTAGCTCTGGTTGTCCCAGAATTTTGCGTGTGTCAGGGAGGTTCTCCGAGGATGTTCAGTTCAACCAGGCTCTGACTATCTCCACTACCCATGCCCTGGGAAGATGTTGGGGTGATGAGAGCCCAGGGACTCTTGTCTAGACCATGATATATCTGAAAAAGGCATCTTCTGCAACAATATTTGCTTTCAAGATGATATTTTTTTCATCTCTCTCATTGAAACCATCACAAGTAGATCTAGCCCACTTCATGTGTCAGCTGCAAGATGCTCTGGGCTTTTCTTTGTGGACGTTCACAACCTCTGTAAAAGCTTTTAAAGCTCTGTGGTCCTGAAATCACTCCTGATCTAGCCCTGAGTGTGGGCTTCATCCTTGGAGAGGACAGCTCTATGGCCAACCTATAGGGTTGACTGTGCTTGGGCTTTGTCTTGATGGGTTTGAGTTGGCACAGGCTAAACCTGTGCCTGGCCATGGTTAGCAAGTAGTATGGATTTTGCAGAGGAGAGTCAGTGACTACAAAGTATTTGCAGTGAAAAAGTAAGCTGCTACTGCAGTGTTTAACTGCAAAAAGGGAAATTACAGAGAAATGAGGAAGTTCTTCAGAATTAAGCAGCCGAACACAAGGGTGAAATGTTTGCAGATGGAGTGGAAGTGAACTGAGGATGCAAATGCAAAGCACTGATTCAAAAAGGCTGTAAACACGTTCCCCAGGGCAGGCAGAGCTAAACAGCAAGGTGAAAAATATCATAAGAAGAAAGAAAATCTCCTGCAGAAGGTCCATGCCATGTCCAAAGGGGGAGGCATGGAAGAGGTCGTGAACAGGGCAAGCTGAATGCAAAAACCTGCTTGAATGTGCGTGGAAGGTTTTGGGGAACAATTTGCTAAAAGCTGAAAAACCAGTTCACGGGAACCAAAGCCCACAGTGAAGAGCCGCGGAGCTTCGTGGTGTTGAATTAAACTCATTGTGATGAATTGCACAGTGGTGAGGAGGTGCCAGCATCTCCCCTGAGCTATCCCTGTCCTGCTGTCCCACAGGGAGATGGGCTGGAGCTGTAATGAGCCCCAGGGTGGGCATGAAGATCTCCCCCAGTAATTATTCGGCTCCTCATGGTTTTAAAAGACCTTTCCAGATCCAGACTGCCACCACCAAGAGTCGGAGCATGGGTATGAAAGCCACTATGGCTCATCCTCCATCACCCACCTAATGTCCTGCCTAGAGGAGGCAGGGCAATGCAAGGAGGTTATAAAAGTGGGAAAGTTTCCAAGGCAGGGATTTTTTTCAGGTTATCTAGCACATTAACCCCGCCTCCACCTCACAAAATCCTGCGGCCACAAAAGCAGGGTGTGATTCAGAGCAGGTATCACATTGCTCATTCCTTAGCCCTGTCCTTTTCCCAGTGGTCTCTGCTAGTGATGGGGCACTGTGGCTTACGTAAATATATTTTTATATATGTATATATAAATGCATAACACATTTTTTTATAAAAATATATATATAACATGTTTCACAACACGCTTAAAAAGTGGCACTGCTGTTACCAGGATATCTTCAGATACCCGTAGGAAATCCCCTGCGGGGAGGACATCTCCAATGCCAGCCTGAGAAATACAAAAGAGGCCCTGTTCAGTGGTATTAAACCATGTTGTTAAACCTGAGATTACCTGGGGTCAGTTTGCATCGTGCAGGGTAAACATTTGCTCTTACTGGAAAAGGATTGCTTTATCTTTCCCTGCTTTTGTGAACGCTTTATCTGCTGTGTATTGAAGCAACAGAGTCTTTCTCTTGCTCTTCTCCTACTACATTGGGTTTCCTACAGGCTTCTAACTGATTCCTCCTCCCACACAGGGTCGACGTCAAGCATGTGTCCATCAGTTTCACAATAATCCCATTAACTTGGAACTGGACAGAATCCACAAAGCTGGCCTAAGTAGTGAGGTTGGGGCAGGAGGCATTTTTTGACTGGGTGGTTGAACCAAAATTTGGGAGGAAAACATGATCCCGGTCAAAGGGAGGTCAAAATGAATAGTTTCTGTTGGATTTTTTAACTCTTGCCTATTTTGGTTTGATTGCTGAAAAAAAAAATCAGTGTTTTTCTGTTTTAAAAAAAGTGTGTTTTAAAAGTGAAAAGTCAAGTGCTTTGTATTAGAAAAAGGGCAAGGGGAATAATTCCATGCTTCCCAAAGAAACCACTCCATTTTGGGAGAAAAAAATAAAAATCTCTAAAAAGTGTGACATGTCCTGGGAGCTGAATTATTCCCCCCAAAATATCTCCATCTTCAGCCAACATCGGTCTCTGGGCAGCAGAACAACTCTTTGGGGGAAATCTTTTTCTCCATCAAATTCGGGTTCTCTGAGGTGCTCACCTGGCATGACTCAGCACCCTTGGACATTGTTGGTCAGATCCATGCCTTTGGGCTGCATATGTCTAAATTAATTATTGCACCGTCACTCTCATGGTTTGGACCTGAACTCCAGCAAAGCAGCTCTTTTTTGAGAATCCCACCAGTGGGTTGGATGTGGCCACCTGGGTCAGGGTGGTGAGGGAGTAACGCCTGTAGAACGCGTACCCAGAAGATGGATCCTGTATTGCCTCGTGGAGCAGCACAGCCATAGCCAGAAACAGCTGCATCTACTTATTCTGGCATCATTGCTTATCCCAGGGCCACATTTCATGTGGCATCTTGAATGTTTCAGGAGGGTACTTGGGCTCTTGGAGAGACAATCTCTTCCTGTGGGTTCACATAACATTAGGTAGCAGGGTCTTGTGCAGGTCATGGTCAATGTCTTTCCCAGGACAGGTATTAAATGAGCCAAACCAAGCATCTGATGGGTCAAAGCAGTGTGGAGGAGAGTGGAGGAGAGCCCCAAAACACCATACGACCTCATTAGCCAGGAGGAGGAAACCCAAAGGGGTGAAGCTCTCTTCCTCCATCTACAGGCAACCAGGAGGAAGAACAGCTGCTACGAATTAATTTTTACCTCACGTTTTAACCCGGCTGTTTTCTGGAGATGCTTAAGGAGTTACCATAACTTGGGAGTCCTTTGCTAATTGAGACACAAAAACCCCGGAAATATTTTGGAGATGAGGGGATTTCGATGCTACAAGGGCTTGTCATTAAGTCCTGCTCTTCCTCCAGGCTTTGCGCTGCAGAAAGGAGAGTTTTGCATTACCAGCCAGATGCTGAAATGCAGAGATGGGTTGCAACATCTGGGAAGCATTGCCTGGGAAGAGATGATGAATTTCTAGGAAATGGTCCCAGAAAGTCTGGATGAGGCTCAGGACAGAGGGGTGTTAATCACCAGCTGGGGCTGCGGACACGGGACACGGGCGCTCGCCGCTGCCCGCAGCCCTGGCTGGAGGCATCATCCAGACCCACAATCCTGAAAATCCTGCCCCCGCCCAGCGCTGCTGTTGCTCTCCACCCCTGACGCATCACCCCAGGAGCTGACCACAGAGGGGTCCCTGAGCCCAGACCACCCAGCCAGGAGCCCACAGCTCATTTGCCTAACGAAGAGCAGATGGGGAGGCAGCAGCACGGAGGCTGCTCCAGGGCTTTTGATACTTCCTTAGCAAACCCCTGTGGTTTCTTGGATGCCTTCACTCAGCCATGGTGTGCCAAAGGGGGTTCGCAGCCGGCACTGGCGTGCAGATGGGTTTGGGAAAGCTGATGTTAGTGATGCTGCAGTGACAGAGATGCCCACCCACCCGCTGCCCCGACTGGGTTATTTTTAAGTTTTAGCCCAACAAGCTGATCCTGGGAGGATTCTAGAGGGGTAAGACATTGGAGTATTGGCATTTTGCTGAGCACAGGAACCTGGCAGTGCTGCAGAGGCTCTTTGGGGACAACTTGTGTCATTTAACAACTTCCAGCTGGCAGGCCAGGTTTTCTTGATACCCAGTAGAGAGGAAAAGGCATTTCTAGGTCATGCACCTATGGACCCTTTGAGATGCAGCTCTGGTGCATTGAGTCACGTCCAGGATGCTTTGATTTTGGAGCTAACCCTGGTCTGAGCAGGGGCTTGGACCTAAGACCTCCATGGATCCCTTTCCTAGATCATGTCTGATCCTATTCTGATGGACTCCAGGCAATTGTCTCAATGGAGGTGTCACCAATGCAGGTAGCTCTACCAGAATAGGTCCTCTGGTTGCCCATAGGGCTGAAGGAGGAGGAGCTGTCTCCTGTGCCCTCCACCAATACTTGGAGGTCCACTCAGGTGGACGATCCCATGGATGCTGTGCAGAGGGATGAGGGCATGCAGCAGGCTCTGCAGCCAAAAGCCGCAGCAATGTCCCTCTCTCCTAGCACAGAAGCTGAGGCTGGTGAATCCTTTGCTCAAGGAGGACTAGAAGCATTTCTTACCAAATGTGGCCAATCCCTGAGCACCCTCCCCTTCTTCCAGCCTTTCTACTTGGCCCTGCAAAATGTAGCATGCAATGACAGGATCATACTGAAGAGGCAGCTGCCCACCCTTCCTGCCCCCCCCCCACCCCCCCACCCCCAGGACCTGCTTTGCAATCCCATCCCATGGTGCTCAGGCCCATTTGCCTGTTTGGGACTAGACTGACTCGTTCAACAGGCCTTGAGGAACAGCCATCATGCTGGGGCATTGCACCCGCACCCTATTTACAAACAGGCTGTGCTGACACCCACGTGGGATCTCATCCTGCTGCCAGGCTGCAAAACGCACTCTGTCACGAAGCAGGAGAAAAACTGCATCCAGCTGGGGGTGGTGGGGCTGTTGGCTGTTCACCTAATAAAGGCTTCAAGAAAGGCATCACATACTTTTGCATCCTAACAGGGGAGGTTTGCAGGCACTTGGTAGTGCTTGGCTTGCATCCCACATCCCGATGCTGGGCTCACAGCTTCACTAACGGCATTGCAGGAATGCTCAGGGGACTGTGATCACTAGTCCAGCAGTCTGACCATGGATGAGGTTGTGCAGAGAGGTTCATAGCCCAGGTGAATGGCTGACATCATTCCAAAAGAAACTGACTTCCAAATGCAGAGATGGTGGCAAATTGTGAAGAACACACTCCAGGGTCCTTCCCAGCGTTGATCCCAAATGGCTTCCACCTCCATCCATGCAGGTTTCCAATGTGTTTGCCCCAGTTTTGATGCAAAAAAAGGATGAAAGGATGTTAAATAAGCATCAAGCCTCTATGTGGCAGGTAGGGATGGAGCTGGACTAGCAAGTTGGTGGCTGGATGAAAGGCAGATGGTGATCAGGCTGTATCCTTGCCCTTAAAACCAAAGGTCACGGGAGGAGAGGTTGATTCCCTGGCTGAATCACATGCTGCAACTCTGCTCATGCAAGAGGAACTTCAAAGGGAATATAAAACAACTCAATCCCCTGGAAAGTCCCATGGAAGAAAACCAAGACCCTGCCTTAAGTGGCTGTGCACGTCAGGGTGGACATCCCAGCATGGGGACAGGGACTCACTGCTGGTACTCCAGAGGCTCCTACCACTAATCTGGGACACTGCTCTCATCCCTTGTTGTGGTCTTGGGATGTTTCTAGGCCATCTTTAGCAGTCCCAAGGGGGATCTCATTTTGCAGTGAAGAGCCCTGAGTCCACCTGGGGACCCCCAGCTCCTTGCTGCCACATCCCCTTAGCACCAGCAGAGGACTCTACTGCAGCAGGGTTCAGCCTATTCAGCTAAATGATTTATTTCCCTATTAAAAATCAGTGAAAGATGCTGGCTCCACTATGGAGACCACAGCCTTTCATGCATCTTCCACCACCTTCAAAGATCTCCCACCAGCTGAGATCTCAGCTAGAAACCCCCCACTTCTATCTTTCCAAGCTCAGGGGTGGGAGGTTGGTGGTTTGAGGGCATCTCAGAACTCCCCCAGGATTCATGTTGGGGGTTGTGTCATGCTGCCTTTTCACAAGGGCTGAGCAAGCACCAAACAGGGCTGCAAAACCCACCCAGACAAACTGGGTATTTTTTGTTGAGGGAAGGGGATTGCTTCAGCACATCCTTTGCTGCAAAGGCAGGAGCTTCCAGTATTGAGTTGAGACCTCGCCGCTACTTTCTTAAGTGATGAGCTACTGCCAGGCAGCTTTCAGCTCACTGGGAGGGTTTGAAGAGTTGCTGTTCTTGTATAAATTAGGAGGTGGTGGGGTACAGAGGGTTATTTTGCATGTTTTCCCACGCCCTTGGGAGGGCACAGGCACAAGGGCTCAAATGCTTCTCTCCTGGAGCATGGGAAGGAAGTTTTGTGTGCATATATGTGCTAATATACGTGTGCATGCACCAAAATGTTGGGTTCAGTCACTGCTGGAAATTGCAGGGATTCAGGCAGAAAGCAAAAAAGAAAAGAATAGGATATTTTAAACTTTCAGGCTTTCCCGAGAACTTATTTGCCAAAGAGTCTGCAAATATTGCATGAAAGCCTTAAAATAAACTCCTCACAAAGCTGGGTGATTGGCATGTTATTTCAAACACCCACTGTTTTGATTTCTTCCAAAGAAAATGCTGCCTTGGCCCATCCATTTTGGAGAATTTCTGCAATAATACAAATAGTCTGTGGGCTTTGGGAATCTCTTTGCTTTGTTTGAACCCAACACTGGTCGCCTGGATGGCTTTAGGGCTCCATATGTGACCTTTCCTCAGTCATCAATGATGATGTGATGGACAGCTTCCCAAGCCAACATGGGCACAGGGAAAGCAGGTTTGGATTCTCTGATGTCTAATATAAGAGATGAGCTATTGGATGAGGGCTCCTTTGGCTTTTTCCTCTTTGCATCTCAAGTTGTTTTCTATGAAACTCAGAGCCACTCAACAGGGCAGAGACTTTGTCCATCTGTTGAATTATCGTAGAATCATGGAATCTTCCGGTTGGAAAAGACCTCGGAGATCATCGAGTCCAACCGCACCCATCTTCTGCTAAACCATGTCCTTCAAAAACTCATCTACCTGTCCTTTAAATACCTCCAGGGATGGTGACCCAACCACCTCCCTGGGCAGGTGTTTCAGTGCCTGACCACCCTTTTGGTAAAGAAATTCTTCCTGAATCTCCCCTGGCGCCACTTATGGCCATTTCCCCTTGTCCTGTCACCTGTCACTTGAGAGAAGAGATCAACACTCGCTCTGCTACAGCCTCCTTGCCCAACTAGAATTGCCCAACTAGATCAGAAACTACTCAGAGGGGCAGACAGACAGACTTGTTCCTTAGAAAATCAAGCCCCAAGGAGGAAAACCAGAAGAAAAATTAAGCCAGGCCTCACTACTTGAAAAAGAAGTGGATGTATCCAGTGACCCACAGTAACAACATGGCTCACTGCCTGCCTCAGCCAAATTAATGGTCTGTTTCCTAGAAAGGCATGACTGGGGAGGAAAAGCCCTGTACTTGGCTTCTGGGAAGGTTTAGCAGAAGTGTGCATCCCTCCAGCCCACATGGCAGATTCGTTTGCTTGGCAGGACATCTTCAGTGGTCTTAACTTTCTCTTCCTGCTTCCAGTGTTAAGTGATATTTAGAAAAAGTGGTTAGGGTTTGGGGTTTTTTTCTTTGAAGTGAAGTGCATGATCTCTTTGTTCCACATCAATGGGTATTATTCTTGCTTAAATCCCATTCTTGGGTTTGAGTGACTCACATGAACTACAGAGAAGTCATTGCAGGAAAAGCTTGGGTGAGATGCTGTAGATCCCATGAACTGAAGCTATTCACCTGTGAGACCTTCATCCACATGGCATTCACTCCAGGGTGGGACTCCATAACCTGGGCTGAAAATCAAGAGGGGTGTTTCAGAGAGAGTATTTTGGGATGACTAGTTCAGCAAGTTTGGGGCTTGCAGCTATTTCTTTGGCTTTATGATTTTGAGACTTCATGTTTTGGCAACTATAAGGGATAGAAAGCTTTTTAAAAGAAACTGAAGCTGAGATTTCTCCCTTGGTGCAGGGGACCAAGAACTGCTTCTCTGACCCACTCTGCAGGGCAGTGGGCATTTACCGTGTCTGTATCTTAAAGACATTGCTGGGAAATCAGGCACAGCAAAAAGGCACAAAACTAATTTGAAGGCTGGAGAAAACAGCCTTGAGGCCAGATTGAAAGAATTACAGCTGCTCAGGGTGGTATCAGCCTTCTGAAAGAACTTAATTCAAAAATCAATAGATAGAAGTCGAGATTCGTAGAGGAAGTTCCAATTAGCAGATGGACTCCAGGAGCAGCGGACTCCTGTGGGACATCTGCTTGGCCTGAATCTTTGCCAGACCTTTAAAGGGTAAACCAGAGATTCCACGTCAGCCCATTGCAGTCACAGCAGAGTGCTCTAAGGGTCTGCACTGCAGGGAACCGATGACCCCACTGGGATAGAGGGAGATCTGAAGACCTGCTCAGTGTCTTCCGAGGTCCAGAGGTTCACTTCGGATCAGCTATAAGGAGCCATCCTGGGGAACACTAGGATGGTCAAACCTATCTGCACAGCTAATTTTCACTTGAGACTGACTAGTTGGTTCTCTGGGTATTCCTGTCTGTGAAAAGCAAGGATGTGGGACAAGCATGGGTGTTACTAGGCTTTCTGGAAAAGGCAAGATAGCAACAAGATACAGTGAAACCCTCCTCGACGAGCTGTTGTATTTAGGGATGCTCCAGCATCTCAGCTCTATCTCACCTTGCCCAAAGATAGAAGATCTGTCTCTTGGAGCAACCGGCTCTTCTATGGACTTTTACAGAGTTTAGATGCTGGAGATACCTACCGTGGAGCCCACGTGTGGACAGCTGTATCTGGACCTTGAAACATGTCTGTGATATTCAACTATCCCCACTATCCCCTCTTCTTTGTACACATCAGAGGAGATGGCAGAAAAGTGCTTGTAGTACAAATAAATTTATTAACTATAAGAAATCTGAGGTGTCTGCATTTTACAAAAATAAAAATGTAGTCATTGTCACAAACCTCACTTTTTTAGTGTAAGTTAGTGCTTTTACAAACAAAATAAAGTTATATATATATATATATAAATTTCCAGTTGGTACCTCTGCATCTGTTCTCCAACTGAACAGTGCTACTAGCTTGTGTGGGATCAGGATCACAGAGGAACCCCCTTGATGGGACTGCCAGTGTTGTCCAAGGCAGTAGTCTGAAGGCAGCTGGTGCTAACTCCAAGAAAGGTGGGATCACCGAGCGGGACAGCAGGAGTGAACTTGGAACACATTTTTGTTGAATTATTCAGAGCACATAACTCGGTGTCGGCGCTGCTTTTTTGGCAGGTGTGGCAGACCAGGCAAGACCTGGCCTGGAGTAATATTTGTACCAGTTCAGTGCTCCAGTTGAATTAATTTCTCCCAATGATTTGTCTCGCCCTGGTGACTATGCTGGGACCCTTCACAGCCAAGCTCCCTTCACAGGCACAAGTTAAAAAAGGTGCTGCCATGGTGCAAGTCCTATCTTAACCCAAACCCTTCCATGAACCAACCTACAAATGCCCTGTTTTTCCTTGCTGATGGTGCTCAGACCTGACGCACTCCCCTCCCTCGCCTCCTGTGGCTGGGACATTGTTGGTTGGAATGAAAGCTGTCCTTGGAACCATGGTTCCACCAAGCCAAGACCACAAGAACCTCCCAGTTGACCCTGAATAGTCACAGTTGCCCTTGGTCGAACCCCGCTGTTTGTGTTTTTATCTCCCCCAAGCCACTTCATAAGAAGGAGGGATGGGAGAAAATAAGATGAGGTCTGAGGATCAAATATTTTTGCCTGATTCTAAAATAGAGCCAGGGCTTCTTTCACAAACTACAACTTGTCCAGTGCTGCAGCACAAGCAATTTTCATTTTTGGGGTGAGGAATCAGCATCCTTGTGGCAAAGCTGGGCAAAGAAACCATGAACCTGGGCTCTTGGCTCTCTAACCCAACAATTACACAAAAAAAGACCAAGTGGACCTTCTGGTAAAGTATTTTGTGCATATTTTCTTCAGTTTACTTTGAACTGTCCTGGCTGAGGGAGGATGCAAGGCCAATTCCAGACTGGGGTTAAGCTTAGAATCTCTTTTATTGGCATGGCTCCTAAATCCAGGGTTTAGTGCTGCCAAATTTCCCACAGAATGTCCACACTGTCAGTAAGGGATATACTGACTGGCTTCAGTGGAGTGCTGGGATTATCTGGGTTATGAGGAGACCAGGCAGCAACATCTCTAGAAGCATTTTGGGTCACAGCAAGCTGTTAAAGGTCCCAGAGGGCCGCCACCTCTGAGCAGCAATAAGGATGTGGCAGCAGTCAGCCAAGGGGATGAGCAACGGTCTTCGCTTCCTTGCTGGAAACATGAGTCAATAGTACAGGGGTTAAAAAAAAGACATGGAAGAGCTCACCCTAAATTTTAATGAACTGTAGATGATTATTAAAGTCAGCAATTGAAAGAAAGCTACAAGTTCCTAAAAGCTTTTCAAGGGTGAACACTGCTGTTGGGAACCACTAATGGGTCTTTCGGAAGATGCTGACCCCACCGGCGAAACCTACAGGGGATCTGCTTCATGGTACCAGCAAAGTCCAGTGGGATGGTACCAGTATACTTCAGTGGGATGGAAGGTCCACCAGCACCCTTTTTAATGGGAAACCAGCCCTTGGACTGGAGCTAGGAGTCCTCTCCTGGCTCTACCAGCAGATGGTGGGGCTTGAAGCTGTGAGAGCATTTCTTCATGGATGTGAAGCTGTGCAGACCCTTTCCCACTGTGGCTGTATTTGCACTTGACATTTTCATCGACTTGTTTAGCAGAATATCAGCTGACTCTTCTCATCAAAGCCTTTCCTCCCTTGCCAAGACACAGAGATACTCTTGATACATCTATGTGGGGAATGTGGCGAAAGGTAAATGAATTTTTTTCAGGGAGACCTTTTGCACACAATGCTTCTGCTTTAGAAAATGATCTAAGACATTCATGGTGTGGGTTTTTTTAGCAGATTTGGCCACCATTATAGAGGTCACCCAGCCTCACTGGGGGAAAGATGCCATTTGGTGTTGAACAGAGAGGCCGGCTTGGATGAACAGGCAGAGACATAGGGCTGTGTATGTAACCACAGCAACACTTTCATCAAAAAATATGTTTGAAACAGCAACAAGCAGAGGAGGACACTTAACACAGACTATGTTGAGGCGGGTATAAGCCAAGGCACCACAAACATCAAAAGCCTCGGGCCCCAAAGCATCCTGACCTCCCTTCACATCTGGGATTAGACCCCTCTACTGTGGAGACAGTGCTGGCTGTGCCAGAGCAGAGCTACAATTTCACATCCTTGGATAACGTGTCTGTGTCATTGCTGGTTCCCAGGTGACTGCTAGGCGCGATGCCCAGTGCCATTTCATTCTGAGGCTTCCCTGGCATTTTGCTACCAGCAAACTTCATAAATCGTTGTCCTGCTAAGAAATATAAAATGGGATCCAAGCAGCTGTTGGTGCTAGCTAGGGGACGAGTCACCTTATAGGCTAAATTGATAGCATTAAGGGTCTGACAGCTCAAGTCCCAGCTCCGGAAGGAGTAGTACAAGGTACGAGTGACATGGAAAGGAAGAAAACAAATGATGAAGACCATCAAGACAATGATTATCATCTTGACCGACTTCTTTTTGGATCGGGACAGCCGGGACATCCCCCGTGTGGGTTGCAGCAGCCTCCGGGCCATTAGGCAGTAGCAGATTATGATGATGAGGAAAGGGATGCAAAAGAGCAGCACCAGCATCACCGAACTGTAAATGACAAACTGGCCAAAGAGGTCCTTGCTTGATGTGTCGTGGCAGGTGATGGTGTCACGTTTCTCACTGGTGGTGACAAAGAACAGCACGGGTGACTGGCACACGACAGTCACCACCCACACGATGACTGACACCCGCCGGGCATAGCGAACATGTCCCCACTGCAGTGACTTCAGTGGGAAGCAGATACCCAGGAATCGATGGATGCTGATGCAGAGGAGGAAAAGGATGCTGCAGTAGAGGTTGGTGTAAAATAAGAAACGGACTATCTTACACAAGCCCACGCTGAAGGGCCAGTTGTCCCCCATGGCATAATAATACACCAGAAGGGGGAGGGAGACCACATAGAGCGTGTCAGACACGGCCAGGTTGAACATGTATGTGGTGGAGGCGTTCCAGGTCTTGATCCTGAAGATGAAGAGGTAGAGGGCCAGCAGGTTGAGAAAGAGCCCCACCACACACACGATGCCGTAGGAGACAGGCAGCAGGACATACTTGAAGTCCTCATCAAATACGCACTTGTAGGTGTTGTCTTCTGCGCCATCTGGGTCCAAGGAACTGTTGATCACTCTGGTCCAGGCTGGAGGAGTTGTTAGGTTTGCCATCACACTGGGGGAAAGCAAAGAGGCTGTAAGGTCACGGTAAAGAGTCCCTGGGAGAAGCAGGTTAAAAGAGAAAACCCCAGTGCCACAATGCTCTGACACACTGTGTGGTCCATGCTGCCTTTATTACTATATATTATTACTACATCCTTCCCTTCTGCTCCTGTCAAGGTCGCCACTAGTGCCTGGTCGTGTCTATCCAAAGGCTATCTGCAAGCATGGTTCCCTATTTCAGTGCAGGTGACAATGACCCTAGAGGTGGCAGTGCGTGCCTCCTGTCAGCACATCGCACACCTAAGATTGTGGCCTCGTTGCATTGGGTGTTGACACCACTGAAGCAGTTAGTCCCTAGCATGGAGAAACTACAGTCAAGCAGATAAAGGGAATTTTATTTATCCTCATGTTGAATCTGGAACACAGAGGAGGAACTAAGCTGCTCCAAAGTCACCAACAAATCCCACTTGGTAGTGCAACTCAGATCTCCTGCAGCCCCATTCAATGTCCCAATCCACGCTTCCCACTAGATTCATGCAGAAATTTGGTCTCAGGCAGAAAGGGAGCTGTGCTTTTCAGCAAGCAAGCCTCGTCACTGGCAGGGCCCTGATTTCAGAGGTCCTCAGCTCCTTCTGATAGAGAAAACATCACAACAACATCTGGAGGCCCCTTCAATCAAGACTTGCCAAACGCAGCACGTTGTCCTCCCCAGGGGCCTTGCCTGGGTTGACTGTTGATGATGATGGGTTTTTTTAATGGGTTAAGTGTTGGCCCTCAAGACCTGCAGCATCACCACCCTAACAAATTCTGCCCATTCCTGTACAAAGCTGGTTTATGCATGGGAATGACCATTTGAGGCGAGATAAATGGACTCAAAAGAGTCTCTGCAGACACACAGTCTGGCACTGTCTGTGTCAGGAGGGACAAGGGCCCTTTTGTGTGTCGGGGACGGCCCACGACCCAGCTGACACATGATCACTCAGCAAGCACATCAGCCAGGAATCGAATTAAAAAGTATTTCCCTGCCTTCCCATAACACAAGCTGGTTTGATCTCACTGCTGTACTATGTTACAGGGAGCCCATGGAAGTGGGTGACGGAGAGATGAATCCAGCGCAGGAGCTCAGAGAACAGAAGCTACCGCCGAAGAAAACATTTGAGTAAAGGTGCCCTTTGAATGACTATGTGGGAAGTACCCAATCTCACCATGTTTTTTGGTGGTAAAGAGCAATATCAGCTTTCTTAGTTAAATGGTTCAGATCTAACCTGGCACCACCATCCTGCAGAATGGCGTGGGCATTCACTATCTTGCAACAAGCACTGTTTTGACCCAGAGCACTGACTTCCTATTCAGACCCTGCAGAGAAGGAAGCAATGAGGGTCTCCTAGAAGCTGTCAACTCAGATGATCTATCACCAAAGTAAAGCACTATGGCATTAAAAAGTACTTTGACAACTCATTGCTTATAGAAAAGGGGTGAAGTGATGCCTCCAGCCCATCACATGGGGATAATCCAGTCCTTGCTCGAAGGACTGGATAAACAACCCAATGTGACACGGACATGATCCCTGATAATGTCTCCCCCATTTTGCTGCTTTTCTCCTTGGAGCAGACCACAAGCAGCACTGGCTGAGGCTCATGATTCCCAAGGATGTAGGCAGAAACCACACACACGCTCATGCCCTGACTAATTTGCAACATCTGCAAAAACCCAAACATAACTTCGGGAATCACTTTGCGATGAGCACAAGGACCCAGGACTTTGGTCCTGGTTTTGCCTTCCTATGTCTGGTTCAGCTTTGGTCTTATTACCCTTCAGCCTGCTTCCTTCAAGTCCTCAGCAATGGGGTTGTCCCCGCAGATGGAGAGGGTTGACAGTGCTGGGGCAGATAGGAAATCACTTTCCAGATGCTCTTCTCCCCAACTTCTTCCTTCCCTCTGTGCTTTGCAGATCTGCGGCGAATGAGACAGAGGTTGCTCACAGACCTGGTAGCCAGTTAAATGGGTTGGACAGGCCATCATGACCAAGAGAAGCCACACAAGATGCCCTAAAAGACACAGGGAAGTGTTAGAGAGCTCTAGAGACTTTAGCCTTGCAAGTGGTTTCCCCATACCCTCTGTCTCCTGCAGACACCTTGCCACCCAGCCCTGAAGCACTGATGAGGGCTACATCACCCCATCTTCCAGCCCACCTCCCTGCAAGTTCCCGTGACCTCAGATAGAAAACCCAACAAGGTGTCTGAAACCCATAGGTAGGCCAAGGTGGGCATTCTCCTCCCGTGTGCAGGGTGGCACGGGCTGCCCAGGCCATGCTGCTGCCACAGATGTGCCAAGATCCTCATCTCCATCTTCAGGACAAGGAGAAAACAAGGCTCTCTAGTTGACTTGATGGGGTGATCATGGAGACAAAACCTTGCTCACGAGACAGCCTTGTCCTTGCCATTATGCTCTCCCTCCTTTTCCTTCTCAAAATGCAAAAGCCTTTCTTTTTTCTTTTTTTTTTTTCTTCCCTACTTCTGTCCAGAATCCCTGGGACAAAACCTGCTGTGTCTGTCGAGGTCATGGCTGCAATCCACCCCCTCACCCCCAGCCCTGCTGCATCCGCAGTGAGCGAGCCGGAGAGGACACACAGTCAGCCAAAGCTTATGAAGGCACAAAAGCTGGCAGCTGCTCTTTCCTCTGCCTACAGGCCGGATGGCACGAATGCCAGTTCTTACAGTGATGCATGAAGTCCCCAGCAGGGACAAGGGGAGGCAGAAAGCAACAGTGATCCCTGAGGCTGCCAAGCAGGATAAATACTTCTATGACTAACAAAAGCAACCCCAACACAATGCTTCAGTGAGGATCCCCTGCATCTGCTTCATCAGCTCTCCCAGTCATTCCTGTGGTCGCGGCAGGAGGCTTTTTCTCTTGCCTTGAACGCAAGCAACCATTACAGCTATTTAAGTGTCTTCCAGCCACCCATGCTCAGCAAGGGCATCGCTCTGGGCACCATACCAGGTTTGGATGAACCTGGTTGCAACAGCTGAACCACCTTTTTCTTTATAGCATGGTCTTGGACCTGTTTGTCCCATGGGACAGGTACTGTCAGCTGTAGCAGATAAAGACAGCATGAGAGAGGAGTTCTGTGATGAGAGGAGTTCAGGCAGATTTTGGCATTGCAATCTCAGCAGTCACGTGCCCTCAAATATATATACCCACAAGCATGTGCATGCAATGCCAGCATCCAAAAATGCTCCTGTAACAGTATCTACCATGGCCAGGCAGGGGATATTTAGATGAGTCAATAAAAGGAAGGAGGGGGTTGTCATTGGAGAAGGTCACAGGCAGCTGAGGTATGGGCAGTACTCAGGGACAGCAGCACAGGGGGACCATGGGCTGGACACCGAATCACTGAGAATCACAGAACCATAGAATCGTTTGGTTGGAAAAGATCTTTGCGATCATCAAGTCCAGCTGTACAGGTCCACTACTAAACCATATCCCTGAGCACCTCAAAGGGTAAAGAGTAAAGGGCTTTAATCATGGTTTCTGTCCCATTTTTCAGCACTCCTGGTGCCATTGCAGCAGTCACCATCCATCCCGTGGTATTCGTGCTTGGGAACCTGCCAGGAGAAGCAAAGTCATGAAAGCAAACAAAGCGCAACCAAATGACGACCGTGATGAATGTGTCTCCAAGGGGTGGGGAGGGGTTGATGAGGTTTAATTGACCTTCCCAAATAATTAATGTGGATTAATTTACTGGCAGGACCTCACAGATGCAGCCCTTCATTCTGCTGGTGTGAAGCCCTGGGAAATCAAACCCGTGCAGTGCAGGCGCAGCTCCCATTGTTTTATGCCGGAGGTTGAAACCACAGTCCATTTACCGCATCTTCCCCACCGACTTTGCAACAGACAGAAGGAGAGCGTGGGTGTTTTCCCTGCCCTAATTTCTAGGTATTTAGTAGACTCATCAAAATCCTTGCTCTGCATCAGGAACTACTTGAGACACTGGGAAGCAAATGACCTGGCATCATTTTTCTCTCCTTTGGGACTGTGGTGAAATCCTCTGCAACCAAAAGCAAACAGACAGCGTGTTAAGATGCTGCTGAGCCTGTCTGGTTAGGAGACAGTGAGATGGGACCAGGCTGAAATCTGAGCCTGGCCACACTGCCTCGTTTTCATCTGCCCTTTCCATTTGGCTCCTTTCTGCTGCAGTGACCTTCAGCACCTTTCTCCTCTGGGCTGGCTCCGGCCACCAGTGGGCTGAGGACAACCTCAACCATCCCAGTCCCACCATCCACATTGCTTCCCTGCACTTCTCTCCAGCAATCCCAAGGCAAGATAACTCCAAGATATACTTCCAAGATACTCAAAAGCAAGCTTTAAACAGTTTAAAGGGTTTTACCCATCTTCTTGCCTGGAGCCCCCATCAATGTCCCTCTTTTATCCCCCATGGTTCTGATCTATTCCTTCCTCTATTCCAAAAATAGCCAGAAACCCCCATTCCCAAATTATGCTTGCAAAGAATAGGTGTTTTTCTTATTTTCCCCAAAAAAGCACCTCAGAGGGCACTGGGCAGCTCTGTTCCAGCTGGCAGAAATGTAGCTGCTCCCCTGAAGTGGCCCTGTGCTTCAGTTTCTCCTCCTGCCCCCTGGCTGAGAAGCAGCAGAGTTGAATTTATCTTGTCCATGACAAGCATTTTTTGGGGCAGAGTTTCAGTTTTCTAGAGGGTTTTTCAGTAACTTGACTCAAACTAAAAATGAGAGAGTGAGTTTGGATAAAAGATGTAACAACTTAAAAAGAATTTTATGATTTTCTTTGTAGGTCAGATAAAACGTTTTGCTTTGAGCAAAATGACTTTTTTTTCTGGGAGTTTCTGGTTTCCCCCAAGAAGTTCCCTGAATTCCTCCCTCAATCAGTCCCCCTTCGAGCCTCTGCTTTCCAGGCAGTACCAAAACCTCCTGCCTTTGTCCACACCATGAGAAGTCAATCCAGATTAACCAAAGCTGTGGTTTTAGAGTGAATTAGATAAAAGCACTGAAACCATCGGTGCCAGTGCTTGTGCATAGCCTATGTTCAGTTGAACCTGTCTTGATTCCCAGCACAGCAAGTATCAAGGGAGAAATCCTGCTGGAAGCAAGTATCACCCTGGCCAATATTTAATCCCTTCAGCACTTCCCTTCCTGCTACAGCAAAAGTGATGCTCCCTGCGTGTTTTTCCCCTGCATCCTTAAACCATCCGCCCTTTGGGAGACCCTGTCACATCCCACAGGGTTGAGGGCAGCTCCTATTTGAGCTCCCAAACCTTGATTTTTATTTATCAGAGGGGGAAAAAGGGGCACTTGCATCTTTTAGGATTCCTGGGGATAGAAAAGAGCCCTGCAATGGTTTTCATACCAGGCATTTGACTTTGATTCTGCCCTCCAAGATTCTCCAGTGCTCACTCGAGGATGTGATGGTCATACCAGGAGAAGAGTGTGGTACCAGTTTCACCTGCTTTTGGTAACTCTGTTTACACTACAATCCCCATACCTGGGAAAAAAATGACATTTCCACAGAGACCTAACAGCCTCCTGCTCAAACCAAGGGAGTCACACATCAGCACCACAACCCCCCCTTGTAAAACCAAACACACTCTGCCTGTCTGGGTGATAACCAGCATCTGACACCAGCAATAACGCAATTATTGGGCTTGGCCACAAGATGGGCAGTTACTGCAAAGCCAAAGCACAACCAAACCCCAGAAAACTCCATGCAGGGCAGACTTTACTGGGTAATTTGCTCCTCCATAAAGAGCATCCCATGGGAGCAAAAGGGTCTTTGCTTTGTGGATCAGTTCCCATTAAGACTTTAATGGGGGATGTTCAGCATTAATGAGGGACGAAGGCATGACCGGCAGCACGCTCCACTGCCAGCGAACTATTCATGGCTTTGGCTTTATGTCAATAACCGGAGATAAAAATCAGGCTGGGCAGAGATGGGATAAAGCCACTCAGTGCCAGGACAGTCAAAAATACTTCTTGGGGTTTTATAACCCACTAAGCCCCAGGATGCGGCCACGCTCCAAGGCTCAGAAGGATACTTAAAAGTCTCCCCCTTCACTCTGGAGCTCCTTAGACCATCAGCCACCAAGGCTGAAGGCCAAAGTTCCCTTTGCTCGTGTATAAATGAGGAAGAGGAACTCAGGGCACAAGCCTGCTGGTAACAAAGTGGCTCAATTCTGGCAGCTGCAAGTCTTATGCTGGGGGGGGGGGGGGCTGTTCCCCACCACGCACAATCCCTCAAGACCAGGGTTTGTTGCTCCCTGCCTTGTGCACAAGAAGGCAGTGGGTTGCCAAATGGATTTTGCAATAAGGCGATAAGAAAACTGGAGCAGAAAGAGAAATAAGATGTTTCACCCTTAAAGTTGCTCCCACAGTGATGCCACCCAGTGCCCAGTTACAGGAAAGGCGTTTTTGAGGTTAGGAGCTATTAAAAGGAGTCAAAGGTTTGAAACCAGTCTCACCAGTCTCAGTGCAATTTAAAACACCCTCAAATAAATTACACAGGGATCCCAGCATTCAAAGAGATGGAAAAACACAAGCTGGAGTAAAGCATGGAGTCAGCTCCGTCTTTTACCAGAGGTGTCTACAGGAAACCCTTGACAAACAGCCAGTGAATTCCCAATGGGAAGAAAGAAACTGAGTGTGAAAAGAGATTATTGGGAATTAACGTGTAAACAAGAAAATAATTTATGTGAATAGGATCAAAGGGAGCCCAGGTGTCTTTCTTGAGTGCCCAGCTTGAACCGTTCACACCAGCACCAGTCCATGACAGCGACTCGCTGCCTGCCACTGCTCTGACCACCCCGTCTTTGGGCCACCCTGGGGGGCATGGGACAGTTTTAGTGAAGAGAAGGCTCTGTGTGATATGTGGGGTGTGAGCTGTCCCCCACGCCCTGAGAAGCAGAACTGGGGTTCAGCGCCTCGCTCCCCGCTTTGGGTACATAGGGACCCTGTGTCACACGTGTCACCCACCCAGCAGCAACTGCCACTCCATATGTGTGTGCATAGGAGTGTGTGCGTGTCCCCCCAACCCATATGTGTGTGTGTGTGCTCACAGGCGTGCGCGTGTCCCCACCCATATGCATGTGTGTCCCACCCCCGTGTAAATATGTGTGTGTGTGTAGGGGAGGGGGATGTGTGTGTGTGTGGCTCACCCATGTGAATATGTGTGTGTGTAGGGGTGTGTGTGCGTGTCCCCCTGACCCGTGTGCGTGTGTGTGTGTGTTCACAGAAGTGTGTGCATGTCCCCCTGATCCGTGTGCATGTGTACTTGTTCCCCCACCCGTGCACGTGTGTGTTAGGGGTGCAAGTATGTCCCCCCATCTGTGTGTGTGTGTGCGCGCGTGTGTGTGCGTGTACAGGGGTGCACATGTGTCCCCCCACCTGTGTCCATGCATGTGTGTGCACACAGTGGTGTGTGCGTGTCCCTCCACCTGTGTGCATGTGTGTGTGTATAGGGGTGCGTGTGTGCCTCCCCCCGTCATGTCCGTGTGTGTGTGTGTGCAAGCAGGGGTGCATGCGTGTCCCTCCGACCCGTGTACCTCTCTGTGCGTGTGCGCACTCGCCCCCACCCTTGTGCGTGTGTGTGTATATGGGGGGGTGCGTGTGCGTGCGCGCACAGGGGATCGTGCGCATACCCCACCCACGTGTCTGTGTCCCCTCAACCCGTGTGCATGTGTGTGTAGGGGTGCGTGTCCCCGTCCAGTGTCCCCTCAGCCCACCGCATCCCCCCATCCCGCACTGACACCCCCCCATCCCGCGCGGGCAGGACAGGCACCCCCGC
This sequence comes from Dromococcyx pavoninus, assembly GCA_033558185.1. NCBI lineage: Eukaryota > Metazoa > Chordata > Aves > Cuculiformes > Neomorphidae > Dromococcyx > Dromococcyx pavoninus. The sequence goes on along the minus strand of JAUMJL010000286.1, from coordinate 1,970,203 downwards.
ACCCCCGCCTCCCCGCACTCCCCACGCCTCAGGGCTCACCGGGCGCTGCCGAGCCTGCGGGCTCCGTGCCGCCCGCCCCGCGCCGCTCGCCCCGTGCCACTTGCCCCGCGCCGGTCACTCTCCTCAGGCGGGCGGCGGGGGCAGCGCCATGCCTGGCACTCGGCGCTCCCCGCTCCTCGTCCCGCTCTTCCCGGCCGCCGCGTGTGAGGCGAGCAGCGGGCCGGAGGCAGGGCCGGGGCCGCACCGCCCTCCCGGGGCCGGGAGCGGGGCTGGGAACGCCCCCCCCCCCCCCTCCCCCCCCCGCCGGGGGTGGAACGGGGCAGTAGTGCCGCCAGGGATGGGGTCACGGGTGGGAGCAGGGAAGGGACTCGGGACAGGTACAACAACAACAACGACTCCCGGGGGCTGGGACCAACGCTGGGAGTGGGACAGGAGCCAGACCGGTCACAGAACCATGGAATCACTTGGTTGGAAAAGACCTCTGAGATCATCGATTCCAACTGTACCTGTTCACTACCGAACCAGATCCCTGAGCGCCTCGTCTACCCATCTTTTGAAGCCCTCCAGGGATGGACACTCAACCACCTCCCTGGGCAGCTGTTCCAATGTCTGATAACCTTTCAGTGAAGAATTTTTTCCTGATGTCTTATCTGAACCTCTCCTGACACAACTTGAGGGCATTTCCTCTCATTTTATCACCTGTCACCTGGGAGAAGAGACCAACACCCACCTCCCTACAATCTTTTCCACTTGGTTGGAAAAGGCCTTTGAGATCATCAAGTCCAACCACACCTGTCAACTACTAAACCAGATACCTGAGCACTTCATCTACCCATCCTTTACCATCCCCTCCAGGGATGGTGACTCAACCACCTCCCTGGGCAGTCCGACTATCCTTTTGGAGAAGAAATTTTTCCTGATATCTAATCTGAACCTACTTGATGCAACCTGAGATGATTTCCTCTTCTCCTGTTGCCTGTCACTTTGGAGAAGAGATCAACCTCACTACAACCTTCTTTCAGGTAGTTTTAGACAGTGATAAAGTCTCCCCTCAGTCTCCTGAGGAACTGGGGTTGTTTAGCCTGGAGAAAAGAAGACTGAGGGGAGACTTTATCACTGTCTAAAACTACCTGAAAGAAGGTTGTAGTGAGGTGGGTGTTGGTCTCTTCTCCAAAGTGACAGGCAACAGGTATCTGGTTTAGTAGTTGACAGGTGTGGTTGGACTTGATGATCTCAAAGGCCTTTTCCAACCAAGTGATTCTATTCTGTGACATTCTATTCTATTCTATTCTATTCTATTCTATTCTATTCTATTCTATTCTATTCTATTCTATTCTATTCTATTCTATTCTATTCTATTCTATTCTATTCTATTCTATTCTATTCTATTCTATTCTATTCTATTCTATTCTATTCTATTCTCCTGGGGCTGGGGCCAGTCACCCCAACTGCATCCAACTTCTCCCCATCTGCAGTGACCCCTTGGTCCCCAGAAAGCTGCCTCCCGCTGGGAGTGCCCTGGCAACTCCACTTGTATCCCAAGGTGCCCTAGTACTGGAACTTTGCCTGGTGACAGAGCCCACAGTCCCTTTTCTGGGACATGGAGGAGCCACATGGGGAAAAGGGGTTCCCTGGAGGGGAAAAAACGCCTCTGAATCAGGTGGATGAGCCTGGCTTGGAGGTCCTGCAACGGCCAACCAGATGTGGAACGGTGTCCCACTGTGGGTGACACAAAACTGTGCCCCGTGGAGCGCAGGGAGGGTACCAATGTACCTCAGGTGATGCCCCGCAGCACATTCCTTGGCACGTCAGCTTTATTTCCATGTGAAGCAGAGGAGTGGGGGACATGAGATGCTAAAGGGACTTCGAGGCCAACTTTTGCTCTAATTTTATGTCTGAGGATCGGTTCCCACCAACCAGTCAGCGAGCCATTGAGTCAGACCCAGCTGCCTTGCCATGAACTCCCTGGGGTGGAGGAATTTATTTTAGAGAAGAGTAAATTTGGGGATCTAATCAATTGCAGCTTCTCCTTTTCCACTGATTTTCCTGGGAGCCACGTGCTGATGAAACACTTCCTCCTTGGCAATAGAGATGAACCCTTGGGAAAGGGGATGCTGCACCTCTTGCATCCCAGTGTTGGGACTTTTCATCCACAGAAGAGATTGCTGGAGCCAGGAGGATGTGGCAGAAGTTTTGCTCAAGGTTTTCTCCTTGCTGTGTCTTCTCCTGTGAACTGCTGGGGCTGGGTTCAACCACAAATGGGGGTCTAGCTCTTGCAGAGGTTAGGAAATGTGTCGAAATTCCTCTGCTGGGATGCAAAACCTCTACAGTAACAGGCAAAGGGCAAACTGGATCGTTCTGTGGAAGAGAAGTCCTCCCAGGGTCCTATATTTCTAGGAAAAACGTTGAGTTTGGGTGCTCTGGGTTTGAGCTGGGAAATGGTATCCCCATGTCCCCCAAACATCCTGCGGAGATGCTCTGTGGTGTGTTTCCATTCAGCCCTGGCACAACCTGGCTTCCCAAGAAGCTGCAGAAAGTTTTGTAGGACCACCCCTGGCTTTGTTGCCTGCCTTAAATTTCTAGGAAATATATTGAGTTTGGGTTTTGTGGGTGTGAACTGGGGGATTGTGTCCCACATATCCCCCGAACACCCTATGGAGATGCTCTGGGGTCTGTTCCCACTGAGTCCTAGCACAACACGGCCTCCCAAGAAGCTGCAGGAAGCTATGGAGGGCCACCACCACCTTTGTAGCCTGCCCTCTTCCTGCAGATGAGTGATGCCCAAGTGAAGCAGTGGCCAGGTTCAACACTACCTCCCCAGTGTGGCCAACCCTCCTGGGCTTAAAAACCTTCAAATCTGGAGGGTTTCTACGCAAGTTGAAGCACGAGAACAAGCCCCACTGAATCATATGCAGGTGGCCCTGTTGTTTTCCACTGCTGTGAGTGCACAGCGAGCCCCAGCGCTCCCCTGTGTACTCTCCATCTGTGTCTGTGGGCGTAAGCCAGATCCTCCTTCTGCAGCTGGATTCGATTTCATGCGGCGCTCCTTGGGGCTCCTGGATGTGGATGGGGGACAATAAAGCCCCCAGGGCAGGAGGAGAATGGCACCAATGCCATTCGTTGTTCAAAAGCAGAAAGTGCCAGCCAACTAAGGAGGCATTAGATGGTGCAAAGAGGATGTGATACGAACATCTGGCATGGAAATGGTGCTGCAGAGATCTTGCTGATGAGCCTTCATGCCAGAGAACAGAAAAAAAAAAAGCCTGTTTCCTTCTTCTGATGTAATTTGTTTGAAGGAGGAAAACAATACATCACGTTGCAGCTATTTGGGGCTGATAAGGGAGGAAGGACAAGATTGTTGCTTGCACAGAGGGAGGGAGATGCTTGGGCAGAGCTGTTAAATGAGGCTCAGACTGGTGAAGCTGCCTAGCAGTGCCCCACTGGGATGTCAGCATCGTGCCGAGTTAAGCCTATCTCTCTGGGATTTAGAACCACTCCTTGGCCAAGTCTTGGGTTAATTGGACCATAGCACCCTGGCTTCATCCTCTAAATCCTTTGCCCTGGCTCGCTCCAGAGGAGAGATGATGTTCAGAGATAATGGATGGAGACGTGGATGATGTCCAGGGATTTGTTGTGTGTCCTTGTATGAGCTTTGGCCCATGTGGTGATCGCTGCTGCTCAGCAGCCTTTGCCTGGCGCCATCTCCCTTACCCTCATCCTCCAAGGTCTGAACACCTGCAGCTCTTCCACCGCAAGATAAAGCCAAACAACTTAAGACAAAAGGCAGGCGGCTTTTTCATGTCAACGGGTGATTAATTATGGCCACAACCAGCTGAGAGGTTTGGTTGGCAGCTGGTTGCTGTGTGCTTCAATAAGCAAGAGGAGATGTTTTTCTAAAATCTTGTTTGGAACAGAGAAGAGATCCCCTGGAGAACCCTCTTCTCATCAGACCTTTTCCAAGTCTAGTTGAAGTCCCAGCAGCTTCCAGCAAGCAGGATCTTCCCAGCTTGACTGCTTACTGCAAGGAAAAAGTTTTACTGCCTTTCTTTTGCATTTTCTCACCTTACTCCACTCATTCGGGTGCAAGGGAGATGTGAGAAGGGTTATTACCCTCTGATGTCCACCCTAACCTGCCTGACTCATTTCCATCCTTCGTGCAGGTGATGGTCACCCATCACTCAGAGGACCCAAACTCAGAGTCTCTCTCCCCCATAATCTCCATTTTGCAGTTCTGAAGCAGCTCAAACACACCACAGAGAATGGAAGATATTTAAATCCAGTTGAGGAGTGAATGATTTTTGCAGCTGAAGCGCAGAAGACGGAGGCAAGTGGCGTTAGCCAGTCGAGCCGAACTGGAAAGCAGCCCTGCATTTCCCTTCACAGCTTCGTTTTTCAACTGTTTTGGCAAGGATGCAGGTTTCTAAGATGCTTTCAAAACATTTCCATGTTGTCTAGCAGGGAGGAATGTGGTACAGGAATGGGAGGACCGGGAACGTCAGGGTTGCCAGAGCAGAGCCCTGCGCTGCACCCATGGGTGCAGCGTAAACTTGTGGGGCCAGCAGGGGGACACTGGTAGAAGTGCTTGGGCAAGCTGGGATATAACAGATCTCTTTTTCTTGCCTTTTTTGAAAGTCTTAGTGGAAGCAAAACTGAAAGTTTGCAGACGTGTTGAGTCTGCAGATTTGCCTCAAGTTTGTTGGTGGGAGAGGAAAAGATTACAAACCCTCATCTAAATCTATGTAAAGTACAAACTGGCTGTGTGCATTTGATCACTTCCTATGGTCTCTTGGCTGGTAAGATATTCAGCTATCTCACTGGGAGGCAGAAATGTGCCCTATGTGACCATGTATGCAGGAGGGACATCCTACAGGAGCAGTAGGGATATCATATGGGAACGGATCTAGTTTGACAGCTTTCAAGGTGGCTGTAATTGTCCTCCAAGATGTTCTAATTCAGGACCATCAGTACCTTCTAAGGAAATATAAGAGGCAGCAAAAACCAATCCAGCTGGAGGATATGTGTTCATGTTGGTGAAAGCCAGTATGTATAGGGGATGAGGTCAAGTGGGGTTAGTATCTACTTGGGGCTTTGAAGACATGAGGACCTTCCCGGTAGCCAATTGAACTCCAAAGCAGGGTTGATTAGAGAAAGGGGTGTTGGAGGTGGGAGTTAGGGCTGGAAAAGCCAGTTCCCCTGTCCATCCATCATACACACATGATGCTCTATGAAATCTACTCCTGCCATCCCCAAGGCTGATTGCATTTGGGGAAGCAGCATCTAAGAGCCACAACCACAGTGGTGGGTGGATGGGTGCTGAGCACAGAAAGACACTCTCCACCCTCTCTGCAACAAGAACTGACAAGTAGGTACAGGTGGGGCACAGGGGACCTTTGGCATCTGGTGCTGCATCCAGCTGGTATGACCTGGGCAAGGGGGCACTTGGAGGAGACCTGATGCATATGATGCTTTCTAGAGCAAGCAGCTGGAAGCAACAAAACTTGATCTTTACCACATTGCTTCAGTGGAGAGGGCTTTGCTCTGTGGCTTTAGCCATCTGGATGTCTATTTTTTATTCTCCAGCAGTTGAGGGTTTTTTTCAGTTTGGCTTTTGTTTCCTCTCCACATGTAATGCCCCAGCATCAACGGTGAAGCTTCAGAGAAGGAGGGTGATGGAGATGCCAGACTTCAAGCAGCTCATTCGTCTTCCAAGCTTCTATATAGCCCAGCTTTTTTTGTTTGGAGGCATTTGCAAACTCCAAGTGCATCCCCCTCCCTGAGGAGAATACTGGCAGAGCAAGCCACGACCTCACAGATGGCAGGAGCTGACTGCTGGGCCCTGAAGCACAAGGATCCCATTGTGGCTGACAGTGTTCCTTCTATAAAGACCTTGAATAAACATAACACACTGGGGCAGGCATGTTAAAATTAACGCATTGGCTTGGGCTACGTGTGCTGTGGGCAGTGCAGGCTGGTTCCTAGCAGGCATATAGTGGCAGTGGACATGGCACCACAGCCAGAGGAGGGGGGTACAACGATGCCACGAAACTCCTTGGGCAGGCAGGATCAGCTTCTGCCCTAGCAGGCATCATCCTCAGCTCTGCTGCTGCTGCTCCTATCTCAGAAGTGGAGATGCTGAATTCTCTGCCAAATTTCACTATGCTCTTTGCCACTTCCTCTTCTGCATCTTCCTTTGGGACTGCCCACGAAATAGTAAATATGACTGAGATTTAAAAAAAAACAAAACCACAAGTGAGGTGCAAAAACTGGAGGTGCTGGAAGTGGCAGCTGAGAGGAGAGATGTTGTCTTGAGCATGGCTGGTGCTGCTGGAAGGGGTTGTGCACAGATCCAGGTGTCCAAGATAGCAGGTAAGCACATGTCCTGAAACCAAGTCTTCCCAAAACCAGCAGCAGTGAACCATCCAAGTAATAGTCCAAGCCTAAAATAGCAGTCATGGAGACACTTCCAGGAAAAAGGTTGATTTCTTTATTTGCAGAGCTTTGGAAGAGCCACGCAGGTATGGGTGCAACCGTGCATGGACCCTTTGTAACACCATTGTGGGACACAGTGGGCATGGGCAGCTGTATCATAGGGTCCAGTTGCCCCCTGCACATTTCGTGGAGTTGCTGCTCAACTGACCTGCCAGCAGCTGAGCCTGAAGATGGAAGCACAGCCTGACACTGTGGTGTATTTTGCTCTGGCTCCTCTAGCCAGAGGTTGGTTTACAGCATAGGGGGCCAGGAGCCCCATAGCATCCCATGTTGTCCACTTTTTATCTATTCCTCATGAAGGACTCCGCAGACAAGAGCCAAAGAGCTCTTCAGGAGCAAGTTTCTGTGGCTGTTGGGAGGAAAGCCATTTTAACAGTAGTTTATGGGTCTTTACTCTTGCTCTCGACTCCTAGCAGCAAGACTATGAGGACCAGCACAGGGTCCCACCCTGGAATCCCTTTGTTTCAAAAAAAATAGTTGTTCCCAATATGGAGTTTCTGAATTCACTTCCTTCCCCTCCTACTCCAAAATAGCCTTTGCATACTCAGCAAGATTTGCTCTGAGACAACTGGAGGTATGGTGCTGGGAAGGCAGATGGATGCATAGACACCAGAAAGCTCCCTCTGGATGCCCTAAGGTGGGAGATGCTTCTTATTCAGCTCAGCTCAGAAAACAAGAGATTTTCTCAGCCCCAGACTGCCCAGGAAGGGTTGGGAGAACAGGCACTACAAGCGATGTCAGGATGAGTCCAGCCCTTGCATGGTCCCTTGGTGATGTCCATCTAAATTAATGTTTCAAAAGGGGGAAAGAACCACATTGAGTCCCTCTTTAGACCCCAAACTCAATGCAGCTCTATTTGATGAGCAGGTAAGATGGGGAGGTGCAGTATTACTCCACGCTATCTCAATCAACCTCCTTGGTGATCCATCCTGCTTCCTGCCTTTTGGAAGAAGCTTGATGGCAACTTCCTGCACCCAAGTGATCCCTTATCAGGTTCCCCACAGAGAGAAATCCTATTTGAAGCAGACCAACATTAGGCCCACTTAAATTCTCAATCAAAACCTCCCTGGAGGTGATGTGTGCAATTCAGTTACTCCATAAAAACCCTCCTACCATCAAGATACATTTTCTTGCATTTTCCCATATTTTCTCATTTAGAACAGCAATCAAAACCAAACTGGGCTTACAAAGCATACCCTGGTGGGGGGCAGAGCACTGTAACCAATACTTATTTCCCTGTAACACGTACTTATTTCCCTGGCCATGGCTGGAGCAGGGTCAGAGCAGTTAGGGAGGTGGGAACTTTGGTCCACATGGATTTCTCCTGGGGAAATGCAGGCTGATGGTTCGGTGCCCCATCATGGATGTGTATTTTCGTTAACCTCCAACCAGGCAAGAGAGGAGGCACTTGCTCTCACATGTCCATCCAGTGATAAACCACCCCCTAGGAGGGAGACCAGCCCAAAGGCTCACTCCCAACTGGTGTCCTTGTCAGGAGGCCAATATTGTTATCTAGGGCCTGGCTGGTGTTTCTTATTTGGATCTTTTCCACTGCAGTTAAAATAACTCTCTCACCACTCCCAGCTTTAAAGGTCACGTTCCAGGGATTAATCTGGAGTCTCTCAGGCTGGCTTCTTGGCTTAGGATCGTTGATGGGACTGATAGGGAGCAAGGATGTCACAGTGCCAGGTGCATGCTCCCAGTGCTGGAGATGCCCTGACCAGGAGCAGGCTTGTCACCAATGTCAGATTCAATATCTTTGGCGAGCTGGTGATGCAGCTATCAGCAAGACTTAGCAAAACAGGGACAAATTCCTCCAGGTCAAATGGTTATTTCCTTGCAAATCCACTTCTAGCCCTTGGCCAAGCAGTCCTGGGAAGAGCAGAATTGCAAAACAAGCTTTGAAGGCTATAATGTTTATTTGACTGACTCGTACAGTTGGTCCTGTGCTTAGTTTTTGTCCATGCAAGTCCTGGAATCAAAGGAATGGGTTTCCAAGCTAAACACAAGTGGAGAGTAATTGATTGCTTAATGAAGTGGGTATCAGTTAGGTCATCTCTAAATGAAATGATAAATTGTGCCTACATAGCAGAGGATATGTACGGGAGGGGAAGAGAAATGAAGATGCCATTATCCCCAAGGAAAGAGAAAGACAAGTTGATAGTTCATTAATGCAGGATGGGAAGGAACGATAGTGGGATCCCTAGCATGACCCCTGCCAAGTGACATAAACCTTTACAACAGCACCATTTTTTCAGCTGGATGGACAAAACTTCTGGTATCCAAATCTGTGAGAATCAGTCTGGGACATGTATTAACCAGGACTCCTCCTTCCCCATGTGCCCCAGTGTCTGGTGCCAGTGGGTTTTTCCCAGGAAAGATGGTGGTAGTGCTCTTTGGAATTGCTGCCTTCATCCTCTTCCCATGATGAGGGCCAAGGACATCTGTATGCATGAGTCTTGATTTTCATGGCAATACTGCCAACACCACCATCGTTGATATTTCAGTGAGTACAATGGAAAATTACTCCACCATAAGCAGGCTGTGCAACCTCCTTGGAGGTTTTCAAGACCCAGCTGAATGACTGCATGACTTGGTCTGACCGCAGAGCTGCCCTGTCACGAGCAGGAGGTTCAACTGGAGACCTCCCTAGGACCCTTACAACCTGACTCCTCCTGTCACCCACTAATCAGAGGATTCCAGCAGGCTAAGGTCAGGCTGAAGGTGCTCACACATGCCAATGATGGAGCAACATTGTGGCCTGGTCCGACATGGCTCCACTGTACTGAGCCCTTTCTCAAACTGAGTGAGTGCCAGAGAGTTGCTGAGACCAGTAGATAACCAAGTCCAGGTTTTTTAGCTGCCAGCTGAATTTCACCTTCCAACCTTTCACAAAAGCCATTAGCTAGTCCTTGGGCTGATCGACTACAAAGGCATTGTGCCTTGTGATAGAGACATCCATGGGGAGATTGCCTCTTGCCAACAAAATCCTTGCATTTAACACTACTTCTTCCTCACAGTTTCTGCCCTAAATATAAATATTTTGTACCTTATTTAATTTCAGCATGTGTCTGGCTTACACATATAGTGACCAACAGGTGCTTTGACACAGGGCCTTGTGCAGGTCTTCCTTTTAGCAATTCAGGCAGGCCTTCTTGGAAAGCAGAGGCTGAGCTGGCCTTTTCCAGGTTTCAAAGTGAACAGGTGGAGGGTGGTCAACCAGCAGACACTTCCCAACCTGTTCCAAGTTAAGGGGAAAGCCCTGGGTTTACACTGAGAGATGAACCACATACAAAGTACCTGTGGAAAATAAATGATGGTTTTGCTCCTTTTCCAGATTTATCCCACCCTTTGTGATGTAACCTGGACAGGGACTGGGCACAGTGCATGGTTCACACATTAGCAAGCTGATGTGGTCTGGAACATGAATCTACTGTTACCCTCAAGCTGGTAGCTGTCATTAAAAACACATCACAGACTCACATAGAAACAACAGACCACCTCATCGTCACCAGGATCTAACTCTTCCTGGTTAGAAAACACTGAGGAAAACCCTTCCCTTAGCTAAGTGCTTGCAGGTGTTTCCTGGTGTTTCCAGGACTGGCCAGGTTATCCCTTTCGACACGTCATTTATGGAGAGGCCATGGCAAAGCCTTGGAATGTGCTTGGAGTCACAGCAAGGACCCTCGAGGCTCTATGATGTTCAAAATAAATAGATCATCTGATAAGAAAACCCCAAGAATAGGTATTTTCAGGAGCACGTATTTGCAAAGGAAGTGGATGGAAATTTGTCTCCAGATAGATTGCCACCAGGGAAAGGGATTGCCTCTCCCCCATCCCTCCGGTTTCCATAGGAGTGAGTCATTCACCTTCCTGTGGCAGAAGGAAAGCCTCCGGCTCTCATGGAGCCCTACAGGCTCTCCACTGACCTTTCCTTTGTAATGAGGCAGCTATTTTGGAATACAATGACTTACTTCTTCCCATGTCCCCCAGGGCCAACAGCGTAGGCTGGGGAATCCCTGGCACAGTGATGACCCTCCAGACCACTCTGACCCCACGATCCCTGCCCCACTCCATGGCTATGGGTGATAGCAACAGCTTGGATCAGTGGGAAGAGCTAATGGGCAAACCTGGGCAAGGCTCACAGCTTGCACTAATCAGCTTGTCAGAGCCCTGGAACCCAGGGCAACTTCTGCATATCCCCACGATGATCAGGGTGAGGGATCTGTGTTCGGCTTTCACAGACCATGAGGAAATGGGACGTGGTCATCTCACACCAAGATGGTGTTAGGGCACCTGGGAGACCCACTGCCAGGCTGCTGCGTGTCCTCTGCTCTGAAATTAAGCTCCCAAAGTAAACCTAAAACCCAGCTGGGCAATGTGACAGGGTTAAAGGGCAGGAGTGTGGGAGCAGCCTCTCCGGCAATGAGGACACGAGCGCTGCACCAAGCTTTGACCTCCTTCAAGATGCCTATGAGCTCTAATGTAATGTAATGGACAGAGAACAGCACCATGGGTGATGGAACTGCTCAGGAGGAGGGCATCTTTGGTCTGAGACTCAGGGCTGGGGCAGCCAGCAATATCCTTAGTCCTGTCATCATGTCTATGCATGCTCGCTGGCCACACTGGCTTCTCATCACCAGGGAAAGCCTGTGCCTTAGTTTCCCTATCTGTTGACTGTACATATGGAGCAAGTATTACACCTCCACACCTCCTGAAGAGCCTAAACCAAAACTATGTCTGTGGAATGAAGCAGAATGATTTAATGCTGTTAATTAATTACATTAACACATATTTTCCCTTTGTTTACAACAGCCAGGGAATCATTTTGCATGTTATCACCTTTTGCTGTCTTAGTTTCAACTCTAGAGGCTCTCCCCCACTTTTGAGGGCCAGCCTAAGAAATGGGGTGACATCAGTAGGACTGAAGCTCAGGTCTGGTTCAGGTATTGTCATTGTTTCCCCTGTGAGCCCCAGGAGATGCTCTATGGGGAGGATGGAGCTGCTGGTTACTGCATTTCCCTGTCCCACTCCACCAAGGGCATGTGAATTCCCATGGGATGGGAGCAGGTGGAGGGGTGCAATGGAGGTGGGTATAAGACCTCTGAGGGATATGTCTAAATGACAAATTTATTGACTTCAGAGCCAGCTGGCTATGGAAGATGTCAGCTTGTTGTCAAGTGAGGGAAATGAGACATTGCTTGGCTTTTGGTGGAAAAAACAAAAAGCCCAGTAAATGCTGGAGAGCCATGGCACAGATGGAGCAGGGGTTCTCTTTGTTCACAGGGTGGGCTCATGCCTGTGTCCTCCATCCCTGTTCCCCTGTTAGCAGGTCCAGGGTAGACTTCTCCTTCACTACTGGGGACTTATTACCAGGAAAGCTCATCCATTTGAGCCTGAGTGCAGCATGGGGGCCTTGCAGAACAACTGAGGCTGAGGCGTCATCTGGGGTCTCTGCTCCAAGCCTGGCCTGGACTTCTGCTCCAGATCTGCTCCAAGCCTGACCTGCAACAAGGTCAGGCTGTGCTGAGGACAGGCTTGGCTGTCTCCAAGGATGAAGATTTTCCAGATCTCTGGGCCCTCTTCCAACATTGGACTACACTTATGGGATTTTTTTGTAGTATCTAATGGAAATTTCCTCTTTTGCAACTTGCGACACTACTTCTTGTCCCATTACTGGGCACCTCTATCTCCATCTCCTCCACACCATCCCAGCAGGGAGTTGCAGGCAGCAGCAAAGTCCCCCTTAGTCTTTTCCTATCCTGTTGTGTACCCATCTCTCAGCCTCTCCTTCCATTTCCCAAGCTCCAGTTTGGTGGCCCCTCTGGGCCCATCTGTCACCCTCTGTCTGATACTGGAGAGTCCCAAACTGGACCCACTGCCCAGACATGGTCTCACCAGTGCATAAGAAAGAGCAGGAATCACTGCCCCAGCCCTGCTGGCTGTACTTTTGCAAATTCCATCTAGGACATGGACTGCTGCAAATGCATACATCTGCTTTGGGGGCAACTTGTGGCCACCAGCTGCTTCCAGCAGGCCACCACATCTTGGTCCATTGCACAAGGCCAGCATGGCCCATAGGCAGGACCTTGCATTTGTCTTTGTTGAACCTGTTCAGGTCCCTCCAGCAGCCCTGGCTCTAACAAGCCAACCATGCTCCCCAACTTGTTCCCAAATTCACTGAGCACTCCTGATACCATCATGCAGGTGGTTATAAGAGTGCCAGAGGTTTTTAAAAGAGCACTGAGCATACCCTGGTCCTCCATCCCTCCCTGGAGCGTGCATAAGAGGATATCAAAAGTGCCGCTGCAGTGGGCAATCTGTCTTCAGGTTCAACCGCCTGCAGCCAGAAACTGGGTTAACTCCTCTCATCCCTTCTCCCCCTGGCTGTCCAGTTTGCTTCCTGAAGAGTTCATGCTGCTTCATCATCAGGCAAGACAGAGGAAAAGTCATTGGGAGTTTATGCTTGGATTTAAGGGCAGTTTCATGCTCCTCATGAATGTGTACCAAGGTCTTGTGAGGTCAGCTCGGCACTGCCCAGCAATTGAGGCTGCCTCACTGCTGCCAACTCTTTATCTAAAGGGCCCTCTTCACCAGCATGGAAACACCCTCTGCCTTCTTATGCATTGGGCACTCCCTCCCTGCACTCGTCTTGAGCACCACCCAATCACCCTTTCAGTTGTGGTGACACCTTGTCCTGCTGCTTTGGTATAGTGTCCATGAAAATGCTGATGGATACTCCTTGGCTGGAAACAGCTCTTATCTGACACTTGCAAGAGTTTGGGAGCACAAATTTACCAGCAGAACCTCCCCAGGGTTGGGGTTAGTGTTAGGGTTAGTGCTGTGGAGAAGGTTAGCATTGAGGTTAGGCTTTTCTAGCATTTCATGGAGATCCCACATAGATGGAGATCCCACTTAGGCAAGGGCTGGTCACTGCCCCTCACACCCACATCACTTTTGGGATTGCCTTGTTCTGATTTCCCCGGCCCTAGACATCCCTTATAAACACACTGAGGGGCATTCCAGTTAAATCCAGTTCTCATGGGCATCATCTCAAGACATGGCACTATCTGCCCAGCCAAATTTAGCCCTGCTCTAAGAGGAGAGCATCTAGGCCATGCCCCTGTGCCACCTGATGACACCCTCACTTCAGGTCCCCGTACATAGGCTGTCCCCAAGAGGACAGTGATGAATGAGTGGATCTTTGGGGAGGAATAGGGCAAGAGGAAGCCATGGAAGACTGACAAAAACATGGGCCAAGCAAAGGGCTACATTTAGGGCTCAGTCAGAACAAAAGCAGGTTGGTCAAAAGGAACTGTTCAGCCCTGAGCAATGCAACAGGAAAAGGGATGCTCAGAAAAGGAAATACGCTCTCATGTCCTGGCAAGGGCAACCTTCAGGCATTGTATCTTTCCTGACCCTGGCTGGTGAATCCATCTCACCTGGGGCATGGGGACTCTCTGTGCCTACAAACTTCATCACAGCTTGTACAACCATGGAGGCTACTCATGTCCTGTAACAGCTAATACATATCCCAGATGCTAACCCAGAGCCAGGAGCCGGTGGCATTTGTGGTATGGGGCTGTTCAGGGTGTTCCTGCATTGCAGGGCTCTCCGTCGTGTCCCAGCCTGAGTTGGGATCTGCCCAATCAGCAACTGAGCAGGGCACAGCAAATGAGTCTAACATTCTGTGCAAAGCAGCCAGCTTTTTGGGGGAGTTTGGGCAAACATCAGTGGCAAAATACACCTATGATGGCCGCGGCAGCAAGCAAGGATGGAAAACCTTATATTGCATGTTTTAGTTGCATCCATGCTGGAAGCACACATGTGAGATCTTGGGCTTCGTGGCACAATTTTGCTCACACAAATGCCAGCCAGATCCAGCCATTCTGAGTTTTGTTAAGCCATGCATTTCCAGATGTTCATCTTCTCTCTATAATGCTGAAGGGCCAGGATAAAGCTTAGCTACACCCATGTTTATGCCTCTATGCTGGGACTTTCCGGATGTACGATTTGCATCTGTGAATGGGCAAAGTAAATGGATTAAATACTTCATGTAGTTAAATAACAATATACATTCTTGTTTCATTTCCTCTATGACTCAGAGATGAAAACTCTCTCTCTGGAGCAGCTATTGTGTAAGAGTGGGCTTGGTAAGTGGATTTTGCTGTTTGTCACTGTAACCTATCAACCGTTCCCCAAGAAGAAAAACCTTTCACAGAGCATGAGCAATGCACTCAAAGCAGCAAATGCAATTTGCTCCAGAAAATGCCAGGTCTTTCGAGCATGGAGGGGCTGTTTTTTTATGCAGGCGATGTATAAACTCAGCAGCCTTTCAGCCAGCACACCTGAGCCCAGGCTTATTTAGTGCTGCCAGGAAGCTGTTGATAATCAGCTCAACTCTGGGAGGGCAATGTGAGGCTGTTCTATCTTTTGTATTGACGAGAAATCAGCACTTAAATTAGTATTTATGCAGGTTGCATTACTGCTTTCTGATATTCAGGCAAGATGAATGTGCTTATAGAAAACTCAAAACACTATTTTTACATTTGGAATTTAAATTACCTATTGTTAAAATGCTTTGATTTGGTCTGATAAATACAGCCACAATCTCTTGTCTCAGTGCATGTTCTGCTTCAGGACAGTAACAATCTCTGGGGCCATTTGGTTTGTTTTCTTTTACATATTGGGATTTTCATCTTTCCACGTGTCTCAAAGATTCACCCTCCAACTAACATTGTTTCACTGGCAAAAATAAGCAGCAGAAGAGAAAAGCAGACAGGAGCGGGGCTGATGTCAGTGCTTTTGCTAATTTACAGCAAGGATAAACCATGTTTGGTCTCAGGCTGGTGCCTTTGCTTCAGTGATCACAATGCTTAATCATGGAGTATCATCTCCTTAAAAGAGATGTAGCTCTTTGTAGAGAAGAGTTTAATAGGAATTAAATCAAAGCAGCTAGAGACACATCAGCACATTGTTCCCACTCTTACTCCTTCACAGTAGAAATTTCAGTTCCCTTCTTGTGTGCCCAAGGCCACTCCTAAGCCCGTGTCTTCCCTGCACTCACCCTCGTGAGGAAGCATGCCAGACCCTTTCACAAAATGGGGAAAAACATGCTGAACTTGACTCACACCACTCTTCCAGCTTAGTACCAAGTTTCACTTCCTTCCGAGCCTTACCAGAAGATGTGTGACTTCAAGATCTGCACCCATCTGTGAATGGGTACTTCCAAGGCCACCCATCCATTTCCAGATGTTCTCTCCTCCTGTCTCCTTCCAGGTGCTCCCTTTGGAGCAGGGTTGAGTCAACAACCACAAAGGTCGCACTTTCCCTTAGGGTTTCCTTAGGAGTTTCATCTCTATTTTTGTTCCCTAACTGGCACTCAGAAACAAGCCCTTCCTTCGAGGAACCAACAGTGATGGGATTCCTCCCTGTAAGGATGTTCTTCACTCCTACAGCCTTGCCCAAGCAAGCAAAACCTCAGCATGGCTTCATTTGTGTGCTGCTGGATATAATATTTGGTGTTGGGGTCTCACTCACTTCATGGGAAAGACTGAAACAGGAAAAGGAATAGGACAGTGACATTTAAAAGAAATGAGAGAAGAAGGGATCTGAATGTTGCTGAGTTACACTATAGAGGTGCTCTGGTCAGAAGCAGTAGAAAAATTTATAAGAAATGAATTCTCCTGAACCAATCATCTCTTCAGTAATCAAGACGGTAGCAGCATGCAAAGCACGAAGCATAAGAGGAGGGAAGATTGGGCTTGAATCACAATGTTGGGTGGGGACTTGCCAGAGTCACTTTTTGTTTGGAGAAGGTGCTGGGAAAAGGTCCTGGCATTATTTAAGTCTCTCTCCAGACCCTGAAACATGACATTCCCTGTGACTGAACTACATCTGTTCTCCTGGCCTTCAAAGATGAGGTTGTCTGTGGTTGGAAGAAGCTTATCTTCTATCAGGACACTGCTTCTTCCTCCCTTCATCTGCCCTTGGCCATAGGAAGAGAGGTGGAACAGCTGTTAAGGGTGGTCAGGGCAAATGGAGATGTCCACATGCAAAAGCACCAGGACAAACATCAGTGTCAGGATGGCAGGGATGGCTGGTGTTGATAACCAGTGCTGCAATGGAACATGACCTAGTGGGGAACGCTGGAAATGGGCCATCTCCGTCCAGCCCACACAGCTGTGGGCTGATAAGTCCCTGTGCAGCTGAGCCCTTGGCACAGAGTGGTGCTCCGATAATGGAAGGGTGCAGCAAGGTGCCAGCATTTCCACCATCTCCCTGCTCAGTGGGTCAGCCAACTCTACACACACCATTCCTGATCAACACGTCTGCTCTAAAAACCACCCAGTGCTGCAGGTGCCACATACTTCCTGAACATCCACCATGGACACAGAAAGCAATCTGAAAGTCCTTTTCCCTCTGCAGCTGACAAATAAAGACAAGAAAGGCTTGCCACCTTTGAGCCCTGTTGAGCTCCTGGTCCTCAAAAGTGGGTTCAGACATATTTTTGTTAAATCTCTCTCCAGATGGTTCTTCACCCTCTGTCCAAGAAGGACTTTTCCTCAGCTGCCCTGGAGGGATCCTGGAAACCCTTCCAGCCTGCTCAGCCCTACCCATCTACTGCCGTTCATATGATACAATCTACCCACAGTTAAAAACACCCATGGCTGGAGCAGGCAGGGATGCACCCAGCCAAGAAAAATAATGTTGTGATCACAGAAATGTGCCCCAGTGAGTTTCAAGTTACACATTGACAAGAAATGGGGAAGAGCAGCAGTGACGCACGAACGGGCAGGGGAATTTATAGCAGGAATGCACGCATTGCTCAGCTCATACAGACAGGACAATGAAGGGGACAGTCCCATCCTGATGTTCTCCTGCACAAGCTAGGGCCGGCAGCAGCAGTTCTCTGTCAGCTAGAGACACTGAGAATGTGCCCAGGGGAGCAGGGCAAACACTGCTTTTGGGATCAGATCCATGTCCATCAGGCCAGAGTCAACTTCAAGTGATGGTCTGACAACAGCTTGTACTTCCAAGGAAGGCATGGGAAATCCGCAAAGGTAGAGGTGTACTCATAAAGCTGAGAAGATGCTCTTACAGCTCTGACCTTGCATCTCAACACAGGCACTGGTTGCTAAAGGTATAAAAGCCAGCTGGAGGTCTGCCATCCATGAGCAGCACCTCCATTTTTGGAGCCTGCCGATGCCCTCAGCTCAGCCTTATCTCAGAGCAGGACCTTGTGGCCACCCTTTGAGCAGCTTCAATGGTCCACTTTCACCATTGCTGAGCATGCCTGCAAGTCTGACTTATTACATCACAAGCACTGTCGTCCTTTCCTGTCTTTTCTCACAACAAAGCCAGGCACCTGGGGGCAGTCCATGTCTCCTTGACTTGTCAGAATCCCACTTGAAGTCAGTCAGACACATGAGCTTGGCTCCAGGCTCCACCATGGGGAAGCGGTCTCTTGTGTGTTCATCAGACTTCTCTCCATGACCGTTGTGCATGAAACCACTCTTCTGTCCACATCACCCTCTGTGAAAAAGGGAAACACATCCTGGAGGATATTCAGGCACAGATATGATAACCTCTGCAAAATGGAGATGGAATTCTGTCTCCTCCATTTGCTGCTATGGACCAGGCAGTGAGGCAGCATGGAGGAGGCTTGCACTGCTGAGCACACAAGACTTAAGGGCAATGTTTTAATTAAGAGTGATATGAAGTTTTGTGGTGACTGCTCTGATTGTCCCTCCTAGCATACATTGGTTTACTCCAGAAATGCAGCTCTGGCACACACAACCTTGGTTATTCCCAGCTGAAATCAAACTGGGGCATCAAACTTGGCATCTCTCCAAACTGGGAGACCCCCTGAACACACAGCAACACTGTTTGGGATTCGTAGGTCTGACCCAGTGAACGTTCCCTCGTGCTTGTCTTCCCGCACGTACCAAGCATGGAAGTCTCTTGCTACCTGGAAAGCGTCCACACACCTTACATTGTAACTCCAGCATTCCTCCCTTGTCTTCACAATCTGCCTCCTGCCTCGATGCTCTTTCTCTTCTTTACTGGTTCAAGCCTCCTGCTTATTGAATCACAGAATCATTTAAGTTAGAAAAGACCCTTAGGATCATTAAGTCAAACCATTAACCTAGCACTACTCCATCACTAAATCATGTCCCTAAGCACCACATCTGCACGCTATTTAAAACCATCCAGGGATGGTGACTCCATCACTTCCCTGGGCAGCCTTTTCCAATGCTTGACAACCCTTTTAGTGAAGAAATTTTTCCTAATAACCAATCTAAACCTCCCCTGGTGCTTCCTGAGGCCATTTTCTCTCATCCTATCACTTGTTACTTGGGAGAAGAGACAAACACCCACCTCACTACAGCCTCCTTTCAGGCAGTTGCAGAGAGCAGTAAGGTCTCCCTTCAGCTTACTTTTCTCCAGACTAAGTAACCCCAGTTCCCTCAGCTGCTCCTCATAGGACTTCTGTTCCAGACCCTTCACCACCTTCATTGTCCTCCTCTGGACACACTCCAGAACCTCAATATCTTTCTCGCTCTGAGGGGCCCAAAACTGAACACAGTATTCAAGGTGTGGTCTCACCAGTGCCAGGTACAGGGGCACAATCACTGCCCTGGTCATGCTGTTGCTGGTACAAGCCAGGATGCCATTGGCCTTCTTGGCTATTTGGGTGCATTTCTGGCTCATACTCCTCTCATCATTGACCAATACCCCAAAGTTCTTTTCAGCTGGGCAGGTTTCCAGCCATTCATCTCCAAGCCTGTAGTGTTGCACGGGGTTGTTGTGGCCCACATGCAGGATCCATCACAGATTGTTCAACTTCATACTATTGGTCTCAGCCCATCAATCCAGCCTGTCCAGATCCCTCTGGAGAGCCTTCCTGTCCTCGAGCAGACCAAGACTCCTGCCCAGCTTGGTGTTGTCTGAGGGTACACTCAATTCCCCCTTCCAGATAATTTGTAAAGATATTAAACAGAACTGGTCCCAGCATTGAGCCCTGGGGAACACCACTTGTGACTGGCCATCAACTGGCTTTAACTCCATTCACCATAACTCACTGGAACAGTTTTTAACCCAGCAAGGAGTGCACCCATCCAAGCCATGAGCAACCAGTTTCACCAGGAGAATGCTGTGGGAAGTAGTGTCAAAGACTTTACTAATGTCTAGGTAGACAACATTCACAGGCTTGCCCTCACCCACTACGTGGGTCACTTTGTCACAGAAGGAGACCAGGTTAGTCAGGCAGGACCTGCCCTTCCTAAACTCATACTGACTGGGCCTGATCACCTGGTTGTCCTGTAAGTGCTGCGCGATGGTACTCAAGACAATCTGCTCCATACACTTCCCTGGCCCTGTGGTCAAGCTGACAGGCCTGGAGTTCCCCGAGTCCTCCTTCTGACCATTATTGTGGACAGGCGTCACATTAGCTGACCTCCAGTCAACTGGGAGCTGCCTAGTTAGCAGGGCTGCTGATAAGTGATGGAGAGTGGCTGGGTGAGGACTTACACCACCTACCCCAATATTCTTGGGTAGATCTCATCCATTTGCTGTCTCTTCTTGTCTCTTGTCACCTCAGAGCTTTTGCCTTTTCCTTCATCCTTTTTTTCTTACTCTTCCACCCTTCCTTACTACCATTATTTCCTGATGGCTATGTCAGCCCCTTCAATATCACCTTTAGGAAGATAAAGGACATGTTCCTGATGATGATTTCAACAATTGCCTCTCAGGAGCAGCCCAGCACGTGTGCCCCAACCATGAGGAACCTGAACAGGTCTTCAGGTCATCTTGCTACTCACGGGGATGTCCATGTCCATGTCACATGTAAGAGTTTGGAGGAAAGAGGTGCTTTATATATATATATATATATATGGTGGATGCTTGCTAATGCCCCAGTCCCTGGATGTTATAGATTACCTTGAGAATGAAGGTAAGTGGCAGCAACATTTCAGATACCGTCCCAGCTCCACAGAAATGATGGTGACAACTCCTGGTTGAACACAGATGTGGGTTTCTGGTATTACAACCAGCGTGGAGGAACATGCAGGGATGGCTCTTGGCAGGAGACCCTGCACTCACCTCTGGGTGCCCACATCCTAGGGGAAATGTGATCAGACGATGTGAGCTCTTGAAGCTTTGTCCGCTGTCTAAATACTCCTAAATCTCAAGAGTATCGTTGGATAGCTCTTGGAGACTCCTCTCATGTTTCCTTTACTCCAGTAGCATCAGTGACCTCCTGCTCATGATGTACTGCTGGTGTAGCACAGCTCTGCATCAGAAATGCAACTAACAGGTGTTTGATGTGACCCTATGGAACTGTTTTGTGGGTCCCACTCCTACACCAGCTCATAGCAGCCCTACAGCTTCACTCCTGCCCAAGGGCTAAAACCTGTCCCTGGATATAACCCTCATCTCCTATCTTTGCCTCCCCTCATCTGCTCCCAGCTTGCAGGATGGATGATAACACCAGTGTAAGGAGAAGGCTGCAGTAGGACTTACCTGATTTATACCAGCAGAGAAGTCACCTCCATTTGAAAGCACCAAGAACTACCTCCTGGATAGACTTGGAAGCTGGGACACTTGGACAGGACAAAGGGCTAAGACTGAGTCCTGCTTCAGATGGGAAGACACCTTCTGCCGCCTATGGACTGTGATGTTCAGGTCTAGTCAGAGGTAACCAGAAAAAAAGCAGGAAAGCTGCCAATTCTTGGACGAAAACAAAGCCCACAAACCTGCCAAGCATCCCTGCTCAGAAATATTTACTCCTTCAACGTGTTCTCATGGAAATTAATCCCAGTCTCACCCCTCCAGGTATAGCAAACGTTATGACTGAGGAATGGGGAGAGGCTGGAACAGCAGAGCACGTGGAACAAAGCTGCTTGGGTGTACCAGTCTTCACTGAAATGTGGTGTAACAGGCCCAAGCAGGACGTAGCAGGGCTGTATGGGCTCTCCACCAGCTCAGCCAGACCTCTCTTCTCCCCCAGGCTATCTCGCCTGCAGGATGAGTCCTTCTGCTCCAGCTTAACCTGGAGGAGGCTGATTCATCCCCTGGGCTCCTGAAGAGCCATTTCAAGGTTTCTTCAACTCACACCAAGTTATAACACGCTCCAAAGAGAGATTTTTTTCTTCTGCTGGGGAATGTCAAAGGTTATTTTTCCCCATCAGTATAATGTATTGCTTTGTGCAGGATTTGTGAATCTTATTTTTCTCAATCCATATGTTTTGTCTTTTATGGCAAAAAAATAATGAGTGGTCTCAGTTGCTCAGGTGTTACCTTTTGCCTTACCATTTCTGTAGGACATGTGCACCAGACTGATTCGCATCCGTATGGCACCCCCACGTGGGGAAAACCTGGAGGCTTCAGCAGCAGCCTGACGTTTTTCTTCTCACGGATGAGCAGTTTTCTGGGAGAAAGAATAAAGATGTGGAAATAAAGATCAAATAGTTAATTAGGGGAAATCCAGGGAAAATAGCTGGACAAGTTCTGCCAGGGCAGTGCAAGGTGAATATCAGCGTCATAATCTGAGCACATGAGTTGCTTTGAGCATTCAAACTGGGACCAGGACCCATCACCCCCCCATCCTTCTTCACATCCCAGGAAGGGGAGGGGATGCGAGAAGTCCACACAACAGATGCTGTTATACCCTCAGCCTGAGATGAGCATATGGCATGGCACCTCCGTGGCCCCCTGAAACCTGTCCTCATCAAAGCAGCGTCAAGGAGGAGCTGGAAGCATTTGGAGTTACAACATCTGGAGGCTGGAAACATCTGGTTTGGTGCCATGGTGGTCTTTGAAGCCTGGGAGAAACTCAACAAAACCACAGACATCAGATAATCCCAAACTAATTTTCTGGCTTTACCTGCTCCTCGAAGAGACACCTCCCACACCTGCAAAAACACAAGCAGGGAAGGAAACAGCTGTGCCATCCCCAGGATATCGCTATTAATTATTACAGATAATTCTGGTTTTTCAATCATTTTAATACTTGTATTCATTTTTTCATTTTAATTTTTTTTCATTCTTTTTCTTATCTATTTATCTGTCATCTGCCTGTCTGTCTGATCTATTTGCATGTTTTTATTTGATTTGTCACAGCCATTAAGCTTTATATTTCCTATATATTCATATTTAATATGAAAATAACATAGAATCATAGAATATCTCAAGTTGGAAGGGACCTATAAGGATCAACAAGTCCGACTACTTGCTCCTCACAGGACTACTGCATATTCATATATATTCATATTTTATTTTTAAAAAGCTGACTTGCCCACAGGAAACCGTTCCCATATCATCTCCGCAGGACAGGGGGGACCTTGCAAACCATCAGTTGCTGTGTTGGCAGCCCCCTCCCACTGCGGCTTCTGTTGGTGAGCAAATCCTTCTGCCAAGAAAACTCTTGCCAGTTCAGCAGGCAAAATCTGCTTTATCAGCAACTGCTTGGATTTGCTAGTGGAAATGCTTCTCCGCTGAGGCTTTCGCAGTTAGAGCTGCCTCATGCATTAATCACCCTGCCCATCGCGTGGGTTAAAACATGCCAGCTTTTGCTCTGAAGTGCATCCTTGTAGCCAAGAGTCCTTAAATGCAAAATATTTTCCTTGCTCACACGACTTCTTTGTACTTAAAAACGTTTAAACCCCTTAGGGGATTAAATTCCAATGTGGAGAATAAAGAGACCCATGGGTAAGTGACTGCTTGGGAGCCTGACTCCACAGTGACATCTTTTACACCAAGGGAACTGCATGAGGATGGGACTCATGTGAGCCTCCATTCCTTGGAGTTCGTCTCTATATTTTGCTTTGATGTCCAGATTCTTCTTTTTTTTCAGATGAGAGAATACACAACTAATTTCAGCCATCAGCTGGTATTCGGCTCTTGGCATTTCCAACCTTAATGTCTCTTCTCTGTTGGGGCTCCCTGGACTTTATGTATCTCTTTGGGACCACATTCTGTACTCTCATTCATATAAAATAAAATAAAATAAAATAAAATAAAATAAAATAAAATAAAATAAAATAAAATAAAATAAAATACTAAAAACAAACTTTAAAAGTTATTTATTCTGCCTGCATTAGTGACACTGTGTTGAGCTCCTGCTTCTGTCAGCTAAATCCCATCCCCTTCCTCACTTTGGTATGGACCCCAGGGAAGCAGTTCCCCATTGCCACCAGCATAACCAAGGGGAAACTGGAATATTAATGTCCTGAGCTTCCTCACGAGGACTCAGTCCTTCCTGGAAGGGCTGCAGGGAGGGGATAAACCTTTGCAAACAGCCAGATTTACAAAAAAACATTCCAGAAGATTAAAATCCAGAAGATTAAAATCAACAGGCCTGACAAATTATTTTCTTAACCGCTTGGGGCACAATTGTGTTTTACTTATCTCTCTCTATGGAATGTGCTGGCCAGGAAACCCAGCGTAGCTCCTGTGGTTGTTTTTACAATGTTCCCTTGGTGATGTGACAGGGAGCAAGGTCAGACTTGGGGTGAAGCTCTCAGGGGGCACCCACAGCTTGGTCTCCTCGGGTTTTCCCACCATTGCACTGTGTCCCCCACTGCTACAGAATCATAGAATGGCTTGGTTTCAAAGAGACCTTTAAAGGTCTCCTTTTCCAACCCCCCTGCAATGAGCAGGGACATCTGCAACTAGATTAGGTTGCTCAGAGCCCCTTTCAACCTGACCTTGAATGTTTGCAGGGATGGGGCATTAACCACCTCTCTGGGCAACAGATCTACTGTCAGAGCCAGCCCAGGCACTGAACCTTGCACCCCAAGGGCTCAAAGAAGGTTGGTGATGAGATTTATCACCCTTGAGATGAAGGACTGTTCTCGATGTACGGACATTACGTGACATGATGTGACAGGCAACAGTACCACAACAAGACAGATGTTGAGCCAGCAGTGTGCCCAGGTGGCTAAGGCGGCCGATGGCACCTTGGCCTGTATCAAAAGCAGTGTGGTCAGCAGGACCAGGGCAGTGATTGTGCCCCTGTACTTGGCACTGGCGAGGCCACACCTCGAGTGCTGGGGTCAGTTCTGGGTCCCTCACTACAAGAAGGACATTGAGGTGTTGGAGCGCGTCCAGAGAAGGGCAACAAGGCTGGTGAAGGGGTTGGAGAACAAGTCCTATGAGGAATCGCTGAGGGAACTGGAGAAGAGGAGGATGAGGGGAGACCTCATCATCACTGTCTACGGCTGCCTGAAAGGGGGCTGTGTCAGAGCGAGTGTTGATCTCTCAAGTGACAGGTGATAGGACAAGGGGAAATGGCCATGAGTTGCGCCAAGGGAGGTTCAGACTGGATATTAGGAAAAATTTCTTTACCAAAAGGGTGGTCAGGCACTGGAACAGCTGCCCAGGGAGGTGGCTGAGTCACCATCCCTAGAGGTGTTTAAAAAATGGGTAGATGAATTTTTGAGGGACATGGTTTAGCAGAAGATGGGTACTGTTGGACTTGATGATCTCAAAGATCTTTTCCAACCGGAAGATTCTATGATCCTATGATTCTTCTGGAGCGTGTCCAGAGAAGGACAACAAAGCTGGTAAAAGGTCTGGAGCACAAGGCTTATGAGGAGTGACTGAGGGAGCTAGGGTTGTTTAGCCTGGAGAAGAGGAGGCTGAGAAGAGACCTTATTGCTCTCTACAACTACCTGAAAGGAGGCAGAAGTAAGGCAGATGTTGGTCTCTTCTTCCAAGTGATCTGACAAGAGGAAGTGGCCTCAAGTTGTGCCAAGGGAGATTTAGGTCTTTTCCAACCTGAACGATCCTGTGGTTCTATAAGCAAGAGGGTTACACAACCAAAAGATGTGGGGAAGGGGAAGAACACGTCCTTCTTTGGGCTTATACAGAAGGGGCATCCCTAAATGGAGCGCAGGTACCCCAAACCCCTTGTTCAATCATTCCTTAGGTCTCCCTCATCTCCCGGCCACTGACATCCCCCCCATCTTTTTGCTTACCATGCGGAATTGCATCATGGACCTTTTTGATGGATTTTGGGAGCCACTCCATTAAGATAGACAATGTGTGCTCAGGAATGCTCAGGCAGAGGTGCCTGCACAGGTATGATCCGGCAGCACAGGCACATCCCTGAGGGAAGGTACATCCTTTGGGGTCTTTCTGAAGCAGTGTTTGATGAGACAGCCACCAGCCAGCTCAGCTGGAGCTGCTCTACCACCGTCCAGGTCATCCCTGAACTGGAAAACTTCCTCACCTGCACAGATGCTCATACCCCAAGTCTTGCTTACGTCAATAAGGATCATGATTTATTTTTCCTATTTTTGAGCCGAAACAGCTATATCACACTTCTACCAGCACATAATTCGGGCTGTTTCATTGCTTACTTACCTGCTGTGCTCTGCATCACTCAGGGAATTAGGGATGCATGACTGCTCCAAGGAATGTTGGGGGAGTATTTGCTCATGCCCATCACTGGGAGGTTTTTATTTCAATATCCAATTAATAAATTTCCCCTCTTCCTTCCAATACACAGCCAGTTCCCGGTGAATCCACCTCCCAGTTTCTCAGTGACAGAGATTAACTGGGTGCTAGTTAGTCAGGGAGCAGCTCTAAGCTGGCGACTAGGAACCATTTCCAGGCTACTGGGCAAGGATCAGTCCCAGGCTGTGTTTCTCTCCTGGATTAAAGAGGAATTGCTCATGTCTCATTTGGGATACCTCTAGTTTCTTAGCTGGCAGGGCAGATTAACCCTTGAGGAGCCAGACAGCTACAGCAGGTGCCACCAGCTGACCAAAATCCCCCATTTCCCCATGGAAAAACTTTTCATGAGACCTTAGCATGCAGAATGACGACTGAAGGATACTGGTTCATCACACCATGAATGTCCTAAGTCACACTTTGAGCATCCTCAACCGAGGGAGAAACAAAAAGCAGCCAAAATGGCTCTGCTTCATGGAAATGTCAGGTTTCATTACAAACCTTTCATGTGCTTCTTGTTTTCAGAAAAAGTAAGACAAATGACTATTTAGAAAACTATAAAAGTCCTTTGGAAGCATCTTTCTCTTATATGGTGCTGCACCTCCCTTTTCAATGATTATTTAACTAATCCAGTCCACTCCCTGCCATTAACAATTCTACTTCGGTAGTAGTAGATGGATTTATTTTATTTTATTTTATTTTATTTTATTTTATTTTATTTTATTTTATTTTATTTTATTTTATTTTATTTTATTGTTTGGGTTTTCAATTGTGAATACATTTGTTGTGGAGACCCTGGAGAATGAAGCCCTTAATAAACCTCCTGCACTGACTGTTTTGCTTACTTTATTATTATTGTTGTTTTTATTGTTATTGTTATTATTATATTAGGTGCTGAGCCACCTCGAGCTAGCCAGCCTTGATATCTCTTATCAATGCAAAGCAAGTAAATACCACCAAAATTAAAATATAGCTTAGATCTCAGGCACAAGTACATCAATGCAACGGATTGAATATGCTCTGCATTACTATTAACACTATAATTGCTCAGACGCCTAAAATACTCATCCTTCTGGAGGTTCATCCTTTTGGAGGACAGAGAAGCAGTGAGCTCCTGTTGGCTGTGTGCAAACCTTCTTGTGATGCTCCAAATGGGCAGCAGAAACTCTCTTTTGCTTTTACAGGTCTGCTGTTGGTTGAACTGCTGCAACCTGGAGGTTATTTTCTGGCAGCTATGAAAGTTAAAGTATGTGCAAGCAACATCTGGGACAGCTGTATGAGTGGGTGGATGTAGCAGATGGGATGTGGGCCACCAAATCAGCCTGGTAGAGGATTAATTATTGTATGTCCAACATCGGGCCAGGAACTTTCTTGCCATAAATAACTTGAAGAAAAAAACCAACTCATTAGCTTCATTTATGATGTTCACACTCAGCTGGGCTTGTCTCTAATCATTTGGGTTTGCAGACACTCAGCTGCCTTCGAGTTGTATTTATGTCTGTGGCAGGAACTGAAGACATGGACCTATGTGATCGAAAAGGAGAAATCAAGAGGTGAAGCCTCTGAATAGACAGCTTGAAATTCATCTGTGCCGTGAAAACAAGTATTGCACTTAGACACTTACACTTGTGATCGTCATCTTTATTTCCTGTCTTTTTTTCCTCCAATTGTGATTATTACCAGCATTATAAATACATGTAAGTGCTATGGGCAGCTACAAGAGACAGCTCTATCATCGTTTATCGCCAAAGATAAAAACTCCCCAGGGACCTGCATTGAACCTGCAGCACCCCATGGGTCAGGCTTCAGGGAATCTGCAGTCAAATACAGGAAATTAAATTAATGAAATTACTCATCGAAGAATACAAGTAACCAGTAGAAAAACTATTGCCATGTATGATGAGGGGTGATGATGCATATATTTGCAGGTGTGGTACGTAAAATGCTTCTCACTCCTCCATGCAAAAGCCTGTGGATGATTTACACCTGTGCATCGAACGGTTGCATACACAAGTTCTACTTGGAGAAATTTTAGGAGGAAGCTCCTTTGGGCTGGCTGGAAGAACAAGGTGTGAGATGCAAAAATTTTGCAGGATGACTTGGTTTTGGGGTAATGAGTTAGAACACTGGACGCTCTGCAGTGGTTGCACTTCACTTTGGTTCAGTGTGATGATTTTTTTTCTGGGGAAGCAGATCCTTGCATTTTGTACCACTCTCCTGCTTTAACACAGCATCGTTTGTATCCCCCCTGATTGCATCAGCTCATCCTGGCTTTGAGCACCACGCTGTATGGAGGAGCTGCAATATATATATATTAAATAATGATTGCACTCACTGCTTCTGTCTTCCCAAAGCGCTTTCCCAGCTATTCATGGGTGTGCAAGGAAACATTTTGGATGCATGCAAACTTGCTACCGGGCACGGGGTATGTCCGCACATGAACTCTTTTGGGGTCTGCAGGTTGTGCAGTTCAAATAGAGAGATGCAATATATTTTTACAGCATCCATTGATGTACCCCATCTCACCTATCATTTAGAGAAGGTTTTCCAGGAGAGCAAATTAGACTAATCAGCAGCATTAAATAAACTAATAGCTGGAGGAGAATGGAGAATTCAAGTTGCATTTTCGTGGTTTAAAGTGTTAAAGATGGTTAAAGCATCTTTAAAGGCGAAGGGTCATTTTCTGGGAGCTGGAGTAACGCAGTTCATCAATAATACAGGAGCTGGCGATGAAGCCGCAGCAATGCTGGAGCACTTGGGAAAATGCAATTATAAGAATTGCCTTATGCTCTGCAAACTGCCCTGGTAATTTGCTTAAAGGAAACATCATCCAAATGCACTTTAACATTTCAAAGATTTCATTGTAACAGCTCTAATAAGGTAGACCAAGGAACCTAAACATGAGGGGGGAAGCATGTCTGATCGGGAGGGTTAATTCACAGCCAGCAAAACACGACATTACATGTCTGGGAACATAATTTCTGCCTCCTGGGATCTCCTGCACCTCACCAGTGTCTGCCAGCAGTCAAGGGTACAGGTTCATTTTAGTTTCCTTTGATTAAAAGCAATCTCCTGCAAAAAGCCTGCTGGCCGTTACGTGTTCATGTGCTCCGCTCCTGGTGCGCTGGCCTTGGGATGGACCGTGAACTGGGTGCCAGCCTCAAGGGATTGCTCCAGCCACTGTCCCCAAGGTCTAAGGGTGATAGTCTCTTATGCATTTGAACCCCAGCTCAAGCCCAGCTCTTGCTGCCCTGCTTTGTCCAGGTAATCTAAAAAGTGGTGGAGGGAAGGTGATGGCTGCTTTTACTTTGGTGCACCTTGTCTGCATGGTGCTGGGAGCACCGCCTGGGCAGCACGGGCTGTGTCCTGCACTCCAGTCTGTGTCACTGGACCCTGGAGCAGACTCGTGCCTTGGAGGCTGGGCCAACATGCAGCACACTGGTGGTGATTCTGGGCAACAGTGCTGTAGGGTCTTTGAGTATCCCCTTGTGCATCCTGCTATGCACACCCTGCACCTCTCTATGCATTCCCCTGTACCCCATACGTACACGCACACCCTAGGTGCATCCCTGTAACCCCTGTGCACCTCTTGCACCCCTCTGTGCACCCCTTCCACCATGCATACTCTGTATTCTCCATGCACTGTCCTGCACCCCTGTGCACCCCCCATGCCCTTTTTGCATAGCCTACACACCCCGTGAACCCCCTTCACTCCCCGATTCACACCTGGCATCCTCCTATGTATCCCTCCTGGCATCCCCCTGTAAAATGCCCTGCACACATCCCCACATCCCTCTGCGCACACCTTGCAGCCTTTGCACCCCCCTGCACCTTGTCCACACTCATGTGCACCCCTGCACCCTTCCTGTGCATCTTCCCTGTGCACCCTCCCTGTGCGCTCCTGCACCCTCGTGAACCCCCTGCACCCTCTGCACCCCATGCACACCCATGCATCTTCTGCACCCTTTGTGTGCACCCCTGTAACCCTTGCAGACTGTGCACCCCACTGCACCCTTCCTGTGCAACTCCTTGCCCTCCTGTGCACCCCTTATGCACCCCTGTACCCTCCCTATGCACACCCTGTGCAAACTCCTGTACATCCCTGCATCCTCCCTTTGCACCTTTGCCCCCCCGCGTCCCCCTTGTGCATCCCCTTGTGTAAACCCTGCACCCCTCCCAGAATCTGTGCAGACCCCTGAACTCCCTGTGCACACCCTACCTCCCCCTACACCCTCTCTGCGCATCCCTGCATCTTCCCTGTGCAGTTCTGCACCCCATGCACACCCATACAACCCTTCCTGCACTCCCCTTGTGCACCCCTTGCACCCTCCCAGTGCACACCCCTGTGTAACTCTGCGCCTTCCCTGTGTACCTCTTGCACGCTCCTGCCCAGTGCCTGTGCAGACCTCTGTGTACCACCCTGTGCAAACCCCTCTACAGCCCTGCACACCCCTCTGCGCACCCCTCCACCCTTCCGGGTGAACTCTCTGCAACCCCCTACACCCTCCCTGTGCACCATTCCTGTGCATCCCTGCACCCCTGCCCCCTCCCCATGCATACCCATGTGCAAAATCCTGTGCAACTCTGCACCCCGTGCACACCCACACAACCCTCCTTCCACCTCCTCCTGGACCCCTGCCCCCTCCTTGTGCACCTCCTGTGCATTCCCCACTCCCTCCCTGTGCAGTACCCTGTGCACCCCTGCTCCCCCCTTGCACCCCACCGTGCAAATCCCTGTGCACCCCTTCCCCCCTCCCTTGCGTCCCCCATGTAAACCCCTGTGCACCCCGTCCCCTCCCTGCACACCCTGCTTGTGCACCCCTGCCCCCTCCCTGTGCAGCCCTGCACACCCCTCCTGTCCCCCCCGTGTAAATCCCTTGTGCCCTCCCTGTGCACTCGTGCTCCCTCCCTGCGTCCCCCCTTGTGCAACCCGTGTTAATCCCTGCGCCCCCATGCATCTCCCTTGAGTCCCTCCGTATAAATTTCTGCTCTTCCCGCACGCCCCCCTTTGTGCACCCCTGCGCCCCCCTGCACATCTCCTGTGTAAATCCCTGCGCACCCCGCCCCCCTATGCCCCCGAATGTGACCCCCCCCCGTGTAAATACCTGCGTTTTCTCTGCGCACCCCCTGCATAACCTGGAAGTACCTCCTGTGTAAATCCTTGCGCCCCTCGCACACCCTGCGCGCCCCTCTTTGTACCCCCCTATGTGAATCCTCCCTGCACCTCGCCTTGTGCCTACCCGTGTAAATCCCTGCACCCCGCCTTATGCCCCCCCGCAAATCCGTTTACCCTTCGTGCCCCTGCGTCCCTCTTTGTGCTCCCCCTGTGAAAATCCCTGCGCCCCCCTTGTGCCCCTCCTCGTGCTCTCCCGCGCGTTCCCTGCACACTCCTCTTGTGCCTCCACGTAAATCCCTGCGCCTCCCGCATCCCCCTTTCACACCCCTGCCCCCTCCCTTGTGCAGCCTTGTGCAAATCCCTGCATACCGCCGTCTACCCTCCACGCACATTCCCTGCACACTCCCTGCGCCTCCCTGTCTGTCCCCCCCCCCGCGTAAATCCCCGCACACTGCCCGCACTCTCCCCGCTCCCCCCAAGTCAGTACCTCCCAGCGCCCCCCAGCGGTGGCCGCGGCTGTCGCGAGGGCGGGCGGTGCTGGTCTCCCCGCCCCATGGCGGCCGCGCTGCGCTGCTGAGCGGGGCGGGGCGGGGCGGTGCTGGGGGTGCGGGTCCCCGCGGCGGGGCGGCGCGGTGCTGGGCGGGGCGGTGCTGGGGGCGCGGGTCCCCGCGGCGGGGCGGGGCGGTGCTGGGGGTGCGGGCCCCCGCGGCGGGGCGGGGCGGGGCGGGGCGGTGCTGGGGGTGCGGGTGCCCGCGGCGGGGCGCTCCCGAGCCGCGCGCGCCGATTTCTTTTTATTTATTTTTTTTCCTCCTTTTCCTTTTTTTTTTTTTTTTTGTCGCTCCCCCCTCAGCGCCGTCCCCGCCCCCCGCGCCGCCCGCTCTCCTGCCCAGTCCGGGACTCGGTGCTGCTCGGCGCCCGCTGCCCGCGAGGAAGCGGCGGCCTCGCCCCCACGATCCCGCTCCTCCCGCCCGCCGGGACTCGACCCGAGCCGGGAGGGAGACGGCGGCTGCTGCTGCCGCTGCTCCTCCTCCTCCTCCTCCTCCTCCTCCTGCAGCGGGGGCCGCGTCCTGCTGCCGGGGGGAGGGAATTGATGCGGAGACCCCGCGCAGCACCATGCAGCCCCCGCCGAGGAAGGTGAGGGTTTGGGTGGGTAGGGGTTGCGGGAGGGGGGGGGCGGCTGGAAGCGGGTTAGGAAAGGGAGAGCGAGTGCTGGGAGGGGAATGGGAGGTGGGGGGCTTAGGAAGGGCGAGACTGCAAGGTGGGTAAAGAGGGGGTGTCTGGAGGGGGTGGGAACTGGACGGGGGTGGGGGCAGGGTCGGCTGTGGTCACCCACATCTCTGAGATCTGGGGCCAGGACGGGGCATAAGGAGGGGCTGGTGCTGGTCAGTGGGTGTTGGGGTGGCCGTGACTGCACCCCCACAGCCAGTGGAGGCTTCTCCATATGCAGGAGAGCTGGTTGTGCTAGAAGGGGGTCCGGCTGCAGAGGGCTGGGCTGCACAGCAGCGTTGAGGCAGCCTGTGCCGGTTGTGAGGTGCTGCGCGCCGTGGTTTGGGGGCTCAGCTGCTTCTGGGCACCATGGTGGGTTGGTACCAAAAGAGATGGGTTGGTTGTCTTGGAGCAGAAGATCATGTCTGGAGTTGATGGGAGGATGCAGGCTGTCCCGGCGGCATCAGGAGTGTGGACAAACTGGGGCAGACAAAAATGTGCAACATATGTGTGATGGGAACAATCTGCCAATGCAGCAGGGAGGCTTTTGTGTTTGTCCCTGTAGTCCATGGGAATATGGGGTGCTTTGCAAGGGGGGGGCTGGTGTGGGAAGAGGTAGAAGAAGGGATGTGTATTTGGAAGTGTGGCTTGTCTGTGTGGACAGGTCTTTTTCTGGGAGGCTTGAGCTATAGAGGGGTCTTGAGCTATGTGTGAGTAGTGATACATGGAGATTTTTTGGTTATTTTGAGGGTTGTGTGCAGTGGTCAGCATGTGGGGAGAGCTGGAGGTGGTGAAGCGGGTCTCAGGATGGAGAGGCTGCTCCTTCACAGGCACCATGGAAGGGAGTTTTGTGGTTTTGAGATTAGTGTGTATTATATATTCTTTGTGATGCTGCCTGATTAGGTGGTTTGGGCTGTAATCATTTACAGTATGATTGTTGTAGCTCACTGTAGATGTCTGAGATTTCACATGTGATGTTGAGATTTCTCGGTGAGGAGAGGAGATTGCAGGGGTTTGCCAGGTGGAAACCTGTACAATAGTGTGTAACTGTATAATAGTGGCTGGGAAAGATTGGGAGGAGAGGAAGGCTTGAGAGGGAGTGTAAACAGAAATCCCTTGTCATCTCCCGAGCTCCCCAGTAGCTCTGGCAGGCAGCTGCAGCAAAGATCTCTCCTTCGTTCATTCCTGCCTTTCGACCTCTTGTTTTTGTGGCTGGACTCTGCTTTTGTTAAACAGTTCTTATTTCTATTTTAGTTTGTGTAGGGCAGCTTATTTATATTACACGTTTGTCATTCTTTGCCTATGTTATTTCATTTGAGATTATTTCCATTACATGGGTCATCTTGTGTGGGTTTATTTATTTTGAGTAGGGCTTCTTTTCATATAGAAATAAAAACAACAATGCTGAAAGTTCATATTAAAAATAGACACTTTTTCTGCTGAAAGTCAAGGGCATACATGTGATTTTTTTTAAATAATGAAAAACTTGTCTTTATGTAGTGTGATTAGAAGGTGCTTGCTGCTGGAGGTTTGTTTTTTCAGTGTTAAAATCAAGGAGGCTTTTGCTAGCTGATGAGATCTGGCTTTTTTTTTTTGCCTGGTGACAACGAGGGAGATCTGTGTCCTCTTCCTCTCTAAATTTTTCATCTCTCTTCCCCCATTACAGTAACTGTTTGGCATTTCTGTCCTCATGAATGCATAATGTCTTCAGATATGCTGGTGATCATATTTTAGGCCAATACGTGGATTCCCTGTGATCACTAGAGGGCTTAAATGCCAAGACCTCCAGTTTTATAAAAACAAGAACAAAATGACCCCAAGGTTCCCTTCCAAAACCTAATCATTCCTGATACCTGTGCCAATGGTGCTACCTACTAGTTGTCATGTAGGTTCTCAAAGTATTGAAACTTTTAGCATCACGATCACAAAGTTCAAAGGAAAATTACACCAGTACTGAAAATGTAAGACCAGTCTTCTGAAGCCTTTCATAGACAGTTCTTTTGATCTGACACTCAATCAAAAACCAACTTGATCTCTAAGCTATCTTTAAATAATAGCAATTGTAGGACACTTTAATAGATTTCAAAATTGTGTGACTTGAAGTGCTAAAAGTATACACTAAAAGTTTTGTTCCCCTGTGGCCTATTTTTTGTTTTATTTTTTTCAAGGAGGCAAAATTTTTGCTGCACACAAATTGCCCTCCTAGCTTTTGGAATAAATTTGAACTTTCCTTAATGATTGGGCATAAGCATGAGGTTCTTGCTATGTGCAGTGTTAAGGCTGCTGAGGTGACAGCACTAATTGAAATCAGCCTTTATGAGTCTTGCATAGGCTTAAACTGCACTCTTGACTCTGTTTGACTTTTCCATTGAAATGTGCAATTTCAAAATAGATGAAGGACATGATTTTTTTTATTATTTTTGAAATTTGTCTTAAACTCTACAGAACATATATGTGGTCTGTGATTCTTTTGTAGGTGAAAGTTACACAAGAGCTAAAAAACATTCAGGTTGAGCAGATGACAAAGCTTCAGGCCAAGCACCAGGCTGAATGTGAGCTACTTGAAGATATCAGGTAAGGTTACAGAAAATGCTACCAAAATTCCTTTAAGATCCAGTTTTTGGAAGAACATTTGAGTTACAAAACTTCAGGAACTGACGATGGAATTTCCTCTTTGGATTTCCTGCTTTTAGACTGTTAAAGTTTTGACACAGCTGGAAATTATAACTCGAGCTAACACAATGCAAACCATTTTTTCTTCTCTTCAATGGAGGAAATGTTAAAAAAAAGTCACAAACAACATACAAGAAGCATTGGTCTTTTCAGCAATATTTCTGTACATGATAGGCTAAGGCTTTGATTTACTGGCTGTAAAGAGGCTGCTAAAATTATTAAAATATTTTGAACCCACTGATGATTTATGTCTTGCCAGAGATAGCTTTGAACAGCCTTTTTAAATAGATTGTATTTTTTATGAAAAACTTATAAGAAGGTATTTGCATTTATAGCACGCCACGATCAGTAGGGAAACATTAATTGGGGGTGTTTCATTATTCATATTATCTAATGTGATGGCTTCTCTTGAAGCTAAAAGTTTCCTTTTAACAAAATATGATGGTAGTAGGTACCTGTTATTATATGGAGGATTAATCATTCCATTTGGACAGGATCAGTTTCTAGGATGGTTCTTCTGTAAAATATTCAGCAGTGAGTCCACTCCTGTCCTACTCTTTTTGGCACTGTATAGTCCACCTGTTAATTATTTGAGTTTTTTTGCTATTTGTATATAAAATGTGAATGTGGCAACACTGACAGATGACGTGCTGTTTGTCTTGCTCTGTGTCCTCTCTTCATAAATCAGAATGTCAAGGCTTGAGCCTTCTCTCCCATTTCTCTTCTGTGGGTGTTGAAACACTTCTCTGTATGGGAAAGATCACAGCTTCCGTTTCTTAGATTAAAATTATTGGCTGTGTAGTGTTTAACTAGCAAATGCTGAGTAATAAGTAACAGACTGATACAAGGAATTTCCCCCCTAGATAGAAGCCTTTTATTAGAACATCTAGACCAAGTATTGCTGCTTTAGCCCGGGTTTTGTTAGCATTTCCTACTTTTCAGGAGGTTATAATTACTTCAGTCTGTATTCTGCTGAAGGACATCATAAGTATTATTAACCTGTGGATACAAAAACAGAAAAACATAAAAATTCTGGCTTAAAATGTTTTTTTTATGTAATTTAATTTCTGCAGTTATTTTAATTTGTAAATTTTAATGCTAGGGATTAAGAAACTGGGTTAATAGATGTAATTCACTAACATGGTCACTAAATGTACATAGTGTCTGTTCTGCGTTCTTGTTGAAAGCAATCTGCGTTTGCAGAATCACTGTGTGGATTTACAGATTAAACATTCTTTAAACATGGAATGATGTGATAGGATATGACAGCTCCATCGTGTCAAGGATTTGTTCAAATATCAGATAACAGAGTAAGAGAGAACAAGAGAATTTTTGCTTGAAAACATTTACTGACGTTCCCCTCCCTCCTCCCATCTTGGTTTGTGATGCAGAGGCCTTTTAGTTGCATCTGGCTGTGAAGGAGGAACTGGGCTTTGAAGACTTGGTCTTGCACTGGTCAGTGTGTGACACTGGTGTGAGGAGTTGGATGTCAACCTCGTCATCCCATTACTTATGTAGTTATGACTGTATTCAGGATATGCAGCTACTGTGGTTCTAGAGTGTTCCAGAAAGCAGTGCTTGCTGGAACTGCGCACAGGATTTTTTGTGTCTCTGAAATGAGATATTATTTTTTTATTTTTATAGAAAGCACCCTGCTGCTATCCAAAAGTATTAAATTTTAACTGAATGCTGTTTGTTCATCAAGACTTGAGAGTTTGGGTCCTTTTGTAGCTCTGTTGGAGCTTCCAGGCACTGCAAGAATACAACATTGTGCTGTTGTTTGTGCTGCTCTGAATTCTACAGACTTAACTGCTATAGTGGCAACAAGAAACTCTGAATACATGGTTTGCAAGTTAGTGATTTAGAAGGCATATTTTAAAATGTTGAATTATTACAAATAATTGCTGTAATTGTTAGCATATACATGCCAGCATTCAAATCATATGCAATACTTAAACCATAGTATTTGTATAGAATTTAAAACTCTTAATTACATTGTTTTATATCAGTTCAGTTTTGTATAAAACTAGAAAGAAGTGATACAAGGAAAAAGATCAGTAAGTTCTTTTGTGAGTTCTGATAGAATGCATCTATTGTCTAGTATATTAGCAGATGATTTTTGGCAGCCTACCAGATCATAAGCATACTTGCCATTCCAATAACTTTGATATCTTTATGCAAAAAAATGAGCACTGCTTTTAATGTTTATTTTTTGAAGGCTTGAACTATGTCATTTGGAGAGAATGAAGACTGAATTACTATTTATTCCAAACAGGATTCCTCTTGGCCAGGGTTGAGGCATACGGATCTAACTACCTTTTCTCCATCTTGTCTGCAGATACTTAATCTCCTTGAGGGATGTACATAAGCAAAACCACCATGTTTAATTAAATCTATAATATGTCTTCTTTTTGAGTGATAATACAGCATTTTGTATGCAAGGATACAGATGAGGGTCCTGGAGGCTGTGCGGGAAAAGACAATGTGTTTTGCTTATGGAAAGCATACCTAGTAGGTCTTGACAAAACTATGTGCTGGTAGTTGAGTGGAAAGCTTTTCTGGGAGTTGGATGACTTTTGACACAACATAAAATTCTAGTATTTGTTAAAAAAAATCAGATATCCACAGTCTTACAGGCTGTTCTGTTTCTCTTCTCTGTGGGAGCTTAGTAGCAATAAAGCTGAAGTGTCTTTTTATGACTTGACAAGACTATAACAAAAAAAATTATTTGAGTTGTGTTAGCCAATAGGTTTAAAAGTACATTTCTGTGTTTATGATCTCTGTTTGGATGTTCATGTTACATTTCTTCATACTTGGTGACCAGGGAATTTGTGGAACTAGTGATTCAGGATGGTTTTAGGATCATTAGCTCAGTTTTAGGCATGACGTATGTTTATCTTCTGTCGTTTACTAAAGCTACCATGTCCTTTGATGTGGTAGATCTGTGCTGGCATTGCTGTAAAAAAAAATTGTCTTTCTGCAACTGTGATGAAGGTAAATGTAGGCTTTGTTGCTGTGAACCAGAAATCCTTCAGTTTCTCTGTGGCTAGCAGTACTTTACTATATTTACTTCACACCTGGCTGCTTTTAGGCAGCAAGATCTTTTTTCTTTTTTTTTCCAGAGACCAACTTCCAACTTGATTGTGAGTGGCTGAATTTAGCAGAGGTGTTGGCAATTTACATATATTTCATTTTGAATTAAAATACTGCCTTATTTGATTGGTGGTAGTAAGTCACACATAGTAGTCTGAAATTGTCTTTAGTTTGTTGGGACTTTTGTGTTTGTGCACGTGTCTGCAAAATTGTAAAGAACTCTGTATGATCCACATTATCATTCAATTTGATATTGCTGCAATGTATTATATGCTATAGACTTTATATTTTAAGTGATAGTTGCTCTACCTTGAACGTTATCTCAAGGCCTGCTTTTTGAAAGAACTTAATATGCCTTTAGTTTTTGTTAATGTATTCTAAAATGTCTTTTTTGAAACTGGTTCACTTTCATGTTTTGCCAGCGAGAATGAGGTTGTGGTTACATGGCTTTTTTAATCTGTTCTAATGTCTGGACTGCTGCTGAAGGGCCAGCTCCACTTGCCAGCTATTTCTGTGCTCTCTGTGTAGGAGCGCAAGGATGGGTAAGCCAGGTGGATTAGGTAATTAACCCCCCTGAAATCAACTCTTCCCTGACTCTTCTCCCAAGAAGGGATAATTTTTGGATAAATCCGTTCCCTGATGCAGCTTGCCGCATGTCTGCACAAGTGGCACTGCTGCCCGGCGAGGCGGGTGAAATGAGTACCTGAGAAAGGAGAGGGAAAGCAAGACTGTGCAGTAGGAGCCCCAGTTCACATGGAATTAAAGTCACTCTGTAACCACAGCTTAATGCTTCTGTAGAAGGCACAGCTGCTGTTTTGTGAACTACAGAGCTGGAAAGGCCATCTCCTTTAAATCTTGGCTAATTTTTGCTGTCAATATGTGTTGATCCTATGTTGCTTAATCATTTTAAGTCAGTTGACTCTATAGTGTGTTGAAAATAGATGTAAGGATTGCATGATTTCTGGCTGATATAGAATAGCAATATAGTCCTTTCATTTGTTGGTTCCCAAGTTTAGTTTTTCATCATTTTCAACTAAAGGGAATTACTGAATTCACGTTCTCCTGATATGATGGATGCAAGTATACGTACAGATACCACCTCCTGTTTTTTTCCCTTCTCTGTCCTTGTGGTTTCTCCTTCCTTACTTGTTCTATTTATTTAAAATATCTTCTCATTGTTCAGTCTAGCATATATTGCAGTGTAATGTAGCCTATAAATTCATTCAACTTTTCATAAAGCCATATTCTTCTCTCTGTTTCTTCATCATTCTCCTTTCTCCTTTTGCTGTCTTGACTTTGTGTGGTATGTTCTGTCTTCCATCCTCTCCTCTAAAACTCTGTCCTCTCAATATTGCTTTTTCCTTCCAGTTTACCAACTTTTTTTTTTGTTTTTCCATCCAGATAATTCATCTCTTCCCTAGTCTTTCTTCATCCAATTCTGAGCTTGTGCATTTTAATTATTCTTGGATTTCACCTCTGTTTCAGAGATGCTTTTGTGTTTAATGTTCAGCAGTACTGCTTATGCCTCTTGGGTTTGTTAAGCCTCTGTGTTTACTTGCTGAGTGGGGAAGTCTTCCTGTGGGTCTTCCTTAAAAGTCTGAGCCCTTTGTAGCGCAGTTGCTGTTGCCCTCTCAGCTGGGCAGTCACCTCCTGCTCCACTGAGGTGCAGCAGGTTGGATGTGGAGTGTGTGGGTGAGGGAAGAAGGAACTTAGTGGGTATTTGTGTTTGTGTCCAGTGTAAGGACAGAGTACTACTTTGTCATCTGTAACTTGGTGTCTCGTTCCTGCCACAACAAGCCTGAGTGAACAGTACAGATATTAAAAAAAAAAGTAAAAGTATGAATGAATCTGTAGATATTTGTAGATAGCTATTTGCTGCTAGTTTTAACATGCCACTTTGTCTTGAATTATGCTCCACTTAATAAAGTTGCATGTAACCTTTTGCTATGAATATACTTTGTACTTTCCATTGGAATTTGACTGTGCTTCTGTAATCTCACCGCTTGTGTTGGTAGGTTTGTGATAAGGTTTACAGAAACTTTGGCTGTGAGTCAAGCTACTGAAGTAGAACCTAACTGCAGTTCCAATTTTAAATACAGCAAATCTAATACAGCAGCTACAACACAGATCACTTAACAGCTAATGTGTTAGGGAAAAGTCCCATTGCAGTATGCATCGCACTGCAGTATGGCCATGTATATTAGGATACCGTAAGAGATTCTGAAAAATTATGAGAAAGCTTTAATTTTCCTGTCCTGAGGCAAAGTGATAGTGAGGAATTTACCTTTTTCTTGGTCTTTCTGGTCTCCAGCTGCAGGGAATGTAATTTGTTTCGATATTCTTGAACCCTCTATTGGGCTTTAGAGCATGTTTGCCTCTGGCTACTGGGTATTTGATAAGGCCTTCTAAAAAAAATTCCTGTTCAGAACTTCCTCACTACAGTCACTGGAAGGTCTTTGTAAGGAGGTCATCCTTTTTTCCTTTATACTGCTCAAAAATTTGTCCTTCACTGTCACCTTCATTTTTTCCTCCCAGGTCATTCACTCCATTCATCAAATGTGATGCTCACCTCTGGTGCTTGCGGCTTTATTTAAGTAGGAGCAGAGTAATTTTTCTGTGCTTACAGGTTTTGAATTCTGTAACCTAGTAAAGTGGAAGCCAGTAGAAAAATTAGAAAAACTCATGAAAACAAGGCACAATATTGTTTTAGTCTGGGTTTGACTCACACTTGAAAGGGCTTTCCTTGTGTGACTAGTACATCTAGAAGCTTATTTTTTTTCTTTAAAGCTTGCAATTTTCTGTGTCGATGATGTTTTCTCTCTTTTTGTGTTGAATTTGTCACCACTAGTGAGCATTGTGAGTTTGTTGGTCTTTTTTTTCCAAGCTCTGTTAATTAGTTGAGAAGACACAGCATTGCACTAAATATGCAGAAATTTCAGAAATTAGGAGTGAAGCTGGTGGTGTTATTTCTGAATAGTATTCCATATAAAGATACCACGGAATCTGTGGTCTGGGCACGTTACCTATAATTAGGCAGTCCTTTAATGAGATGCTCGCATTCTTGATGGAATTAAAATCTGGTGATGTTTTCACTGGAACTGTTTGAGGGAAGCTTGGAATGTACTTAAAAAAATGTTGCCTACTGGGTGTGGAAATCCAAGTTTGGAGCGAAAAAAATGTTTCAGTATAAACACAGCCACAGTGTAATGATTCAGGCCTATTTTGGCACAGTGAAATTGAGAAACGGACACCACTCCTTCAT
Organism: Dromococcyx pavoninus; assembly: GCA_033558185.1. NCBI lineage: Eukaryota > Metazoa > Chordata > Aves > Cuculiformes > Neomorphidae > Dromococcyx > Dromococcyx pavoninus. Next base: position 1,928,906 of record JAUMJL010000286.1, on the reverse strand, counting down.
TTTTTCTTTTTTATTCCTGACATATAAAAAGTAATGGATCTCCTATTTCAGTATTTTAAGTAGCTTTACAGCTTTTGGTTAACTGATGAAAGTTCTTTAATTGATAATTTTTTGTGGGTTTTTGGGGGTTGTTTTGTTTGTTTGGTTTTTTTAGCAGAAGTACCCCAAACAACAATCCATTTCTCACATCAGAAAGAAAATTAGTTTTCTCCACTTCAGCTTTAAGGTTTGCATTTGAATGAGCTTTTGTTTATTAAAGCCATTCCAACACATGCTTTGGAAGTCTGATTTTTGAGGACTTGTGTTTCCTTAGAAGAATTTGGGTTTATTATGTTAGCTGGAGAGCTCTTTGCCTTTAGTATGCATTTGTCTTGAAGGACAGTAAAAAGGTTATTCTGGTACTAAGGACAACACATACCATTGTTTTGCCAAGGGTTACATTTTCCGTTTTGAGTTGATGACTCCTTTCAAGAATGAATTCTTCAGCTTGCAGAAAGTTGCGTGGGTTGTTCTTTTTTTTCCCTGAATTTTATCTGAATATGGCCTTTCCTGGAGCTATCATTTTTCACCACAATGTTACTTGGCAGAGCTGTAGAAAACCAGCAGTTGCAATACAGTCCTGTAAAGTTGCCTTTGTCACAGATTTTCATGGTGCCAATTGCAAGTCATTGCTGACAATCCACCAAGTTTTGTATGTGCGTTAGAATATCCGGTACTGGATAATTTTAAAGGAGCAGAAAGCTCTTCCATTGATCCACTTGTTCAAACCCAACCCTGATTCTGTGAGGAAGGCTTACCCTTTGAGGGTCTAAGTATTTTTAATCGCAACTCTAAATTCCAAAACCCTGTATGTAAGGGGAATTGAAGATGATCAGAACATACCACAAATGTCATGATAAGCTCTATTGGAAAGAGGAAGAGCATTCTTTTAATTCCAGATGCAATTAGTGTAGCCTGGCTAAATTTCCTGTGGTGTTTTGTTGTATTTGTTTCATCATGTTTGGTGTGAAAAGGTTTATTTTGCAGGTTTTGCATCCTTTGCCAATAGTGCTTTCAGCATCTTTTGCAGACGGTGCTTTCAGCTTTTTAACGTATCCTCCACAAAGACTTTTGTAAACACTTTTGCTGTGGCTTGGGACATTGAGGCTGTTGATAGAGAGCACTCCACCTTCTTCATCTGGCTTCGTGGCTGAAGATGTTATTTTTTTCTTCTCTTCCATACCAACATTGTCTTTCCTCTGATGTTATTTTAGGTGTTTGCAGGTGAACATAGAAATGTGCATCCGCTAGCGAGGCTGATTTTTCATGGTCCACTATATTATCTGGCTTGTGGGCATAGATTCTTTCCTCTTGCCTCTGTGAGAAGGGTGTGGTGAGTAGCAGCAGAACTGGCTTCGCAGAAGTGTTTTTGATTGTGTGTCAAACTGGCTCAGAACAAGTTCAATTTTTGTCATTCTGAAAATACCCACTGACGTGTTGTGAACAGTGTTTCTTGGCAATGCTGATGTTTCTGCCACTGAACTGGAGTTAACCAGAGAGCAGAACCTTGTCCACGATCCCTAATGTAAATGGTGTCATCAGGCTGATGTTTCTGAAAACCAGCAATAATAATAATACACCACTTTTCACAGAAGCTGATATGACTGAAAATCTGATATTTGCTGCTGTATCTGAAGTAGATTTTATGTATTTACTAAAAGTTATGATTGGAAACTGTGTATTTGTTTACATAATGTTCAACTAGCTTTTATGTGACACAAATCATAGAATTGAAGAACCTCTTAAGAAATGTACAGAATTTACATTATAGACCTGTTCAGGCAGTCTGCTGATGGTGCATTGAGTGAATTGCTTTTTAACACTTGAGTTTCTGCATTCAAGTCAAGTCTGGCTTTGGAATCAAAGGAGAACGGCTGGTCTCGTCTCCCATCGGGAGACCTGGAAAACCTCGTGCCTTTTCAACAGTAGTGAGTGGGAAGCTTGTCCTGACAAATGAGGGAAACGATATTATCAGATCATACCTCATGTAAATACTCCTCATAGAGGAGGCAGAGGTAAAAAGAGAGATTGTTTGTTTGTTTGTTTTTAATAGGGGCCAGTGTAGCGTGGTTATCTTGACTGCAGAGAAATTAGTACCATGTTAATTTGCCTTCCCCCGCTGGTCACCGAGATCAGCTTCTCATGCTCCTAGTGGACTTTTAACCTAGTTGTTATCTTGTATTACAGCTGGTGAGTTTAGTTTACTGATGAATATGCATCTGCTTTCTTTTTAGGTCTTAGTACAGTCAATGAGCTTTTTCAATCTAATTAGTTACTTACTGCAGTATGAAAGTCCATAAAAAAGGTGTTCTGCATTCATATTTTTAAAAATGGACTGTAAAAAAAGGGCAAAACCTAATGAAACCAAAGTTATTCCAGTCAAACTGGTTTATAATAGTTCCAAGTACTGATATTTGGGGGTTTTTTTAGTAGGTTTTAAAATTTTAATAACTTTTTTCCAAAATGCATAGTAGAAATATGGTAAGTTTGAGACTTTTTATTGAGTTAATGTTTGTAAGTAATGTTTAGTCGTCTTATTTCTGAAATAAACACAGTATTTCCGATTAATGCTTGAGAAAAGACAGTAAAAGCAACTAAAAAAAGATAAATCTGAGGTCTAGAGTTTTTTTCCTGTGTGTCATTGTAAGCATGTAGATTCTATTCTTAGATTTTTAAAGTTGTTCTTAATGTTCAGTGATTTTCCTTGTAACAGTCTTTTGAGTTATTTTAAGTATTCCTTTGTGCCTGTGAGAATGCGATTAGGTCCAATCTGCAAGTGGCTACAAGAAGGTTGTTCACACACATCTCTATCCTCCTGTGCTTTCTCCAGCAAGCATCCTTTTCAATGGGAAAGACAAAATGGGTTGGTGTCTAATTTTATGAGAAGAGCTCAGCCATGCAGAAGACTTTTGAAGATTTATGGTGGTAAAGCCACTAAGTATAGTTATTTCTAGCTTGTGTGCCAGATGCAAGCCAGTGTTAGTGAAAATGATTTTAGCACGTGACCATGTTTAACTACATACAATACTCAGCTTAAATAAGTATAAATAAGTTGGGTTTTTTTGAGGGGGTCTGCCATTTTCTGCATGCGTATTTGCAGCAGAGAAAAAAGGGAGAAGGCAAAAAACCAAACAAGCCACAGTTTTTCTTGAGGGTGTGATACTCTTAAGATGATCTCAGATCAAAAATGCTTTTAAAGATGTTTGAATATAAGAATGAAGGAATTTTTTATATTTTGTGAGACATTCGTAGCAATGTTTGGAAAGGCTGGAAATTTTAGAAAGTACTTAAAATTATTTTCTAAGGGTACAAAAAGCACAAGTATTTTGGTTTTAATTCAGAGTGAGAATGACATAGACAATACCTGGATTTTGTAAAGAAATTAAATAAAATTGACCCAAACATTTTTCAGACTTTCAGCAATGTAATAAAATAGTTGTATCTCTTTACATAATTGTGAATTCCTCTCTGGATTCATTACCGTAAGTTAGGTTGCTGAATTTCTGTTAATGTTTCATCTAAAAAGACAGAGGAGAGAGGCTAGAATGACTTGCAAATTCAAAGAACAAAAATCAGAACAGCAATAACAGCCAGTGTTACGGAGTCTTGATTTCTAGCAGCATCTTTTCTTACTGTTGGTGTCTGCCTGGTCTTAGCCCCTCTTTTCTGTAAGTGTACTTTGCTCATTTTCAGCTGTGTTGCCTCTAGTGAAAAAGGGCGTAGATGGCAGTGGCCTTGCATGCTATTTTAATGTGCTTGTTGTGTATGAAGTTTTCTTTCATGTTAATTGATTTTGTGTGATTGTTTTTAATTATCTCTGTGATCTAACTTGACTAAATAAGAAAACAAGTAATTGCAGCTGCCTAGGTAGTACCTAATTAGAAGTAGGTACTGCTTTTAGATTTCCTCTTTATCTTCTCATTCTTCCCCTGTTCTTCTTAACACTGTTAGTCCACATAGTTGTGTGAGAGACACAGTGCGCAGGTGAAGCGTTTGCACTTTCTATGCTAGATCCACTGTAGTGTTTATATGTTTGTACAGTTGGGGAAAACCAAACCATTTCTGGAAATGCTAGTATCACTTTCAGAGTTCAGTTCCATCTGAATTACAAGAAGGAGAAGAAACAAATTGAGAGGACCATCACAAGGGGTTTTTTTTTTGTAACAAAGCCCAGATGTTTGAATTTTAATAAATTTATTTCAGCAGCTCCTGTGGTATTGGTGTAAGGTGATGAACTTAATTTGCTGTACCAGCAATGCCAGAACACATAGGTGCTCTTTAGAAATAGATGTACCTCCACAGTATCTCCCCTGGGGTGTCTAATCAGTAAGAATTTCAAACCCTGCTACACTTTTGTTCTGTGCTGCAACTATTGCCTTGACAGAGCCAACTGTTTTCTACTAAAATGAGGAAATTAAATTGCATAAGGAGTTCCTCTGGCTATGTCCATTTCATGTTATACCACTCTTTACTTGCATGTCGCACTGCTTTCCAATTAGGCATAAGGGTGGTAACAGTTGTAGTTTGTCCTTCCTGAGACTGGATTGAAGGAAATAGTTTGGTGGCTGGAGTGAGCTCTGCACACTCCCTCCGCCCCAGTTCTGTAATGAAAGTTATCAAGGTGACTTGTGTTTCTTTAATATGTGTAAAGCTGTATCTGGAAATATATCCAGAGAAAATACTGGGGAACAGATCTGGCTGGGTTTGCTCTCTAAATTGATGAAATGCAAGCTAACTGCGGCTCACAAGTTCATAGAATCACAGAACAACCTAGGTTGGAAGGGACCTCAAAAGACCATCTGGTCCAGTCGCATCTTGTAAACCTCCAGTAACGGAGCCTCTGCCATGTCCCTGGAGAGGTTGTTCCAGTGCTTGTTCTTTCTGTAAAACATTTTTCTTGCATTGAGATCAAGCCTCTCCCAGTGCAGCTTACGTTGTTGCCCTATGTTGTCTTCATGTGGCTCCTTGTGAAGAGGTGTTGTATGACCATACTAGACAACAATGACCTTCTAGCTTGGGCTCAGTGGTAACATGGCCAGTAGTATTTATGCATTTTAAACTAGAGGACTTACAAAGCTCTATTTCTTAAAGTTGCCTTCCTTCAGTGCTCCTGGAGATTGTTGAATGGGACTGTGTATCTGCAGCAGTAGCAGTGTTGAAATACCGTATCTATGTAGCAAGGTAATGTGGTGTATAAGTGGGTAGTGAAAGCTGAATGTTGTAGATTTCAATACCTCATCAGAGAATTTAATTCTGTTTACTGGAAGTATCCTTAGGTTGCTTAAAAACCTTTTGCTACTAGACAGTGTGGGTTTTTTTCTTTTTGTATGTAAAAGCAACCAATAATTCTACTAGAAATTATCTCTTTGAAACTTTGAGAATCCAGGGGAGAAAATGCCTGTAGTGTGGGATTTTTTTGGTGGGTTTCTTTTTTGGAAGAGGAGTTACCTTTTTTCAGGTATGCCTGAGCAGGATAACAGAAAGGTGTGTGAATTGGTGAGCAAAATGATTCAGGGATTGTTATTTGATTTCTTCTCTAGGGCTTTAAGCAATCTTGTCTTTTCTTTGTAGTTAAAAGAACACTCAGATCTCTGTATAGCAAACATTAATATTTTTGGGGTACTGAAGTATTTTGTATTGCTAATGTCTTTGGGTCCGTAAGTGGGAGCTAATCCAATAGCAGAAAAGAGATGAAAGAAGAGTGATTTCTGCAGTTTATTTTAGCAGTTGCAGTAAAACTAGCTTGTATCTTCTGCTTAGCTAATTTTTATGTGTTTTAGGTATAAGTGAAGAGCTCAAAAGTTTCATGATCTAGGAGGTTTTGAGTCTTTCAGATCACTGCCTCTCTGTATAGTGACAGGTGGGAAGTGCACTGTTTCCTGTTTGGTGTCTGAATTTTTTTCCCTGTGCTTGCTGTGTAAAAGGTGCAGAAGCAATTGAGCCAATGCGGTGACAGTGTCCAGGTTTTCAGAGTAGCATCTGCCTAAAAATTTCTGATCGATCAAAATGTATGCAGAGCTTAAACGTTGTGCGTTACATTCAAATAGGTTAAAAAACAAGCAACCAAATCAACCAAACAAAAAGTCCCCAATTCAAACAAATTTAAAAAATGTTAATCTGCATTTCTGTTAATCTATGTGAAAGCAGGTTTCGGTTAGTTGTCATGAACTACTCAGTTGCATAGAAAAGAAAGAAGGCCATATACTATAGTTTTCTTAAGTGTTTGAAGTTTAGGCTTTTCTGCTCAGGAGGTGAATGTAATCTGAGTTATTACATGAATATTTAATTTGTAAATTTGGAGAATTTTGATGCCAGGATCCAAAGACTGTTTAAAGTTGGCGTTCCAGTCAGCCTTTTGCTGCAGAGAAGTGACTTGACTATCTCTGTTGCCAGGGGAATTAAAACTTGTGTTTCTATTGCTTCAGTAGCAGCTACTGGGCATTAGGTACTCAAGAAATAGTATAAAAATCTACGTAGAGAGTTCGAATGTCATCTAGTGTGTTGTTGAAGCCTGATAAAAATGTTCTTTAATACTTTCTTTCACAACTCTTCCTGTTTGCACTCTATTTTCTCTTGATAAGAGGTTGCTCTCTTCTTTTTTGTCTTTACAAATGTGCTTGAGTGCAAGTAGGAGTGAAGGTATGTTTCTTTTACTTGAAATCAAGGATAGTGATGTTATTATTCCTGGTTTCCTGGGGAGACTTGGACTTCTGACCAGTCGTGTCCTGTGTCCTGCAGCCAAGGTTTACTGTTACTGCAGAGCTCCGCTGTGTCAGAGGAATGTGACTGTCGACAGTGGTCTTTGTTCTAGAGTTTGGGATAGTCTTTCAAACACCCCAGGCCTAGATTGTGAGGTTTTGATCTTCCCCGAAAAGTTCATTTTACTTAGTAGGGGTGCTTTGATTGTCTGCTTGCTGGAGCTGGTTGCTGCCAAGACCTTCACGTGGAGGTGCACTGCTATGCTGCTGTCCAGTTAATAACTGAGACCAGATCTTTTCAGCCCAAGCAATGTTGTTGTGAATCCAGGTGCATCCAAACTGTTCTCAGCTCTCAAGTGATCAAATGGATCTCCCTGCTGTAGAAGTTTTACCTGTTGAAGTTCTGAAATTTCTTTTCTTTCTAAACTTAGGAGGTTAGTGTAGTGTTATGCTGGGTGAGGACTGAGGCCTGTTTTGTTGGCACAGCTAGCTGGATGTTTGAAATGCGTTTTGCCTTATCTTCACCTAGCTGTGTTGGTGAACTGCCAGCGCAGAGGCAACCTGTGTTAGCCACTGTGTTCTGGTTTTACTGTAGCCTTTCATTCAGGAAAAGCAGTCTAACAATATGATACTCCTGCTCCCCACAAGTGCTGTTTTCATAAATTGATTTCCAAATTTGTTTGTATTAAAAACTGATTCTTAACTCCCAGTTAAGTACCTGAGCTGCATTTGCCCTTGGGGAAGATTATCCTCTGCTGAGTTAGAGTAGCATCATAGAATCATTAAGGTTGGAAAAGACCTCTAAGGTCATCAAGTCTAACTGTCAGCGCAACACCGCCATGCCTCCTAAACCATGTCCCGAAGTGCCTCTTCTGCATGTTTTTTGAACACTTCCAGGGATGGTGGCTGCACCATTTCCTGGGGCAGCCTGTTCCAGTACTTGACCACTCTTTAAAGAATTTTTTTCCTGATATCCAATCTGTTCTGAGTTGGTAGCAGCTGATGCTACTGCAGGTAGTAATCAAGGTCAGGGAAAGTCAGTGGCAAGAATAAAATTTTTCTCATCCTCTGTCAAATATCTTTTCCAGGAGGCTGTTTGGCAGTAGACTTGATTTAAGTTTCTGCTTTTTTGGGAAAAGGATGGGGTGGGACTCTGGCTTGTCTTTCTCTGGGTAGGGAATGATCAAAGGAAAATCTGAAATGACTGATTGTACTCAGAAGGAGCTTCCCGGGTAGGTAGAGTGAGATGAACGGGAAAAGAAACAGTTTCAAGGGTAGGTAGTGCTCTGTTAGACCTGGTGGCATTAGTACAAACATGCTAATGTTCTTTTTTTTAACTACCTTCACTCATTTTCTTGTTATTTCAACAATAACATCAAATTCAGAAAGCATAGTTCTGTTTCAGTGTCTCCCCTGTTGGTTCCTCTGAGTCCTGCCTGACACAGGGATAACTTCCTTTCTATTGCTTATTTAGAACAGACATTTGCGGTGGTAGGGAGAGTTGGTTTCCATAGTGCGTGGAGCACATCCTATAATAGTGTTGTAGTAAATTATTCTGGTAGGGAAATGAGAAGATGGTGGTGGGAGGAAGCTACTTGGTGACTGACAGGTCTGATTCCTGCATCTGAGGTATGGGCAGGTTTAAATATCCTTTGAAGGAACACCGTGAACAGTATTATTTAGAGAAATCTACGTGGTGAGCAGGAATGTGCTTTCTTGTTATGACATAGGTGTATGGAGTAGTGTACCCAGCATTTTGGTTGCTTCACCTGGCTTGTGGGGTGACAACCATCCGTAAACATCTTAAACCCACTTTGTTTGGCAGAGTTACCAGACTTTGCACTGAAGCAGCTGAGGTGTGGGCACATTCCATGCTGTCTGTTGTACGTGTGGTAGTGTCTAGGAGAGATGTGCAACAAATAGCAGCTGTTTCTTAAACAACAACAGCTTTTTGTGAAGGTACAGATGGGTTAGCACATAGAGCAGTATTATTGGGGTGTAAATAGTGTGTGAATGTTGCCTTCACGCAGATGTACCTTGTGAACAGTATTTTAGTGATGAATGTGCTGAAGGTCTGCACATTGTATGAAAAGTAGTGACAAATCATTTTCAGTGGCAGCTTGTTTTCTGTCTCTAAGACTTTATGAGGAGTACTCTGAGATATACCTACAGATATATTTTAAAAATTAGACCAAATATTTTCAGTGAACTACTACATTTTTTCTGACCTAAAAAATAACAATGCATGTACTGTATTCTTACAAGACAGGACAATTGTGCTTTGAGGAAAAAAATTAGAGTAATTATTATTACTTGTCAAATCCATTAAAATACAGAATTTGACTTATGTCAGTTTTAATGACAGTGAAACCTTGTGAAGGTTATCATTTAAAAATGAAGGGCCTGTATTAAAAATATAGGAAAAGGAGGAAGAAAAGTAAACCTGGGTTGCACTGTCAAGATTCCTGAAGTGTGGCAGATGGGTAAGGTAAAAAGTGTAAGGTGGTTGTTGCCGACTACAAAACAGTTTGCAGATCCAAGATAAAGTAAACTGCTTGAATGCTGAAAGATGTCTTGACTTCTTCAGAGAGCTGTTAAGCAAATGGGGGTCTTGAATATAATGAATTGAGTTTGAGTAAGCTGTAAAAGAGCCTTGTATTTGTCTAAGCTGTATCTTTCCTGGTTGTTTGCTTGGTTTCCTATTTAAAACAAAAGGTCCTTAGTGATCATTTTTAATACACTTAAGCTTTAAAACCAATCTTCATCTTTGTAGTAAATGCTGCTGCTATAAAGATGGCAAGCTTTTATTTTGAAGAGGGTGAATTAAGTGTTCACACTCACCAGCAGGTTTTTGGTTGTTCTTTTTGTTTTCATTTTTATTCTACTAAAAGGAAAGCTATTGTTTTAGCATTGGCTTGTGCCTGCATGTCATGTTTTTCTGATCACATGCTAGACTGCTTATACTTTTCTGAGACAAATTGCTGAAAACATTGGCTACGTTTAAGGTTACAAGAATTCTTTATATATAGTGACAGAATTGATTTCTTTTTTGGCTGTGTTGCTAGTGGCAACTCATCCTAATCCCAAACTGTACAGTAATATGATTTATGATCAGTACATTACTCGCTCTTTAATGTTGTCTAGAAATCTTTTCTGTGTGCATTGCTAGAGGGTCATTGTTCAGGCACAAGATAAAGGTATTTCATAGTTTAAGAAAGAATCGTTTGTTACAGGTTGTGTGGATTAGAACATTTTAAATGACAAATAAAATCTTAGTTCAAAAGCGTGCTTAAAACTGAAACTTTGGAGAAAATTGCTTTGTCATTTTTGATAGATTTGTGAAGGAGAAGCTTCTGATTAACTGGAAGTTTATGCTGATAAAAGTCACAAATATCTCTTGTTTAAACTGCAGTTTGCTTGTGCGTTTGTGCTTGTGGGATTTTGCGTATATGTTAATATTTTTGTTTAAATCAGGTAACTCTTACTAAGCATGTTTTACATACAGCATTAAAAAACTTGTGTTATTAATGTTATGAGATGTATGTTATGCATGCTATAAAGGACACGTAAACTTCCACCCATTGGCCTATGCCAGTTGTGATTGACTTGGCAATGTCCTGGTAAAAATGTTGACTTTGTAACACGTTGTATGTGGAAGTCATAGGCTTCAAGCACGTCAGTTATCCCATTGTGAGTAAGGAATTTACTCTTGAAAATAGACATTTGCCTTTTAGGAAGGGATATTTTTTTTTAAACAGCAAGAAGTAGTTCAGATTTGAAAGCTTCTATAATGTCAAAGAAATTTGAAGTTAGACTGTCTGGATTTTGTTTTAGATCTCTTTTGTCTGCTCCCTCTTTGTGGGCATGGAAGTCAAATAAATTTTTTTACTCCTTTGAACTGAAGGAGGGTAGAATAACAGTAGTGCTTAATTGCCACATATCCATCTGTTGATCATTTTTAAACCTATCTACCAATGCAGTGATCAAAAGGTAATAACAGAGCTGAGTCTCTTGGATTTTATGACGATGTGGGTAGCAGTACCCAATCACTGACAGCCTGGGGTCAGTTGAAGGGTTTATATCTACAGAAGATAGACAAAACCAAGTTACTTCCATTATTTACTAAGACTTGTTTTGTAGTAAAAGTGTTGAGAGAAGTTCAGGCTTGTAAGCATGCTGCCACTCTTTCTTGTACTGGAGGTTGTCTTCTCTGTATCATTTGCATTTGTATCATCTGTATCTTTGTATTATTTGCTGTATGCTGATTTAAGTTATAAGCAGATTTTCTACAAATTTGTTGAAATGTATTCTACTTTAATACCTCTGTTTCCATTTGAGAAAATTTTCCTTTAGTGTAGTTTATCTTAGTTGAAAATAAGTGGATATTTAAAGAGTAAACACTTCAAAGGACCAATCGTAGCAAAGCTGCCTGAGATAACTAGCTTTGGTGGTAGGAAAAACATACTTCTAATTGCAGCATTGAGATGCTGAATTGGACACAGTTGGTGACTTACTGTAAATCCTCTGTGTAGCAGAACAGGAGTAGAAAGGGGTAACAGGACTCCTCAGGGTGGTAAAGTGTTCTGCAGTAGCTGAGTTAACAAGGGGTTAATGTGTACTTGGACATAAAAGGGATGGGACAGTTATTGTGGCTTTTATTTGCCCCATAAGGAATTTGTAGAGGACAGAGCTCTGATGTGTTACAGAATCTTAGATTGTCAGTTAATACCTTTCTGCAGGAACATGTGAATCTGTATTCAGAAGAGCTGACTAATTAAGACTAAAAAGGAGATAATACAGAAAGTATGTTAAAATTAAGTTTCAAAAAGTCTGCTTTTTATTTTCTTTTATCCTTGCCAGAGAACGGGTGAGGTACACTGAGGTGAGCAGAAAAAGTGAGAGATGACTTGCCAATGAGTTGCAAGAACAATGCCCTACAGGGAGAACAGCTGAACTTCTTGGCTCAGCAAGCAAAGAGTTTCTTGATGTTACAAATATTTGTGCTTTAAGAGTTGTAAAGATGTCCTTCACACATCTGCTGAGAGCAGACAGACCTCCAGTTGATTCACAAGCAGGAAAATGTAGCTTGCTTCTCGTGGTGGGTCATAGAGCTTCATTCTGGGCAAAAGTTTAGGCTGTGGGTGACCTCTCGAGGGTGGTTTTGAGTTTGTTCTTCTGGTTTGTGCCTTTTCACAGGTGATGGGAACTTTGCCTACCCAGCTATGATCGTATTAGTATACTCTTGTTAAAAGTCTGGGCCTGGAGGCCACATTCACACTGTGTTAAAATGCTTGTGGTATGAGAACTGCACATTGTCCGTACTTGCCATAGGAGGAAGGGCTGGTATATCTTAACTTGCTGTTTAAGAGTTCTGTCCAGCACAGAAACTTGGGCTTCTGTGATCTCAAATTGACTTCAGGACTTGTAGACAGAGTGTCATGCGAGCAGAATTCAGCTTCTTTGTGCAGTTGGTGGGCAGAATCTCCTGGGGAGCGGACAGGAAGGGGAGCTGTGCCTGGATTGATGGGTTTAGTTCAGTTTTTCTAAGGAAGACTTGCTGAAAGCTAAGGAGCAGAGCACCCAATTGTGTGGGAAGATCAGATATTTCAGCAGAAGCCCAACGAGGCACAGCAAGGAGCCGAAGGGCAGCATACAAGCAAAAATGGTGGGCAGTAAAGGAGGAGCATTAAAGCTTTGCTTGGCTGCCGAAGGACAGTATCAGTTGCATCTGCAGCTGGTCAAGGACATGAAGAGTAGTAAAAGGAGTGCTACATCAGTGGTAGCAGCAAGACATTTGGAGCTAACAGGGGAGAAAGCCCAATGATGACTTCTAGGGAAAAGCCTGCAGTATTCGATACTTTTTTTTTCCCCTCAGTCATTACAGGCAAAATCTTTACCAAAGCTTGTGTGCTGAACATAGAATTTGGAAAGATACTGCGCTGATATGAATGTTGATGAACATCTTTCTGCACTACCTGGAGGAAAAATTGTGTATGCGTATCTTCATGCAGAAGGGCCTGGATGATGTTCTTGTGCTAATGTATGAGACAGCAAGTTTAGCTCGAGATCAGACAAATAAAGGTAACCCAAAAATCTAAGCAACAAAACTGTGTTTGAACAATGCTATTAAATGCTCAGCAAAGTTTATTTATATTCTACAGTTTATTTCGTAGGTGGTACAAAGTCCTTAGCAGGAAAGGCAATAGTAATGCTGATGTTACTCATATCTAACATGGAATAGGAAGTGTATGCACTGCCAGGATCAAAGCTTTTGCTCCTTGGTAAAAATGCCGGTGAATTTCTTATTCATTATCAGATAAATCTGGAAGGTAATACTGTGCATATAAAATTGTCACCTTTCTAGGAAAATAATCTGATTCTTTCAGATGATGTAAAATCATTGAACAAAAGAGAGCCTGTTGTTTTTAAAACTAAACGTAAAGGCTGTTATTTGCTGTAACATAGTATTTGCTGTAACATGGCATCTGCTGATCATTTTGTGGGAGTGGCTGAAACGAAAGCTAAAGAACACTGTGGCAGTGAAGAGTATGGTCTTAAATGAAATGAAAGTGAAATTCTGCTTGCTTACAACTTCTTAATTTCTTCACTTGCCTTTTTGCAAGAGGAAACGTGTGAGGTCTAGTCTTAGAGCGGCTACCTTGGTTTGACTGAAATACAGGGATGTTGAATGAAACTAGCCAGAGAGCAATGGGAGACAGTGCCCTCCCTGGTGAGATATCTTTGATTGCTGATGATTTTCAGGTGGCCTGACCGTAGAAAGACTTGTGATAAAAGAGTTAATGCTTCACATGTGGAAGAGTTAAGGTAAAACTTCACCTTGCCTGGTGGTGCTGAAAGAGGGACTTCATGCTTTATTGCCTAAAGAGCCTTTGAAATGCTTCCTTGTGGGTATCTCTGTACCTCTGCCTTTTTCTGGGTGGATTCATGGAGGAAATATCCCATTAGCTTGCTTGGATGAGAAATTTTTTTCATCTGACTGGTAGAGAATATTTAAAACAGGTTTTTCCTTACTTTTTCAAGACAATTGAGTATGGCTGTCTAGATGGATGCATACGCCTGAGCTTCTTTGCCCTATTCTCAAAACTGGTGTGTTTGTTAGACATGGAACATCCAGGTAAGAGCTGTTGGAGGTTCAACCAGCTTGGCCTGTGACCAGAGGAACTGTGAGATTTGAAGCAGGTGGGACACGCACTGTGCCTTTCATGCTCCAAACCTTGTTGCTTTCCAAGGCACTTTGTTTTTTTGTGGTCTTATTTATGGTTATCTGTCAACATAGAAATTAAATTTGTGTTAGATTTAACAAATTTTTAAAAGATACTGTGTTTGTGATGCTGGAACAATAGCAATAGTGAATGGACATCTTGGCATAAACTTAATTTGAAAAAGCAGACTGTCATGATAAAAGATTTGCTGTAGAATTAAATTTGCATGCCTTGTCCTAGGTGAATTTTTGATGCATAATTAAATTACCATTAGTGTTGTTCAATGATAAATGTAGGCATGGTGGGCAAGTAGTATTTGTGCCAGAAAACATACCATGGCTGGAAAAGACTAAAATAAATTGTACATGGCCACTAATACTTCTTTCTCAAACTTTTGTATGTAGGCATGTTGAATATAGTATTTTTTTGATGTTCATCACTGGATTGGTCTTTTATGATCTTCATATTATAAAAATTATAAATCGTATTATAAATAAGAGGAGTGTCCTAAAACTGAAGAAAGCCACAAAACCCCCAACCATTTCAAGCTACAATTCTTTATTTGGAAAGGCAGATAGCCTGATGACTTTGCAGCTGCGTAACTATATGCTCAAGGGGCAGGAAAATACATTGCTGAGGAGGGGAAAGAGGACTGCACTGACATTTTTGCTGGTAGCTCAAAGCTTTATCCAAAACTAATGCTGGTATAATTTTGATTGTTAAAAGAGTCCACTTTCACTCTTGTAAGGCCACTTAACTCTACCACTCGTTTGGGGCTTCTGTTTTGCACCAGAGGTAACTTTTGAAGTGCAACAGCCCTCGAACTTGCTTCAGCTTACCTTTAACTGAGTGGTAAGGGAAGGAAGGGTCATTATCTTCTGATACTACTTCTTTTTCCCTGCTAATGCCATGTTTAAGCTTTATATAACCTGAACAAGCTTTCCAGTTGTCTTTCAGATAATTGTGTCAAATCACAAAGGTGATGGAGGTTTTTAGATGCTTTAGGCCCTTAAATTGTTCTGTTACTGTATTCCGGACAAGGCTGCTGCATTGCCTTAAGATGGTAGTGTTTTCTGTGTTCAGAGGATTTTCATTTGGAAAATAGAAAGTCAGTCTTTTATGTAATTATGTGAACTCCCCAACTTACAAAAGTCTCTGAATTTGAAGCTGTAGGTAGTTTGTGATAAAAATAGCTTCTGATCATTCTTCCTCCATTGTATGTGGTGTTTTAAATTGCCACTTAGAAGTGGTGCATTGCACACTTCTTTTTGAAGAACCACATGTGTGCTTATGTGGTGGAAAGGAGCTAACAGGGCACCCCTTCTTATGAGAAATATGTTTCTGATTTTAATAACCCGAGTTGTTGCACTCCAGCTGCTGGTGCAGCTTCTGAAGTCTGTATCTAGATAAATTTAGACATTGGTGCTTTTCTGTAAAATAATTTATCCTTCAGACACTCAATTTTATGCATATCTTTTAAAATGCTTCGGTAGTGGTAATTCTGTTTAGTGTAAACAGAAAAAAACTGAAGAGGAGCCTATTGTATGCAGTGTTTGAGAGTCTTGTCATGATGAATAATTTCTGTAGGTTAATTATTGCTCCAGGTATATTGTCTTTGTCTCTGCTGGACATGGAAAGGGAATATTAATGCAGTCTGTCCCTGCGTGTACGGGTGTTCCTGAAGTACCTAATTAGGCATGCAGCTGCTAGTGTGCTATGTTATCTCAGCATTTATTGCCAACCACTGGCCTAAACTGAGCTACGGCAATGATTTATGTTAGTTGAAGTACTTTTGAATTCAGTTTTGCCTTTGTTAGTGACACACTTGTCCTTAAAGTAAAAATCAGGTATAAGCATTTGTTCAGTTGTATGATGTTGATTCACTGGGGCGCGTTTTTCATATTACTGTGGAAAGTGGGATTAGGCATCCAGATGAAAGCAGTGAATTAAACCTCCAAACAAGAGCATCAGCATTCCTAAAGAAGTCCTGTTTTCCTACAAGAGGGGAAATGTTTTGGCCTCTCCCTCCGTGTATTTTAGGGTTGCTCCCTTTTGATCTCAGCTGGAATTAGAAAGAGTGTTTTAATTCAACTGTGACCATATCAAATGTAACTATGGGTCTATTAAACATTACGTGTTGTACCTTTGAAGTATTAAGATGTTTCTTCTGGTATGCTGTGCCTTTTACATACAGTACGTGTGCTTCCAGTGAGGTTTCACTTAGCGTGAGCCCAACATAGCAGCAGAGTTCACTACTTCATGTGGCAGTTGTTGCAGCAGATTTCAGGCTGCTTCAGCAGTCATCATCTGGACACTCATGTTGACTTGCTGCTGCTGGCCCTAGCAGACAGCTTCTCTTCGCCGTTCCCTGACAAGGGAGTACTTAAACCTTTGATCCTCAGCAGACTGACCAGAGAGTGTCAAGTGACTCTAACAGATACACAGAGAGTGGCTATATAGCTTCTAGCCTGGAGTACAGCTAGCAGATGCACATCGGGAAAACAAAGTGGGCCAGAGACTCTGCTCAGTATGTGGAATTACTTGAAATTGAGCCATGATGGTGTTCAGGACATAGGTGGGAGCAATTACTCTCAGCACAACAGAGGTCTCAATCCAGACAGAGGACGGTGCTGTCCAGGGCTTGGGCTTCAAGGTGTTTGTGGTGCCTCTCCCTTGGGCGGGAGTCGACAGTGGTCTCTCCTGTGGGAGATGTGCTCTGATAAGAGCTGCCACCAAGCAAAGGAGCTGTGGAAGGAACTGAACAGACTGCGTGCCATCAGAGGCACGTGATGGTCACTGGGGACTTCCTCCTGCGGGAAACAAGCATCCGTGTGCTAAGCTGACTTGATATCTTTGGAGGTTTGTTGTTTGCTGAGGAGTTAGATCCAGGAAACTGCAGAACAACTATTAAGACTCATCTGACATGGGGGCTATTACCCCATGTAGGCACCTAAGGTGCTACTAGAGATGACCTTGAACATGTAAAGCTTGATGACTGAACTCTGGGCACAAGTGTGAAGGAGGGGGGAGTATGTTCTTAGTCCTTCTTCTGCAGGTGAAGGGCTTGGGCAGGAGTGACACATCCAGCAGGTCAGCACCTGGCTGTGCAGCTGATGTTGCAGACAGGGCTTTGGATCTTATGAGAGCCTTGTTGAAACGAGGACTGCTTAGGAGGGATGGGATGCATCTGACAAGGTGGGGCACAAGCACCTTTGCTAGATCTAGTGAGAAAAGCTGTAAACGAGGTCTGCTAAGGGAGAGTTACCATAACCTGAACCAAAGGCATGGGACCTAATGAAGAAGCCTCTCGGGGACATTTTCCTAGAAGAGGCTCTTCCCAGTATGACTGGGCATCTGTCCACGGGTGGGAATGCAGCTGGGAAACAAACAGGAGGAATCAGAAATGTGTGTGCAGTTGTGTAGCTGTGAGTTGGGACTACAGAGGTGTGATGAGATAGTTCATTCTTATCTTTGAAAGGTCATGGCAATCAGCAGAGGTTCCTGGTGACTAGAAAAAAACAATTGTCATACCCCTTTTCAAAGATGACTCAAAGGAGGATCTGAGCAACAGCAGACTGGTCAGCCTTGCCCTAGTCCCTGGCAAGATCATGGAGCCAAAACTCCTGGAAGTCATTTCCAAGGCTGCTTTTCCAAGAAGCCGTTCTTTGAAGGGACAAGAAGTGATTTGGAGCAATCAGTGTGGATCTACTAAGGTAACAGCATATCTGGTTTGCCTTCTGGGAAAGCTGGTAATGTGGACAAGGTAACAGCAGTGTATGTTTGATGTGTTGACTTTATTGAGGCTTTCGACACAATCTCCTTTAGTCCCTTTGTAGTCACATCGGGGACGTATGGGCTGATAAACAACCAATGGAGCGGGTGGAAAATTGGCTGGACTTCCCCACTCTTAAGTGGTGGAAAGCAGTGCAAAGTCCATCTTGCAGCTGAGTATCCCTCAGAGATCAATACTGGATCAATACTGGTTGTCTTTAACAACCTGGATGGTGGGATGGAACGTACTCTCAGCAGGTTGGTGAAGGTTATCAAATTGACTGAGAACGGTCGGTAGTTAGGCCGAAGGCAGGGCTGTGCTTGGAGTGACCTTGACAGATGGGTGACATGGGCTGGCAGGAACTTGGTGCAGGTCAACAAAGGCAAATACAAAGTCCTGCCCCTGGACATGCTGGCCTTGAGCTACAGGCCAGGCTGGGCCAGCTGGCTGGAAATTTCAATGCCATCTTGTACATAAATATTTGAAGAGTGCATGTAGTTCGCCATTGGGTTTCCTCTCCTAATGCTCATGTATTAGAATCTATTTCCCTTGCTTAGAATAAATACATCTCATCACTGTAAAAGACATTCTGGATCTGTTTGTCGTTTAAGGGAGGAAGGGAATTGATACCTGACACTGTATTTTAATTTGCCCCATGCAAGTTTTTTCTTCAAAGCTAGATTAGGAAGTTTTTTTCCTGTTAAGAGATTGTGTTCATGCATGTATTCAGTGTTAGATAGGTGGGGTTTAGATTGTTCAGTAGTGATTTTTATTGTCTCTTCTCTGAATGGGACAAAAAGGATGAACAAAGTTAGTAGTATAATTTTACTTTCTGTATAAAATTGGCATTTGAATTTTCTGGGAGCGCCCTTTTTTTTAAATGAGAGCTGTCTGTTTTAATCTCACACTCAGTGCAAAATTTTCCTAGTATCCTTTCATCTTAAGAGAGTATTAGTATTAGATTGGACATTATTGCCAAGAGACGGGATGCCATCCAGAGGGACCTTGACAGGCGTGAGGGGTGGACCTGTGCAAACCTCATGAAGTTCAACAAGAGGTAATGGTTTTAAGATGAAAGGGGGTAGATTTAAATTAGATATTGGGAAGACATTTTTTACTATGATGATGGTGAGACACTGGAACAGTCGTGGATGAAGTTGTGGGTGCCCCCTCACTGGAGGTGTTCCAGGTGAAGTTGAATGGGGCTTTGAGCAACCTGGTCCAGTGGGAGGGTGTCCCTGCCCATGGCAGGGGTTTTGGAACTGGATGATCTTTAAGGTCCTTTCCAACCCAAACCATCCAGTGATTTGATGATGATTGCGTACTGAGTGTGCTGCCAGTGTAAACTCTAAGCAGAAGTTGCAAGTTGTAATGTTATGCTAGTTTATGTTCTAGATGTCATGAATGATTTATCTACTCTTTGAGAAGCTGGAAATTTTGGGATATTTCACATTTCACTGATTCACTTCCTTGATTGCTGGGGGACAGAGTGAGTTTAAAATCAGTTGCAGTACGCTCTACAGTTCTAAGTAGATTTACTTCAGTAATTTTTGATGGCATGAATTAATTTTTAAACTGAGTTTTGAAATTGCCTTATTACCCAATTAAATTGAAACAATGGGAAATCTTCTGTTCCTCCACCATTTTTTCCATTCCTTTTTTCATGATATCGGGGCTTTAAAGATCTACTGTATTCATTTACATCTTCATCACTTAATGTGGGTTTCACTTTTTTGTCAACTTGAGGAGATCCACAGTTGGTAAAGCAAAGAGAAAATGATACTAACTTTATTATTTTGATTCTGTTAAGGATACAGTAAGCCTCCATTTATTAAAAGCATTAAAAACAGTTCTTGGAAAGTTACCAACACCATGCAGTGTGTGCGAGTGTAATTTCCCCTTTCCTCCCAGCCTTTGCTATCTGTCAGATAAACTGCACAAAAAGTGTCAATTCTGCTACTCTCTCTTCTGCTGAGCTGGGAAACCCACCCTCTGTAGAGCTGAGTACATTATTGTCTGAATGTCCATAGCCAAAAGTGGCATTAACACAAACTGCTAATGCTAGGTGAGTTGTACCAATCTGTGAGTTCGAGCATCTGTTTTTTGATCATTACATATTGTGATCTGGCACAGGGACTCATTCCAAACATGGCTCAGGCCCCTGCTTGGCTTGTTGTTGGATTTCTCAGCATTTAAATTGGAATGCATTCACCTGTGCAAATTTAGTCCCTTCTTTTATTCAGGAGACCAGCATGAGGTATCTTTTTACATTTTTGCATAGCTCTCTAGATGTGCTTAAATCAACTTTCTCATATAGAGAGTAATTCACTTTCTGATTTTCAGGGTGTCACTGTGTCTAACGGGTTTTACTATGCAAACTGTGACTTTCATATTTATATTTGTACGACTGGATAATTGTGGCATGGCAAATACAACATTGTTTTGTATAACACTAATGTATATTTTAATGTTAATACTGATTTTTCATGAAAGTTGGATCTTTAGACTTTTCCTGCCCAGGTGGCATCCACTTAACAGGTCGAGGATAACTGTGACTGACTTCTTGAAGGCATATCCTCCACTGATCTGACCCATTAGTTCACATTGTTATGCTTATTAACAATGAAAAGTTAAAAATATACCTGAATATTTCATGTCATCTGTTATATTAAGTTGATAGGAATAATTTAAATACCTGGCAGTTGCTGAAATTTCTGTTTGGGAATTTGCAGTGACAGTGAGGGTTCAGCACTAGTGAAAGCAGTATTGGCAAAGCAGGGATGGTGGTAAGTGTAGTTTTCTTTCCCCTACTCCCTTATAGTTCCACTGTTTCACAGAGCCCAAGAGAAAGTTAGATCACATAAGTCTTATTTCTTTAATGTGACAGAATGCTGTGTTTCATCCAGATGTATTTTTGGTCATGTGAAGTTCTGTAAATTAAGGTTAGACCAGAGAATTTCCACCCTCCGGAGAGAAAGTGGTCAGCTCAGCCTCGTGGTGTGCCTTGGAGCATGTTGTCCCAGGTCAGAAGCCTGGTGAGGAAAGTAAGGAGGAGATGTAGGTTGGGCAAAGTCCTGCTGTGCAGCAGAAAAATGTCCACCCTCCTTCTCTTTAGATATTCTTATTAGTTTTGAGTTTGAAAGAGGAGTCCTTTCCAACCCCACGTTTAGTCCTTGTTTTCCTGATGACGATAGGAATGGCTGTTCTCTAACCCCGTTGCTCTGGTTTTGGCCAGACTTGGCCAATTACTGACATTTCAAAGGAAGGCAACCCTTCTCTAGCTGTTTGTGCTTCGGAAAGAACATTCCTTCATAATCCCTCCGGGATTAGGCTCATTCTAGTCCTGTGGAGCCGTAAGCAATGGAAGGGGCTGTAGGCAGCATCATGTGAGGAAATGCCATGGGTGGCTGGCATTGCCTCTCGATGTTAAATCACGTATGTTGAAACCACTGAAATAACTTTCCGGAGTGTGACTTTTCCTTCAGGCTTGCAGCAGTCTTCCCTGGCAGCAGCCTTTTTTAAAGCCAGGCGCCTGGTCACACTGAACATGTGATAAAATAGTGTTTTCTTGTAAGTGGCAGCTTCTTGTCCTGATGGTGAGCTTACATCTTTTTTAATTGCTTTTCATTATTTTTGGATTCAAGTCTGGATTTTCCTGCGATATAAGGATTGTGACAAGTATGATACCTAAATTAAAAAATGGTCTTAGCTTGTTTGTATACACCAAATATTGCTGTATTTCTTTACATTTAATCTATCTCACCCTCTTTTTTATCTGTAAAAGACTTTGTATGGTTTAGAATGATTTTTGTGGGGCAGTGGAAATAAGTATATTGCATGAATTGATGTTTGCAGGATAGAGATTATATTTAGGAATTACTGTCCAGAAACAAAAAACAAGACACTTTTCTGGGTGTGCAGTTCTGGTGTTTCTTGTACTTAATTTGAGGAAATCCCAAATAATGTTCCTGCTTTCTTGCAGACACACTAGTTCCTTTCTTAAAAACTTTGCAGTAACAGTTAGAGAATGTATTATTAGCTTTGTGGAACCAAGCAGTTCCTTATAGGAATGAGCTTGAAATTCCATCTTGAATGACAGTAAGGTCAAGAGTATCCCAGCTTTGCACATAAAATCACGATATACACGTGAAAGTTCTCAGGTTTCCCAAGTTAAACTATGATGCAATTATTAGTCAGACTTCTTTTTTTCCTGCTCAAAATAATTTTCTCCTGGGAAATTTGTCTACTTCAGTCTCATATTTCGTCATGTTTTGTAATATATTTATTGTTATCATAAAAGGATTCCTGTATAAACTGTCCCGAGGTTAAAAACAGCTTTGTGTTTGACTAATTGAGGGAAATGCAGTCACAAAGCAGTAGAGAAAACAGCTTCAAGGAATGCAGACAGCTGATCCTGCTGGTCTTACAGTACTTACTGTTTTCTTCATTCACTAAAACATAGATCAAACACAAATTTAGAGTATTGCATAAGTGGAATTGTGTGCTGTTTTGCCAACTTTTTTGTAAAATTCCATTTAAGGTACAGAACAAAATCTATAACAACTCTAAAATATTTCTAATTTATGGAGGTGCTACTATACAATAAATGTTCTTCATCCTGGAGGTAGCAGTTGTTCCAAGTCAAAGATTTCTGTTGATTCTGTGAGTAAATTTAATTTGCATGGTATTTTGTAATTCTACACCAGAGCTGGATGAATGCTTTTGTTTTTCTTCTGTAGCGTAAACTTTTTAATATAGAAGATGTTTAGGGTATATCTTGGGCTTCCAGCTTGTTAGAATTATTGTTATGCAGTTAAAGTATATTTTTTTTATTGGTGGAAAAAACATTATGGTGAAATATACAGCTCCATATCCAGATTTTGTGTAAACTAAATATCCTTAACATTATCTCTGACTATATATCTTCAAATAAGAGTAGCTTAGAATTGAAAAATAACTGCCTTTGGCTGAGGTCTTCTGGGATTTATGTTTCAAGGACAACTATTTGTTTTCTTTTACCTTTTTAATACTGATAACACATTTCAGTTATTCATAGTAATTACTTCTGCAGTAATTTATACTTTTAAAAGTAAGTTATTTGGAAGATGCTTGCTAAACTGACTGGGATATTGGACTTTGGAACAGGAGAGCCTAAAATAAATTGGTTTGTGATATTAGACAAAATATCTTGAATCCTTTACAAAGTAGATTAATTTACAAGCATCTCAGATAACTTTGCCTCTCATGTAGAGCTTTTTCGTATGGCACAGTCGTGCAGCCCTTTGTACCCACCTGAGCTACATGGAGGGACTTAGGAAAGAGGGATTTAATTATTGGAGCTGGAATATGGCCAGCTCTTTGGGACTATCATTCATCTGAAAAGAATTTTAAGCAATCACAATGCATTTAGACTTTTGTTTTACATCCCGTTGGGGAGACTGAGCCTGTAATGCCAGAGTGTGGATGCTTTTCATGGGTGAAATGGAGTAGACAGGAGTAGAAAGAGCCTGTTCAGAGCTCCTTTTGTTTGTGTTTATTGAGTTAACCTTATTATAGGATGTTCCTGAGGATTTTTTATATTGACATGTCACCATAATTATTGTGTAACTAATTTAAATAGAATTAGATTTTTCTTTGTTGATGATGTAGCCTAAAGCATAGTAGTTTGTAGAGGAGCTTGTAGAAAGTGACTCTGCTTTGGCTGTTCAAGGGCTAAAGAGGGAATAGCTTAAACTATTGAAGAAAGAGCCTGGATACATTTAGGTATTTGAAGCTTCTTTCTGTTACAACGCTGATAGCATTGAAACCCTCTATTTTAAAATGTGCTGTGACGGTCCATCCTTGAGCCCCCGCATGAGAGTGCAACTCTGACGTTAATGTGGAATGACATGCTGTGATTGGCACCACTCGAGTTGTGGGTCTAATGTGGTATAGCTACATTAATGGGTGAATTGGGATATTGAGGAGGGACAGTGTGGGTTTAAAGAGAGTGTTAGTCTTGTGACTGCAGCTATGAATCTGGTATGTTCCATTGCTATTGAGGAAATGTGACTTTCCTTTTTAAAAAAATGAAAAGAAAAAATAAAAAGAAAAAATAAATATCTGCCTAGATGCATAAAGGCAAATTGTGTTCTGTGCTACCAAATTCTTCCCTAGGCTATACCAGTGGAAAACTGATGAGCCTTTAATGAAGTAAACAGTATTTACACTGGTAGTCCTGGGAACTGACTTTGTCCAATAAAACTTGGAAATTAGAACACTGCATATGTGAAGTCCACATGTGCCAGTTGCTAGGCTACTGACATACAGTTGTCAAACAATTTCCCTTGTTTGTTGCTTATTTAACTGTGAAGACTGTCTAGCAAAAAATCCTTTTGAATTAATTATTGAATTTATAGTATTTTGCTGTTTGTATTGATGATTTTTTCTCCCTCTTACAGAGCATTCAGTCAGAAAAGAGCTGCAATAGAGAGAGAATATGCACAGGTAGGTTCTGGTATAATTTTAATGTCTATAGCATTGTTCTCTTGAGGTAATTTATTCATTAGCTGATTTTCCACAGTTTATGGGGTTTTGATTTATGCTTTCTGTCAGTTGCCTAGTATGAAAGTACCTGTTGGAATTCTGAATCAGACACTTCGGCCTATGCCAACTTCGGCTCATTCTGTTTTCTCATGGACTTTTTGACTTGAAGAAGTTCCTTGTTACTGAAGACACCTTTAACTTTTTTTCAAATTGTTACAAGGTCAATAGGCTCTTTGAGG
Organism: Dromococcyx pavoninus; assembly: GCA_033558185.1. NCBI lineage: Eukaryota > Metazoa > Chordata > Aves > Cuculiformes > Neomorphidae > Dromococcyx > Dromococcyx pavoninus. Next base: position 1,904,410 of record JAUMJL010000286.1, on the reverse strand, counting down.
TTTTCTCAGAAGTTAATGTGAAAATTGAGTAAAAAAAATAAAATCGGGTCAATTGGAGGAAAGGAAATGTGTTCTGGCATAGTCAATCTAGAATAAATTCCCATTCTTCAGTAAGAGCAGCTTCCCATTCATCTGAAATAAAAGCAGCCAGATTTGGCCTCATGCTTGTGACAGGGAGTGGAATGAATTTTGATTCGTTTGTGAGAAAGGAGGGAGAATTGATTTTTCTCCCTGGTTCCAAAATTAGAAAGCATCTAATGAGGGGCAGCTGCCTGCTTAATTTACAGTAAAGGCTCTTGTAGTTTAAGTCCAAGTACAACAGATTAAAAATACATTAATGCATTTTAAAATAGATTAAGGGTAGAATAAAATACAAGTGAGAGAGCTTGTGGAGCTGAATATACAATAGCTACAACTGGAGATGTGCCTGATGTTACAGTTGCTGATGTCTGGGCAGTGGCAGAAGTGAAATGTGAAAACACAAGCTGTCTCTGGGATGTTTCCAAATGTAGTTTGTAGGCTGTTGTGTTAAGCATCCTTTCAATCATCGGTGCTGCATCACTGCAAGTACCTACAGAGTGAATGTTTTCTGTGGGCTAGCCTTTATTGTCAGACTATGAAGAGGGATTTCTGTATATTTTGAAACTGCAGTGTACACATATCCTAGCCCTAGGTTTTCTGCAGGTAGTCTCAGCCCAAAACTTGGCTGAAGACGCTTAGTAAATCAAATGACATTTGTACTGAATTTAATCCAGACACTCACAATGGTGCTGTAAAGGTTTGCAGTTACTGATGCTCCACTTCTTTCTTTGTATATGAATATACATTAGCATACATTGATTACTTTGGCAGTTGCACTTAATTTGATAAAATGTAGCAATTTTTCAATGCCAGAATCAATATAGGCCTGATGAAATGTGGATTAAAAGTATGTATTCTTTAGTGAATTTTGTAATGACATTGCGGAGAATTTAAGATCAATTATTAATACATTTATCCATTTTACATTGGGAATGTTTTTTATATGCGGAGGCACTTAGAGCAGTTGCTGCATTTAGGGAATAGTCTTGATAACTTGGAAAAATAATTACGTTCTCAGATTCAGAAGGCTCAGTCTTAACAACTGAGGCTTTCAGCTACTTGCATTTAAAACCCCCCAGCTTTCCAGCAATACAGCTGCATCATTTGAGATTCGTTGAATGGCTGCTTGTATGAATGAAGTCTTGTGGAATCGCTTCCTCAGTTTGCTGATAAGTGTACAGTTCAAGAACAATGTTGGCTATTTCTTCTTGGGCCTGGTTTTCTGTTTCTGAGATGGTAATAAAATGTCACATAAAGCCTTTTGGTGAGAGAAATTGTAATCAAAATCAATGTGAAGTCGTATTCATCAACAGTGAGCTATTAGTTTTATAATAGTGATAAAGAGAACTGGAAATTCTTAGTGGTTAGTTTCTGGAGCAAGAATTCACAGGTTCTGTCGAAATGCCTTTTGTCACTTTAGGAAACTCGGAATATTCTAAATTATGACTTTATTGGCAAGCTGAGGAAAAAAAAAGTGGAAGGATGGACAGTGAAAGTAAGCTTCTGAGAACTGAATATTTTGTTGGTTTAAAAAAACTGGATGCCGACACACTACACTTGGGTGCCAAGTTTCTATACACAGAGTGCTTTTGTTTGGAGAAGGAAAACCTGTACAAATGCTAGTGAAACACCATGGTTCAGTGTTTATAGTGTATCCCTAATTACATGGTGAGTGGCTTGAATGCCTGTGATGAATTACAGGATCTGTATGTAAATTCCCCTATGCCTTATTTTATCAAGGGAGTGTTTTTACTGAGTCTTTTCACAGTGTTGTACCTGTTGCTGTTGAAGTTCTTTCGAGCTGTTCTGTTGCTTATTTTCTGACTCCAGTGGATTCTTGACTTGCTTTTCTAGGCTGTGCCTTGGTGTAAATGGGAGAAGTCCCTGATGTATCAGCTCCCGTACTGCAGTTCTGCAGTCCTTTCTAGATCTGTTGTGAATATGTACTAAATTAGTTCTCTTGTATTTTCAGTACTGCATTATTTGATCTATTGTTGAAGGCTTACCTTAGTATTAAGAATTGGGAGTACAGAAAGGCTCTCATTTCCTGTTAATAACATTCCTAGTAATAACATTTAAATTTCAGTTTTATATTATTATTATTAGCTGTTCTTCATTATTAAGCTAGCTGAAATCAGTGGCTAAGAATACTCTTCTGTTAGGTGGAAGCAGAGCTCTGTGGAATTGTGTGTTTACTGCTACCTAGTAAAAAACTGTTTTACCTAGCATGTTTAATAGGAAAAATAGAGGGTTTTTTGAGATGGTCATTGCATCTCTGCTGTACTCTTCATGATTATTTAACACTTTCAACTCAACATCAGTCTTTCACAGTCTGTCATGTGCTGGGAACACACAGGTAACCTTCCTTGTCATGTTTTGTCGTGCTTTAGTTTTGCTTGATACTTGGTGATCATTGTTTCAGAGTAAAATGTGACTCTGGGCAATGACTGTGGTCTATCTCTGGGTCTGCAAGTAACCTTGAAAAGCTGGAGCTGTGAAATGTGCTCCTCATTTCAGTGTGTGCTAATTAGTTGCGAACTGTAGTATCTCAACAGAAGGCATTGGTAATGTCGGAAAAAGGCAGGAAAGGCCATTCTGTGAGCTACATGACAGCTTTAAATTTGAACTGAGATGCAACTAGAAGTTTCTGTTGGTTTTTTTTAAAAAAAAAAGTTACTAATTGTTACGATTTTTCTTTCCCAACTTTTTTTCTGTAGGTCAAATTAACATTGAAGAGATGTGTGTGCTCAGTAAAAATAGTTATCTTATCTGTGATCTGGAGAGAGTGGACAGGTCACTTGGTGTTGATTGCTGTTTCTCTTGCAATGAGAAACTTGATACATTTAAAACATTTTAAAATAGAGAGAAAAAAAAAAGATAGAGTAGTTTATATCCACACATTCTTATTGGCAGCTGCGAGTGAAGTGCAAGTGCATCCTTTGGTGGTGTTTATATGGGTGACAGTAATCAGGAGAGGAGCCTTAAAATAAGTTGAAATGAATTCTGAAGAAAAAAGCAGCCTGTCAGAGCAGCAGATAGAGCGAGAGGAGGTGGAGGGGAGAGAAGATCAGTAAAGGCAAGAGGAAGGTGGATGTAAGCAGACAGTATGATTATCTTTACCAACTTCTCACCCTGTGAATGTCTCACCAGACCTGAATCATCATATGTGATGTGTCTGTTTTCTAGAAACTTGCAGGTTTTCAATAGCAATATTGGTGTGTGTATATACATTATACATAAAGCACATAAATAATAGATAAATATAATGTATAATGTATTTTCTATATTTAAATTATATTTATGGGCTGCAGTGCCCAAATAGGTGCTTGATTTTTTTTTTTCTCACTGTATTGGTTTTCCATTGTTTAAAGTTAGGAGATAGAATTTCTTTTACCATCTTCTGACAGGGATGGGCTGCTTTACTTAGGATATATTGGCCTCTTAAACAATTTTTCAGTGGATTAAAATTTTAGGGGTCAAAATCAGATATTCCCCCCCATGTCTTACTAACTTGTGCTGTGGCTAACTTTTTTTACCATGTAGTCCAATACTCTGCAAGTGTTAACTGATTTGTCATTATACTGTGAAGATTGGAAGCTTAGTAGTATTTCCCTGATAAGGAATTAGAGACATTGAGTGAATTTTAGCCAACATAATATGGATCCTTTTTGACATGCTGGGAGCTAGATCCCTGTTCTTTTGAATAGTTTTTTGGCAATTAGTGCAACTTTGGGCTTTAGCAATAGAACTCCCATAACTTTTCTTCCTTTGCCTTGTAAAATGCATTGACGTTTATAGAGTAGGAGCCCTGTAAAAGTATTTATTCATAAAGTACCTGTGCTGGCATATTAGAAAGAAGAGGTAGGGTGTACTTAGTAGGTTGCAGACAACTGTGTAGAAAAGCAAATTGCTCCTCTTGTAGTAAAAGTAGAATCTTTCAAGAAAGAAAAGTAAGGTGCTGCGTAAAGCATTCCTCTTTTGAAAATATACTGCATTATTGCAATGCTGCAATGTTAACTGTGGGAGCAGGAGGGTGGCAGACACTACACAGTGTGAGCCTTGGGGAAGGTGTGAGAGCTCTGTAAATGCAAGCATTTCGGCATTAAACACAACTCACCTGCATGAATTCAGAAATCCCACGTGGAAAAACAACTGCAGCTTCGCAAACATAACCTTATAGCTGATGATTTGGAATTAAAAAAAAGTGTCAGAGTGAAATGAAGTCTTCCCTCTGACTCAGCAGCAAGCTAACCCTTGGGGCATGACTAAAATAAACTTGAGGTGCCTGCCTTGAAAATCAAGACAAGCAACTTTCTATTAGTTCATTTGCTGTGGTCTGGGCAGAATGTTTCTTTTTTCTGCCCAAAGCATACAGAAGGTTACTTGTGGCCTTCGGGAGAGTAGGAAGAGACTGTGGGTTTCAAGGGTGGGTCCCCAACTTGGAGACAAACAAGAAGCAGCCATAGGTTGACTGGTCAGTAGCTTGTTTTGTTCACCAATTACCTTAAATTATTTGTTTCTACCTTTGAGGATGGTATCAGCTGTGGTAAATGTCTCTTGAGTATTTCCATCATATTTAGTCATTTGCCTTGTTTTTGATGACTTCTGTAATCAAGCTGTAACTTAAAAAATACCTGTGAAATAAGCTTTTTGGGCTTGGGGAAGATGTATTGTTAAGACTCAGGCATGCTTTATCTTTTAGAGAATTCAGAGCTTTGACCTCTCTGCTCCAGATCATGTGAGGAGGGCTTTAGTTGGTAATTAGCACACATATGGAAACTAGTTTTTTCTCAGGCTTATCTTTTGAAGGAACTTGGCTACCATTCCGCAGTTTCTCTGCAGAGAAACTTCCTCCTGTAGTAAATGGGTAGACTATGTAGAAATTTCCATACTGGGCAGAGAGATGAATGGTTGCTATATCTGGATGTACTTGATAGCAGTTAATGTGGAAGGCGGCAAATTGCTTTGAAATCCTTCTATGTATTTATTATATTTTCAAATTTTCTGTAGGAAACATTAGAAAAAATTCAAGAGTGAACTCTTCTTTCCATAAATGAGCTCACTATGTGTCTGTGGGTGCTAGCTTTATCATAGCTGTCTAGTCTGAAAGATAGACAATTCTAAAAACACCTTTAAACTTCTGAGTTATCCTTATACGATCCTTCTCTTCACGTTTTCTGTATCTTTACTGTTACATCTCTTTAGAAAGCCATATCCAGCCTGGCTCATGCTGGGTGTGTGAACTGATCTTGGAGGATTGAGATGGCCCACGTGCATTACTCATAAGTGTGTCAGTAGGTTTGAGGTGTTTAGCTGTAGTACTGCATAGCATTTAAATTTTTTTTTTTTTTTAACTGAATACAAAGCCCACATTTTTGTCTGCCAGCGCTGGGGAATGTTCTTCTCCCAAGCCAGAGCTTTGGCCCCATCATAAGAGCCTGGGGGAGATTTTCTGCATGGCCTTCGTCCAGCTTCAGTTGCTTCCTGTAGTGGCTGTGTGAATGTGACACCTCTTTGACTTAGGAGCTGAGTTAATTTCTTACCTGTACAGAGATAAGAGCTACTGAAATATTTTAATCCAAGGTCTGCATTGAATTTTATGCCTTTCCATTTGTAGGAATTTCTTTAGGAAAAGCCAACAGACCCACTGAAGCTTTGTTTGTGACTTTATTTTTGATATTACTCCCTTAAGCCTTGTTGGCACAGATAATTGAGGGAGGGTGAAAAGCTGTATCCGAGGAACCTCTGGATCCAAATGCAAACATGGCAGAGCCATTCAGGCCTATTCCTTTACTGAGTGATATTTCCCTCATGTATACTTAGAAACTGTGAGGTTGCTCTGTTTCTGCCACTTTGGAATCTTGCTCTAGTTGATCCTGTCTGTCATAGAAAACCATGTCAGACAGTTTTGTAAACGTGCCGTGTTTCTTTCTGAAGACTTCTTCCTGCTTTGTGAATAAAAATATAAAATATAGAGCAGGTTTCTGGGAGGGGGAAAATAAAAAAAGTATGTTCTTTTATTAACCCTAGAAACGAGGGAGGAAGTACAACCTTCACAAGTAGCTGATGCTTTCTGGAAGATTATGTCTTTGGTTCACATCAGTGTTGCCAGTGGCACTTGAAGCACAGGGCAGCCTGTGAGAGTTCTCGTTCTCCACCTTCCAGCTCCAGTAATTCTTCCTGTGGGCATCCATTACTCCTGAAGCACTTTACTACCTGCATGCTTGATGCAAGCCTGAAGAAATATATGAGAATGCATTTTATTTGAATTTTCCTAGTTTGCCAAGTGATTAAAATTATTTTTGTGAATGATTTGTCCTCTTGGTTAGTTACTTACTTGCTTATTTTTGTTTGGTTTAATTGATGAAAGCACAAAATAAGTCTCATACGGGTGCTTGGAAAAATCAGCTGAAAAAGGCTTAGATTGATGATGCTTTTGACAACTGCGTTTTGAAGTCTTAGTTATTTGTATCTAGCATTGTTTTGTTACAACTTCATAGGTACTAAGACAAAAGCTTCATGAAAATGTGTTACTTCTGCCTCAGTAATGCATTATAGATGGGTAGTCTTCACGTACAGACCTATGACTCCATTTGCTATGACACACTGACACATGAACAAAGTGGAAAAAATGGTGGGAAATGTCCAGGAGTGACTCCTGTGAACATATTACGTGTTTTATTTTTGCAAAAAGCAGAATTTGGTTGGTCCAAATGTTTATTAAATAATGTTCTCTTATATGAGGAAGAGCATCTCCATGTACATTTGTCTTGTCCTATGATATTCCAGCGTTTATGAAAGTGAATGTCAGTGGCGCAACAGCTTTCTATTTTAAGATGTTTTATGAGTGGGTTGAGTAGAATGTCTTTTTCTTCACTAATGTTGCACATTCTGTGTGGTACTAATGTGCTGATTTGTGTTAAAACAGAAGCAAACTGCTAATTTCCAAATACAGATTATAGATATTGACCATATTTGCTTTTTTGAAGACCATTTATAAATTTAATTTCAGCATCCGATAGTGGATGTGTATTACTGCCGATTCCCACTCCTTCTCCATTGTGCCATCAGCCAGCACAATTTCTGTCTCCCCAGACTGACTTTCTTGGTAAACTCTATTTTTTCTCTTGTCCATCTTGTCTATGTGTTTTTAAAGCCTTCTACATGAATTGTGACTTTTGTTTAGTTGTCAGATTTATTTGTCGCAGTCTGTCTAAATTTTTGCTTGTTTCGTTTTTTGCTATTTTTTTCTTATTTTGCAGTAACTAATTTATTTTAAAGAGCTGGAGAAAATATGTTGCATATCCTTCTTTGGTACTTCCTCTGCTTAAACATTTTAGTCAGGTTAAAGCCAGTGGACATATAAGGCATCCCTGCTTTCCAGTCCAAGAATTTAATAATCTGTGTTTGTCTAAATGGAAGCCTAAATAATTGTCTTGCTGTGCGCTTTCATTTTCTGTTTTTAAAAAAAAAAAACCAAACCCTATAAGTTAAGAACCTTCTTATGTTTTATTTTCTAGAGATGTCCTCAATTAGTAATAGCTCTCAAATAATTTTTCTGGGAAAATTTTCTGCCAGGAAAAAAGTATCTTTCGAACCTTGGCAAAATAAATATGGCACAGAATTAAAAAAAAACCCAAAGTTTAGTTTATGATATTTCTTCTGGGTAATCCAGGGCGATCGCTAAGAGCTTTGGATTCCTTCATTTAAGGTACAAAACCAAGAGGAAAACCTCTTATATAGTTATATATATTTATCAATGAGTAATCACTCAAAGGGTCCTTGCCATTTTCCTGAGAATCTCGTAGTTGGTGTGGCATTCCACATGGTTTGCACACATGGTTTGACAAACACCTGGAGCCTGGACCATTTTGTTCGTTTGTCTTAAGTCACAGCTCGACAGATTTTCCATTTTTCAGGAAAGGATCTGTACTGCTTCCTGGTCACTGCCCAGTGTGGAGATCATGCATATTGATGACCCGGTTTGGTCTGCTAAGCCGCAGTGCTGCACAATACATCAACAAAACTTGCTGGTTCCAGAAAGAAAACACCTGCTTGATACTACCTTTGTATTATATTTTCCTATAGTCGAACACCATTCACAACACCAGGATATCAATAAGAGGTTGAAGAAAATGAAGTGTAAGACATAGTAGCTATTCATGCCATTCTTTCCAACAAAGCATGGAGAATCAGTGGCTGTGAATACTACAAAGACGTGATCTGCTCCATTTCATAAATGGTTAAGAACACTATTGTGAATTTTAGAATAACTTGTAGAGACAAGTTTGACAAATCAGGTGTTATAATGGGATTATTGATACTATTCTGCACTTGTCAGAGTTCAGCCTCTTGGTGCACGTTTCCCTCTTTACAGCAAAACAAAAAGCACTTAGGAGCTCTCTGTATTAGATGTCCGTTCAACATTTAATATAATATACTTTTCATGGAACAAAGACTGTGGGTCTGTGTGTGACATTCTAAGCAATATTATCAGTGACCTTCTCTTTTTATGTAGCTTTTGCATTCGATTGTTCATGTACTTTTTCTTCTTGAAGAAACATGTCAGCGCTTAAAGGGGGAAAAAACGTCAGGTATCTGATGTAGGTTTTGTGTCACTGTTCTGTTAGATGAAAAATTAAAATGCCTTATATTGAAATATGTGTCCATTTTAAAAGAATTCAAAGGCAGCCTTTTTAAAAGCCTAAGCTATCTGCTACAGTTTTTATGGAATTCTTTAGGTTAAAATAATATTTCTCTAGGAACAGAGGTGGACTGTCAGCTTGTATTTTCAGTGAAAACATGTAGTTTCTTATAAAGGGATTGCTAAGCTTAGAATTACGCCATTTCTACAAAGAAAGCTCTTCATAAAGAAACTGCAATTTTTTCTGAACTGATGCAAGCAAATTTCTCTTAGCTTGCTTTGAGCAGTTATTTTTCTTTCCAATTACTGCACTCATAAGCATCCACTGCCTGAAATTTTGATCCACGTAAGTGCTCTACTTTCAGATGAAAAACTTTATTCTTAAGAGCTGTTCATTTTACTTGATTTTTCAGTTTTAGTGAACCAGATGGTGTATCGTGCAGCCTGTGGAGTTACGTGTGAGCTGCTTCTGTGTGCATCATTGTTTTCTCTACTGTATGTTGTGTACATTTTTTTTCTAACTACATGTCAGCTTTTTTTCAGATTCCTGAAGTGCAATTTTTTTTTTTTGCTAGCACATTCATTCCAGACAGTCATCATTCCCAATAACGGCTTTTCTCTTGCCTGTGATTTAGGAAGGCAGGCTAGTCACAACTCAGTGCTCTAAAAATAAACAAAGTGGAAACTTTGGGTCTCCAAGGTAGTAGCCACACCAGCGCTGAGTCAGAAGTCCACAGCAGCAATACCTTACCTAGTGTTTTCTGCCTTTATCTGAATTCCTTTTTCATGCTTGTCTCTTCACGTATCTTGTCCTGGGTATGCCAGAGGAAGGTTCTTTTTGGTTTCTTAACTTTCCATACCAGTATGCCTTACATTCATTGAAGAGTTAAATTAAATCTGGCTTTATGTCACCCCCCTAATACAGATTCTCAGTAACTGTTTCTTTTAAACCTTGTGAACAACTTGGGAGAAGGGAGTGGGATGCATTTACTCTATATTTTGGAACATTTGAAAAATTACTGCTAAGGTGAGGCATGGAGTTTGCAGTAAAAGAGCCCACATCCTATTGGGTTTTTTTTCAACCATATTTAAATGTCTGTTTCTAGTTCTCATGCCCTTCCCTCGATCAAAAACTGATTCTTGCATCCAACGGGATGAGAGGCAGGATTACCCCTGCAGTGTTTCTGGGGTGTAGTAAAAGAGGAGATGGTTGAAGTGCAGAAAGACCTAGGAAAGTGGATCACAAAATGGATTAGAACAAGGTGTGTGGGTCATGTAAGTAGTGAGAACACTCTTGGGGAAAACGGTAACGGAGAGCAGGCAGTGGTGGTGGGATAGATCGTTCACAGTTCAGGATTGAAGGTGGTATTGCTGCCATAAGTTGTCCATCTTTAACTCAGTCACAACTGCCTCTTCCTTTTTTAGGACTTTGGCTGAGTAATGGAGCTCCATTTCTACTCTTAATTTTAGAATCAGGATACTTTAGGGTCAGAGAGGTTCTTGGAGGTTATCTGATCCAGCCTTCTGGTTGAAGCCGGACTGACAATGAGGTGGAGCAAAGCCCTCATCCCTTTTAAGTCTGGAAGATCTTGAAGCATGGAGATTGCCAAACCTCTGTGGGACTGTTCCAACATTCAACAACTCCTGAAGTGTTTTCTAGAGCACTCAGTGAAATTTCAATATAAGTCAACAGTTGTTTGCTACTTAGGTGAAAGGTTTTAACCAAATCATAAACTTTTGAGCAGATAAATTCAACAAAACTGTTATTTACCTTAGCTGTAAAAGTTTTAAAATATAAAATGGGTCTGTGCAAGAAGCTTTATATTGTGAGATTTTCATGTATATTAAAATGAACTAGCTCTGTACTTTTGCTATATTGAGCAAACATTTTAAGATGCAGTTTGACTGGTAAGTTAGTGACATCATCACTAGTAAACATGAACGTCACACGTGAAGTGGAAATCTAGAGTAAGTGTACTGCAGAAAAAAGTTAATATTGATTTGCAGTTTAATTAATATATAAAACCTTTTTAGTCACCGAATTTGTTTTGATGATTATATAGACTTGTTCCTACTATGCCTTTTTCATTTTCTATTATTATTCTGTATTTTCTGCTTGACAGATGTTTTTGCTGCTGTTCATTTCACTAGCAAAATATGTAATACATTGCCTTTTGCAATTTAAAGGGTAGTTTGTCTTATTTTAAAGAAGAATAAAAAGATATTTCATGAACAGAAACTAATTGAGTAGGAGTTAGCCTGCAGATTCATGGAAAAAAAAATCACCACTGTTTTTTCTTACCTCTAATTGTGTACAAATGTGACTTAAAGGTTTGGTTTTTTTTATCTTCACAAACCATAAAGGGGTAATTTAAAGAAAAATACTAAGGACTGGTCTCATTTTTTAGAGATGTGAAATTTGTGAGGTACTAGGTTTCCTGGATTTATTTCTGGTCAGGATAACAAGTACATCTGTGTTTGCTTTTTGATTGCCCAGCCAAAGAGGCTAGTGAGAAATTTACATTTTACCTATCAAATTCTTTTTCTTCTGTTTGTAGTAGTGTCTTGAAAGATGTTTTCAGTTTGGTTTTATGTTTTTATTTTTCCTGATAATTTCTGTTTTCCTAAGGTACAGCAAAGCTTCTGTACAAATGCCCTTCAGTAAATGTGGCTGGGGTGAGATTTCCGAGTAGGATCACTTTGTCTGTTCATAAAAGTGTCTTCTGCTGGTTAAGGGTAATACACTATCTGCCTTTTTTAAAAAAGAGTTTTCAAATACACAAATATGTAATGATGATATGAGTTTTTACTTAACTTTTATAAGAACATCTCACGAAAATTCGGGGGGGAGTAAATTTTAAACTGTAAATATGCATGTGCTGCTGTTAGATGAGTCGAAAACATAAAGAATCTAGCTGAACAAATTAATCCAGGTTGTGGAGGCCATAACAGAACATAAATGAAACCAGAATGGTGTATGTTTCTGTAGAATTAAGCTAAATCTTGCATAAAGGTGTTTGTTTATATAAAAGAAAGGAGTAAATAAACGTTTTTGTTTTGAAAGATCACCGTTCGCTTCTACTTCTACTCAAGCCTGAGAAGTGAAGATATCCTACAACTGATCCTGCCATGTTCTTTGCCAACAAAGCTTGCCTCCATGATCAGTTGTCAGTTGTTCCTCATAAGGGACAACAAAAGGTTTCATCCCAAGTGATAGCAAAGTGATGGGATGTGAGGATCAAAGATCAAATCTTCCTTTAAACGTGGCTTGCTGTTTTATCCCATCACATTGTGTGCTTTTAACTCAAAGGCACGGCGTCAGCATGAAGGTCTCTGTTCATCAGCTGCTTAGTCTTTGCATGCTCAAAAAGGACTGTGTAGAGACAAACAGCTTCCATCAAAATGTTTATTTCTGATCATTCTTTTACCTATAGATAGTACTCTAGGTCTTGTGTCTCCTTCATTTAGAAGCAAAATCCCCCTCAATTAACAACCTTGACAGCAACAAAAAAAGCTCAAGAAACTAGACAAGGTGCACACAACTTCTGGAAAAAGCAGAAGGCTTTTGGATGAGGACTCTACCATGAGCTCTTAGAAACATCTTTAAGAAATACTAAAACCTTGCTAAAACTACACTGGGTCCCCTTTTTTTTTTTGTAGAGATGTACCTCTACCCCAGGATGATTTCAATGCTGTGCGAGATTTGCCCTGTTCTTTTTTTCAATTTATAAAACTGAAATGGCTTCTTGGTAGGTACCAGAAGGGCTCATCTGAGATATTAGTCTGATGGCTCAACCAGCCTTCCTAGTAACGCTTGCTTCAAACAGACAGAATCATGCTTTGCAAAAACTGGTTTTCACTAATGTTGGTAGGTCACTTGCTCTTTTCTACAGAAAAGAAGAACAAGAAATATACCGCTTTATCTGGAGTAAAAATACATCTCCTTTTCCTTTAAATAGCAAAGAGGATTTGTAACTTCAAAGCTCATTTGATATCTTTTGTAGCCACAATTGGACTTGCTGATCTTAAAGTTCTTTTCCAACCTAAACTCTTCTGTGAGTCTGTGAATAATTAAATACCAAATAAAAGTGAGAATTGTGGTTTGAGGGGATTTTTTCTGGTTTTTTTTTGTTTGTTTGTTTGTTGTAACAGTAAAACTTTTTAATGATGGAAGCCTTGGGCTACTCCTCTTCCATCCCCTTCTTTCACTCGAAGATGTCCATCCTCAAGAGCAGTTTGTTGGATTGGGCACTTTATAGAAGTTATTTCTGGGACTATAGAAGTACATTTCTAATGCTCTGTATGTTACTGTTAGGGCCAAGGCTGTACCAGACGATCTCCAAAGGCCTGTTCCAACCTCAACCGTTCTGTCATTGCGTTATTTTATTTCTAAACCATTAAAATAGTAGGAATTTAATAGTCAAAGAAACGAGTTGCATAATATTCTTTAAGTATTTAAATTTGCAGCTGCCAGCAAACCTGAGATGTTCATTAATACTGCAGAATTCATTTCTGACATTAGCACTCTTACTTTGACACAGTCTTTTTTCGTTGCATCACCTTGCATTCATGCAGTGTACTCAAGTGAAGTGTTCAATCATGGAGGAGTCTTGTGCAATTCTGGTCTTGCAGTAGGTTCCAGAGAGAAATAAAAAGGTTTGATTGCAGGAAGAAATTGTGGTACTTAACTAACTGTTTTGATATGTGCAGACTGCTTTGTAAAACCTAGAGTAAAGATGAGCATTTCAGTTCCTTCTCTTCTAGCCTTTTGTTTCTCTTGAGATGCTTTTTTTATATGACTGATGGCAGTGGAAAAACTGACAACGTAAAACCCCTTCTGATTGCCATTTGAATGTCTGTGAAGGAAGGGACTATAATGGCATCTACCATCAGGACAGATAAAGCTTAAATTTTATCAGCATATTTTTTTCCTAAATTTCAGTAAAAAAACAAATTATATCTTCTTGTTCTTCTTTTTAATACTCGAAATGGTGAAAAACGTTGGGATCAGTTGTTCATCATCCTTCTGTACTTGATCTCCTTTCTATTTTGACTGTCTCCATCAATACCTCTGCTCCAGGTCATGGTTGGAAATAGAAGTGTTCTACAGTTGTGCTGATGTATTTTGCAACCTGTATTTTCAGAAATCCTCCCCATGTGATCTGCTTTGACCACTCGGTCTGCGTAGGTCTCAATTTTGGTGTTGTCACTGATGATCACTGGAACTGAGCTACGTGAAAGCAAACATAATTCTGTGGGGTGAAGTGAGTCATTGGGTCTGCTGGGGCTGATGTGCGAGGACTGTATCAGCACGCATAGCATGACAAGACCTTCCTAGCTCACGATTTCCATCAGAGGTAGCTGGCGTCCTCTGAGTATAACCCAGATCATGTGTTCCCTGTATGTGGTACAACCTATGTGTTGTGGCTGTTGAACAGATTGTGTGTCAAGGAGGCCACAGAAAATAGGGACAGGGAGCCCTGCAGGTCCGTAAGCTGTCGTCAAGATGTTTCAGCATTACAGGAAGGCTGGTGGAACCAAAATACCAGAAGTAAGTGTTGACCATCTGATCAGAAGTGTTGCCTAAGTACAAGGCAGTATTTCTGCTTCCTGGCAAGTTGTTATTCCAGGTGCTTTGCTATAGATGTTATGACTCACAACTCACAATTATATATTACTGCACGACATTGAAAATTTGCCTCCTGCTGTTCTCGGCAGCCGTATGCTGCCTGTCTCTGCGGTAATGACCTGCTTATCATGCATTTTTCCCCTGGTATTGTTTCACCAACTTTCCATAGCATGTTAATACGGAATCCCTGGTATCCTTTGTGTTCTGGAGTAGTACAAATGTCGCTTCAGTTCCTTTCAAAAGTTGGAAGATATTGGAACAAGTTTTGAAGAAAACCCCTGTGAGAAGTTTGTTGTTTGGCTGGAACTTGTGAGATTACAGCACCTACTGTTGTTGATGCCGCCTGGCAAATGTGTTGTTTGAACGTTCTTCTAGTTTGATCAGATGCCTTCAATTTAATTTCTGACTATTGTCACTACATTGATCATGGTGTCATGAACCAACATCTTATTTTCCCGTCCCTTCAGTTGTCTAGTTTCCTAGAAGTGAGGAGTTCCAGCTCTCTGAGTTGTTCCTGATGTGACCGCTGATCCATGCATTTTTACCAGACTTGTTCCTTGTTCTTCTCTGAATCTTCTCTGTTTCTTGGAGGTGGGGCGGAGGGAAAGACCACAACAGCACACAGACTTCTGAGATACTTCTCCATTTATTCCTGCTGCAATAGCAATAATCTGTATTATGTTCTTCCTTCCTGTCTTAACTCCTGTCACTGCTGCATTTTTTTATTTTGGGTTGGGATTTTTTGAACTGCTAATGGACATTTATTCTTTTACATGCACTTGTCTGTTATGAATTCAAGATCTTGACTCTGCATGGAAGTGGTCCACCTGGCATACTGGTTTTGCCCTTGTTTGCATCTCTTCACATTTATTTATATTGGATTTCATTTGCATTTTGTTATTCTGTGACTCAACGTCGTTCAAATCCTTTTCTAGTTCTTGATATCAGCCCTTAACTTTACCAATCTGAGTAACTGTCATCAGCAGATGTTGTCAGCTTGTTGCTCCTCACTTTCTGCAGCCCATTCATAAACATATATAATAGCTGAGTCTCAGAGCAAAGTCCTGTCCACAACTACAGCTTAGGTGTTCCCTCTGCTTTGCATCTTATTAACCCATCCTTTGTTTTACAACGCCCTTCATGCTTTTGCTGTGCCTGCTTCGTTTCTTTAAAAGTCTCTGATGAGAAATCTGTGAGAGAAGTTGTTGCTAGTAAATTGACCAAAAACCCCACAGTATCTTACTACCAGCTCTGCAAGTTTGTACAGCTTATCAAAGTTTTTTTTCTATACATCTCGGGCATAAAGAAGTTTGGCAGGCTTAACTTCCATAATCTTAATCAAGATATTAAATGTAGCTAAATTTGGGTCATAGACTATATTTAAAAATAAAGTACTCTCTGGTTTACAAAAATTTCTTTTCACTAAATGGTGATGATATTTTCTTCATTAAAACCATTTACACTTAGCAAGCTGTAAAATTCCACCAACTCCAAGCTTCACAGGATTGTATATAAGAGGAATAAAAAGATTTACTCTTCCAACCAATTTCTAATGCATTGTTTGACAGAATTTCTCCTTGATTATTCTTATGGTTTGTCCAGGTGAAATGCTGACTGTGAAATGCTTGATGATTTATGGCAGGATTAGGACATGCTGAGGAAGCACCACTGGAACTTGGTGTGAGCACGAGTGTAGCCTGGCTGGTTGATGATATCAGCATGTGTGTTCAGCACTGTGGGATGCAGGAACAGGTCTACACTAATTCTGTTGTTTATGTGAAATCAATGGTTTTCTTCTTTTTTTCTGATAATGTCTGCAGTTTTGAATACAAGTGTTCAGAATGTTTAAAAAGAAAAGTGTCTTCCAGTAAAGATAGGAGAACATCTCAGGTTGTTCTGCTATGCATGTCTGTCCAACCCTGCTCATGTAGTATTGTCTGTTTTTGCTTTATTTGGAGTTAGGATGTAAAATACAGTGCCAGCTCTTCTGAAGGTATTACCTGTATTGATTGTCTGTATTTTGCTCAGGCTTCTGATATTGAGATTCACTTACCAGTTTTAGGAAAAATAATCAGTTCTTCTCAGGATCTTGGGTGACTGCTGCACTGGGAAATGCCTGGAGCAAATTTTTCTGTAGGTGTTTATGTGAACTGGGTTATAAATGCCACTGTACACAGGTTATCAGATAGGCCAGTAATTGGTTTGCTGAGGCTAAGATATGATTTCAGGTGTTTAAAACCATCACCAGAAGCTATTGATTGGATCAAAGATATTTTTCTACATTTGAAAAAGACAAACCCAAGCTTGAAATAAAAAGAACTGGTGCATTCTTCTGCCAGCCTCTTGTATCCCTTTATTATATCCAATAAATCTTTATACACTCGTTGGGTGTGTATCTGTGTGCTAGATGTTTTTAAACTGAGGGCAGCTTTAAATAAATGATCCTTTTTGTTCTGCTTTTTCATATTGGCCTCAACATAGGAACTGGTAGCTGTGGAATTACTTGAGGGGGGGACAGCTGCCTTTGCTGAAGAAAGCAGGGGCTTGTTGGTTTGCCAAATGGTAAACTAAAATAAATAACATTTATACTGTATTATTGTACAAATTTTCTTTTGGGGATTTCTCTATCTCTTTTTTTAAGGAAACTGCACTGCCAGCTGTCTCTACACACAGAATTACACTGTCACTGGTTCTATAAACACAGTAGAAAACCAATTTTTTTATTAAATTCCTTTCACTGTATAAATGCTGGTAACCAATTTACTAAAGAATCAAAAGCAGAGTAGCTTTTAATTAAATATCATTTGGCAGGGTGCCCAGAAATTTCGCAGTTGTGGGAGTGGAGAATGAAAAACAAAATGAAGAGCTGCCACGGCTGCCTTTCAGAGTGTCTGGAAGATGTATGTGCTTGTACCTGCCGATGTGCTACCAAATACTGATACTAATACAAATATAAATACATTTGCCAAATACACAGAGCAACTACCATGTGACGATGGCCTCATGTGCATGGTTTTCATTATCTCAATACCGGTTGTCATCAGATTTCACAGAATGTCATATTAGCAAAATACAAAAATAAGTGGAGGAAAATTCATTCATGGCTTTAGGATATTGTTTAAAGTTGAGAAGCGATTTAGTCCCACTAATTGCCCCTCATTTACATTAATATCCCATGTTACCAGAACATTTTTAATCATCCCTGTTTGTATGTGGGCTCATTAAATTGTTCATATGCTACTGCTTAGGTTGTTTTATGTATATATTTAGGTGGTGGTAGTTGTTGTTTTTAAGATGCTTGATCTGTTGGAAAACTTTTCCATAGATTATTTAGTTTTTGGTCATGTATGGGTTTTCTTGCCTGTAAATTGAATATTTCAGTGACTGAGCAAATAGTTTCAGTGAATCCTCTTTTCCTGTATTCAAGTGTACAGTGTTGTGATTTCACTCCCTTCTTGGACAAATCTTCCCTACCTTTAACCAGCACTGTATTTGCTTTTGATTTACAAATTTGTGCATTCGCCTTTCTTTCTCAAACAAATTGGATCCTAATTTGGTAAACAGTGAGAGATATCTTTCTCACTGATAATTTCTTTTTTCATATTTCACATATGTTTTGATTCACTTTTGCCTCTTTATTATTGCCAGGATGTCTTTCTCAGTCATCAAAGTACTAACATCCCAACTGAAGTGGCTTGAGCAAAAACTCTTTCAGTATTCATGGAAATATGTTGCAGACTCCCATGCTTTTCTTCTACACGCAAGTGTTTTTTCTGTCCTTCACTGTATCACAGCTAAACTCGTTTGTGAAGCTCTAAAGCTTTGTGCCCTTGTGTTTTAGCTTCCTTCTGGTTTTACTTCACTTCTCTCAATCTCTTGACTGTTTTACTTTCAGTGATATTGTTCTGTGTCCCTAAAACACTCCCTTATTTCTACACCTTCCTACTCACAATTTACTCTGGTTACCTTGGTTATTGGTGGGTTTATTTGTGTTGTGAGTGTTTCCAGGTAGGCAGTCTGTTTCCTTCTGTGTTTGTACAGCAGTATGTAAATTGGCAACAACATATAGATGTTTTCTAATGACGCACCCTTGCAGAAGTTAATTAAGTCACATCAGAGCTGTTTGATGTGTTGTATTCATAAACTCATTTATTTAAAGATCAAAGAGTCAAAATAAAAAACGTGATAAAGAAAAGTTTGAGTGGAGAGACTGCAAATTCGAAGCTTGACCTACACTAAATAGAAGTTGTTCTTTTAAAATCTGTTATCTAGCAATGATTTCAATATGAATGCAGTTCCCTTTGGTTCTGATTTCACATGTTTTAAACACAGATTTTGTTGGCTTTTCTTAGCAGAAATTTGTTCTTGATGTATTTGCTTACAATGACTTTAGAAGCCCCATCTGCATTCTCCGGTCTCTGTATACAGTACTCTCCTTTTTGGCTTCAGGCATTCATGTGAAGAGCATTTTCCTTTGCAGAAACTTTGAATTTTAGGCACACATTGGCCAGTGTGTAAAATACAGTACTGAATGAAATTTGTTTTATTTCTCAAAGTGATCTACTTAATTTCCCTGCTTTATCTCTGTTTTAGAGCTTTATTCACATCTTTGTGTCTGGGTTTAATTCAACTTGGCACACTGCAATGTCTCTGTCTCCCAGGAGCAGCTGATTATTTACAATGAATTTCTTTTTCCTTTTCTCCCTGTGGCTCATAGCAAACTCTACGCAACTCTGAATAATATGGAAAGACCAAATATATTTTGAGAATGAATAGCTGAGTTACCTGTGATGACTGGAAACATGACTCACTATGTAATGAGTCCAAAACTGTTATTTACCAGGACATCTTTGGTTTGCAGCAGAAACCTTTGAATAATGAATGGTGGCATTATCTGTATAGCTGAACAGAAAAATATTGGGCTAGAGGCCCACAGTGAAACTAAGAGTTGAGAAACATACCTTAATTACATGATAAATCAATCATAAGATTTTTGTATGCCAAAAAAGGGGAAAATATGTTTTCTTCTCCACCCCCCCCGTATGTGTATAATGATGGTGTGAATATAAAAAAGTGGTTACTTGGACCTCATTTTGAAAAGAGAATTTGTTATAATTTTTAGTAGCGTTACTTCTACTTTTTTTCAAGTGCACTCTTCTCTTAATTTGGGGAGAGAAGTGAAGTTGTTGAGGGTACCTGTAAGAGTCTATGTCTCACTGGGCTGAGGGGGGGACATTAGCTGGAGCAGGGGCATGTTTTGTGCCAGTCCCTGGCTGTGTAGCTCAGCAAGTCTCTCTTTAGTCAAATTAATTTATCAAGTAATTGCAAAGGAGGAAAGAGGGGAGCACCTATGTGCGAGTCCTGTTGTGGATGTATGCTCAGCAATGTGCCAGTGTGGTGGTGGGAGAAAGACAATCTCAAGAGGGATGGCATATGAAGCACTGCAGCAACTCATGTGATGTGATTTCTGGTCATGGTTAAGGGAATTTTTAGTGGAAAAAAGGTGATGAGGAGAAGACTGGATCTGTGAACCAAACTGTTGTAGCGGGCTGGATTTTTTCCCACTTTAGTAAACAGCATTGCTTCTGTGAACCTGTTTTTATATTTTAAATGCTTTTTGTTCCTCTGTCCACTTATTTTCCGTATACCTAGAAGAAAAGACCAGTAATAATTAAGATATAAAATCTACTAAATGAGAGTTAGAGCAGAACTGTTAGTAAAATCCAGTTATGTAGTGCCATATAATTACAGCGGGTAGTGGTACTTTATATGCAAAAACTTTTCTAATATGCAGAAATAACCCCCAAAGCAATATGAATGCTGGCATGACCTGCAGGCAAGCTTTAATTAAAATAGGAAGTGTGTATTTTTATTTTTTTAGCCATGCTTATGCTTACCTTTTAAATTATCTTTGAAATTCCTGATTATTTACATGAGCAAGTATCTAGTTCAGTCTCAGAATAATCCCTGTCCTCTGAAGATTCAGTGAATTGCACATGACAGTGAACAGGAATTGATAACTCCGGGAGGAGTTTTCAGTAAATCAGGGTATGTTCCTTAGGCTGTTGAAGGCTTCCTCTCTCACAGAATTCCCTCCAGAGCTGGCATCAGCAAAGCTAAGAGCAACCAAAAAAGTGTCAAGAACAAAGATCTATGATAAGCACAGATGGAAGAAGCCAGATCCAGGAAAGAAAAGAAAGGAGTAGGGGAGTGGAATTTTGTGTCTGGTGAAAGAACAAGGGAATAGTGAAGAGCTGTGGAACACGCAAAAAATGAGATTATAGGAATGGCTGATCAAGTTTTGTGTTACCAGCCCAAGACAAAGCAATAGAGGTGGGTAAAGAATGAGCAGGAAAGTGTTAGAAGTTAGAAGCAGGGTAAGAAGAAAGAGACATTCAAGAGGTTGACCAGCTAGTTGGTTTTGAAAATGGAAATAGAGAAATGCCTGAGGAGGGTGAGAATTGTTCAGGTTTCTCTAAGCACACTCTTCTGAAATGAGTTATACTGCATGATAAGAGAAAGTGGAGCATTTGAATTGAAGGTGTCAGTACTGAAAGACAAGTAATAATTAAGAACAAGCAAGCATACAAAAAGAAGTGGTTGAAAGATGTTTGGAAGATCTACCAGATATATTGGCCCAGGGGCCAATAGGTAGAATTGTCCCAAAGGAGCTTCCTACAAGAAAGAAGAAGAGAGAACAGTGGAGTTAATGGAAATGCAAAGCACTTGATAGCTTGGGAAAAAGTAAGAAGACAAATTCTAAGGAGTGTCAAAATAACCACAGAGTAATTATAGACAGGCAGGAGACATGATAAAGGCAGTGTACATATGATGAACAGATGAGCAAGAGTCTTCACTCAACGCTTTTATTTATAAATTCTGTTGAATGAGGAAAAGTAGCAATAACATCAGTGACGTAAGGAGGACTTTATTAATCACTTCAAAGCAGTGGCAGAAACTGCCAAGAAATTCTTTTGAGTTGAAGATCAGCATGAAGTCTTTCAGTTGTCGGGAACTGAATGAAGAGGTAGTGATCGGAAAAGGAAGCAAAATTCCACCAACTGGGAAAGCAGTCCATGTGTGCTTTGGAAACCTGAGTCAAGAACTAGGTGGTGTTGATGTGAAGAAAAAAGAGGCACAAAACCCGAGGTTATTAAAAGCTATACTTTTAAAAGTAAAATAAATATCTTTTTATAGAAGATAACTTTTATCTTTACTAATTCAAATTACAGGGCTGGAGTAGGGTGAAAACCTGCGTTGTTTTATTTGAAACTGAGGAGGTATTGTCTTTAAATTGCCAAATACAGATAATCCTTAACTCTCCTCCTATAAGTTATATTCAACAAACTTTGAGGCTTGCTGTAACTGTGATTGCCATGTCTTTTTTTGGGGAACAAGGAAAAATTTTTGTTTCTTTTATCATTTGAGCAAAGTAAACCAGAGGATTATTTGTTTTAGTCTCCTGATACTAGCTGTAGAAGCCTCATTCCCTTAGAATACTATGAGTGAAAAATAACAGCTAAAAATAACAGAGGGACAGTTGTGCCTTTCTAATCATAATTAGTCGTGTCTATCTTACAATTAATAAAGTTGCAGGCTCCTGATTGGTTGCATCATATTCGTTTGCCTGTAGCGTTCTTTGTATCCTGCTGAATCCTGTGAGATAGTTATTGTATAAGCAGAAAGGATTGGTGAATTGTTTAGATGGGTACTTAGGTGGAAAATTGATATTTGGGAGAGGCGAAAAGCATTTTGTGTAGAAATGTTTGATTTAAGCCATGGGTTTTGAAGAGTTATGTTTGGAATACAAGAACAATTCTAGTACTTTTCAAGAACAGATTTTATGTACCTTTAAGGTAGTCTGTATTGTGGTACAAGGTGCTGGATTTTTGTAAAACGTCTTTAAGTTAATGATCACTGAAGGGACTGGAGTGAAGCGAATGTGTTGACTTAGATTTCACATTTGTTTTGTAATTACTGTGCGATTGAGATCTGGAATTAGAAAAAAATGCTCAGTAGCATGAAATCTGGACAAAATGCGGGCTCCCAGATAACTGGATGATCTGCTGCCCATCTTTTACAAACTTTCTTCTTGTTTCAGTAAAGAATCACACAGCCCCACCACTCACATTGAAGTGACATATTACAGCCTAAGGAGAGTTACGATCTTTAAACTGCTTTCCCCCTCAGTAGAATATGGGGGAACATGTATTCTTCATATGCAGCTATTCTACATTTCCTGGGCTCTGAACTCTGTGTCTGACCCCTGTTATCTGCGCTCCGGTATGGAAATCACGTTACCGTTATGATCGTTTCAAGCATTTTTCTGTGAGAGAAAGCACAAGACTGGCCTGGTAAGGGTATGTGTTGCTATCTCCTGTTCACGTTCCCTCCCTTCTTTCTCTTGGTTTATTTTCCACATGACTGGGAAACAATTGCTTCTTCCACATGGAGCCCTTCTCCCATTCCTGGGAAAATAGCAGGGAATAGGGAACATTTGCATAATCGTCTTTAGTGCTATTGTGGGCGGGCTTTGGATGCCGGCACGGAGTTGCAGACTGGCCACCTGTCCAGAACAAATGAACTTAGCTTTTGTATAACGTTATCTGGTTTTCCACAGTGTTATTTTTGTGTAATGAATAACTCGATTAAAATATTATAAAACCCCATCATTCAGTAAATGTTTGCATTGGGTTTAAATCCCCCCTTCCAGGGGTGAGGGGGGAGAGAATTTCCTCTTTCTGTGTTAGCACAACTATATTTTCAAGCTGCCTCTGACATAGTTTTATAACTGCCTTTGTGAAATTATCCTCATGAATATTAATTAGGGGTTTGGGAAGAAAAAAACCCAAACTTCAAAATGATTTGCATTCATCCTGGTATAAATGATAAATTAAGTGTTGTCTAATGTTTTCTAATGGTCCATTTCACCTATGTAAAACAATTAATTGAACAATTGAGTTCTTACCGAGAGAAGAGGAGAAGAGTAGGAAAGGGTGCTGAGGACACTGCCCCTGCCAGTGCTTCATCACAAGAATTAAGCTTGTTCTTTTTTTTGACTTTTGCATGTATGAATTTTATTTCTTGATCTTGATCACCTTGTGACTAAAGATGCAGTAACACTTAAGTTTAATTTCTAATTTTGAAGAGAAAATTGTAAAAGGTATTTTTTTCATGTACGATTGGTGCTTTTGATAGTCAAAGTGTAGGAAGGACAAACTCTGGGTGCCAAGTTTTATTGCACATCAACCTTTGCACTGAGATCGTCTTGATATACAATGATTGAGTTTCGATTGCTGCTTTATAATACTTTTTTTGGACGTAAACTGCTTGTAACATAAACCTGATAGTGAAATTTCCGTATTGCTATTTATTACTTGTATCTTTTACTGCTGAGGTCTTTTGTCCATATTGAAGAACAATCAGGCAAAGTTTAGCTAAATAATTGTTAGGAAGCTAAGAATAAAGATAGACATGTTTTTTTAATTCCCCTGCTTTTTCTTCTTTCCAGTAGCAGTTAAAAGGTGAAAGATGCGTTGAGCCAGTATAACATCATTATTTTAACTCTCCTTTTGAGCACTTAGTCAATACTCTTTAGTGTCCATGACGGCTACGATTGCTGCTTGGTGGGAATGGATAAGTGCATGCGAGATTTCTGTCAATCATCAACTACTCTTGCAATTACATTCTTGGCTTAAGGCACACACCACGTACATTTTACTACCTTGTTTTGCTGATATCTTGTTCCTGATTCACATTTATCAGCATTTGAGTGGGTATGGAGCAGCTGCTGCTCTTGTATTTCCCTTAGTTAGCAATCATTTGGTAACACTTCTGATGAACATCGCACATTGCTGTTTACAGATTACTTGTATGTTGGTAATATCAACTGTATGGGTATTTGGATTGTTGTGGACTTTGGTATGAAAACTGCATGGGAAGACTGCCTTATCTGTCTCTCAGGCTGCTGTTGTCAGCAGGAAAGGAAGGTTTAAAAGAAGCTACATATGTCTGCCAGATTACGTGTTTCTTTTTCTGAGAGAGAACACTAAAATCAATCAATTGCATGTTGCTGTAAGGAAAAATAATTTCATTACAGTGAAAGTTTGTAGGCAGGAAAGAATAAATATTTAACATCTCTAATTAAGAAGACAAGAAATTTCAAGCCAAGACTTACTACTTCAGCAGTTAACATTTTCACATATCTTTTGATTTTATGTGTCTGGATGATTCATTTATGTATTTTAGAAAATTCTGAATGCTGTTACTTGCAGCAGTAAAAAAGAGCTATTTTGTTTGATTGGCAAAGAGTGCTGTAGTTTGCAAACCCTGAGTTGTTAGATACGTGTTTTCTCTGCCTGAAATATGTAGTTTAAAAACCAACAAACTAGTAATTTGGAAATTCTGTTGCATGTTGATGAATTTGACTTTGTTTTTTTATCTTGTGCTCTTTTTTTCCTACTTTGCCTGTATCTTCCGTAATAGCTGGAAATTGAGTTCACTTTTTCTAATCTTGTCCTCTGACTGAAGACCTGGAAGTTCCCTAATTCTTAGTTTAAGATTCTGATTACAGCCATGGTTCAGAGCAGTTTTTATAGGAGCAGTTCCCCATGTGTAACTTACTTTGGGAGATGTAAAATCTGAATGTTCAGTGTAATCTGATTCCTTTCTCCATTATTTATTGATGAGGTTTCCTAGGTTTTCCAGTTGTCTGCTTGCTGATGTAGCTTTGAGATTTAGGATGTTATGTGGGTATGGGAATCTCACTCTTTGTTTTCTTATTAGGAGCCTGACCTCTGGTACCTCATTTTAACATTAGAGCTGACTCTTGTGAATAATGGTCTGTGTTGAAAGTGCATCCAGCTGGAATTGCGTCTTGGGATGGGTGGTAAGGGGGACTGGAACCTTTGGAAGCCATCATGAAGCAATTAGACAAGCTGCTTAATAATTTATAGCTCGCTGTCTTAAGAGTTGTAAGCATTCTGACTGAGGAGGGTTTTGTTTAACCTTTTGGTGCTTTCTATGAAGCCTGTATTTAGGTTAGAAATTATTTGCCTTTGAAGAACAGTGGAGAATATAGAACCAGATGACTTTGTCATCTATTAATTAATGCTTTGTGCTGTTACCTAAATATAACAGTTTGCGCCGATCTCTTCAGAGCTACAAGTGTACTGTGAATACATAAAAACCTTTGTGAAGCAGAAAATGAACGTAACAGTATTTTTTGCAAATCATGACAGATATATTTGTTAAATTCTTTTAAGATTAATTTACATGCCAGTAGCTTTTTTTTCATGTTCTATAGCTTTAACTATAGTATAAAACTGGGGCAAACTTAATATTGGGGAAAGGAGGAAAGCAATTGCTTATCTGCTAGATTGTAATTTCAGTATATGGGGTTATATGAGTGACTTCTTAGAAATTATGTGGACACCATGTAGCAAAACAATTTCTAGTAGCTTAAGAAAAAATACTGACATTCCCAACCTTTGCTACATCAAAGAAAGGAAAGTGCCCCTGGGTTTTCAGGTGCGGGAGAATGAAGCACTGTAGGACTGAGTTGTCTGAGGATGCACAAAGGCAAAGAGAACCAGAAATAAAGTTCAGAGCTCCTTACATGAAACACTGTCTGTAAATAACTATCTCTGTTTTTGAAAGTAAAAGAGGTTTTTTGGAAGCTTTTTCCACTTCTATAAATAGTATAAAACTAAAAAGTTACGAGCACTTTCTAATGACAGTCTCTCAAGCGTTACTCTAGAGAAGCATTTGTGAAATGTACTGCTGACATTCTTGGATGTGGCTTTTCCATCTCTAGTCGATACGCAGTTGCTTGCCCGGTTCGAATAGTTCTGCTGTCATTGTATCACTGAAGTACCAGCATTAGGAGGTGTTTTGATGACCACATTCAATAGTACATTCTTTGGTTTGTTCCAGATCTTGGAAGGGTATTATTCAAGACATAGACCTCTATTTTCTTTCCTATTGCTCTGTATTCAGTTCTGAACAGCCACATGGTTTCTAGAATTATCACGTGGATTCATTTTTCCTTACTTGAATGTCTGTTCCCTTTTTGCAATCAAACTCATCTCTTGTTTTCCCAAGGACTGTCCACTTTGTGGGGAGCTACACTTCATTGCACAGGATGTCTTGCAATATCAATCCTAAATTTTGTTGTTTCTTCTCCTAAGAACTTTCAACCTTTACACTTTAATTCTAGTGGAACTGCCTCCTTCTCCACTTAAGTATGCTTAATGGTGCTTTTTGGATAATATTATTTCTGCTTTAAGGACTGAAGTATTTACAGTTGCTGGATGTAATGTTGATGTTCATTGTTGTATGTAATGGTAATTTAGAAGTCAGCTCTAGGTAAGGAAGTAGTGGAGCTTGTGGTCAAGCTACCATACTGTAACCTGGTATTGTGCATCAGCTCAGCCTGGTTTATTCTTGGTGTACTTCTGTCTGGCAGCATCAGTTATCATGAGGGTTTGGCACACTGGATATTAGCCTCAAGCAGTCAAGCCGTTCGAAGAATAAAATGCTCAACCATGCTGCTTAGCGTAGGAATGCTTACAGTTGCACAGAGCTCAGCCCCTGCTGCTCATCACAGTATAGAAGTGTTTGCCCTCAAGCAATGACTTTTTTAACACGTCTCCTGGATCAACGATAATGTTTGACTCTGTGCTGAAAGAATCCAGTCTTGTATTTGTTACTAACCATGCACACAGTTATTGTGGTTTATTTGAGGCATACTATTCTTAATTTTATGACTGTTTCACCATAATTGCATCCTGAAAGCCTACTGAAATTTTTGTTTAGCAATAAGGTACAGCACCTCAAGGGGTCAGCCCGTTCTGTTGGCCACGTCTCTGCAAACACAGTTTTCCCTCTCCATTCAGCTAGTTTGCATCGATCTTTGATAGGAACAGTTTGTGTTTCTCTAAGCAAGGCTGTTCCTGTTGGACAACGGTTGTAGTACTTGTAATGCTGGAAGTTGTAGACTTTTTAAAAAATTCTTGTATCTTTTTTTAAAAACAGTACTTACTAATCTTCACAAAGTGAAAGTTGCTGTTAGGTTAAAGAAAACCACACCTAAATCCTTGCCAAGGCTTTACTTGGAGTGCATAATAACTGAATATACTGAAGTGTGAAGTATAGCAACTTTAGGTAACTGCTATGTTCTCTCGAGTGAATTGAAGGTGCTGAAGTTCTGAGATCAGTGTTGTGTTAATTAATTTTGTCTCATTCTCTCCTATGCTCATTTAATTTATGTTAGTCTTCGTATATAATTTCTGTGTTAAACTTGAACAGTTGTTACTATATTTCGTATTTGGAGATTTTTGGTCTCTGTCTTTCCACCCTGATGTTGTAGAATGCTGACCCATTTGGAGGGTACTGGTCCTTCCAGGCATCACAGCACTCCATGTAGAAGAATTTACAGCAATAGGGTTTTTTTCTCATTTAAATTGCTGAGCTGAAAATATTATTGAGAACTTCCATTTATCATCAAAGCAAAACCTTGTGATAAACTGGATGGACAAACCCCCTGAGACTCTGTCTCTAATACTAGCATGAATGTCTGAAATATGAATCTGTTTCAGTTCTGTAGTCACTACTTTTACGTTAAAATTTAGTGTATTTGCTACCAGTGTAGATTTTAAAATCTTCTGTTTGTGGTAATTTCAGACTTCTCTGATTTGTTTTAGTGTTATGTGAATAAACTCAGTGCTCAAGAGCTTCTTTTGTAACCATTAGTAAACATACAAACAAAAATATTAACTTTGCTTATTTAAGAATAACTTACTATAAGCCGAAATAAGTTTGGCCCAAATAGTCTTACTGTGATTTTCCTGCTATATTTCAGTCCTGCCCCTAATACCTGCCCCCTTTTTTTTTTTCCACCTGGAAGCAGACCAAGGCATTTGGGATATCGTTTTTTGCAAACACTATAAGGAGGACACTGCATGTGTCTGGTGAATAATCAGCACACAACCTGTTCAGAATGCAGAAAAAAATACCGTCACAACAATCTCAAAAGATTACAGAGATTTTCAGACTTCTTTTTCCTACATATCCAGCTTCAAATTTACCCAAAGCAAAGAACTCTTAGCCCCTCTGTGGCTTGATTTTCATTACAAGAAAGCTTAATACGAAGTGCGCAAGGTCTGTTAAGGTTCTGACACAAACTAAGGAAAGCCAGAAATGCCCAGTAAAGAGGAAATGTACCATATGCTTTCCAGTCCTTAGCTGCCAAACTCAACTCCTTCCCTATTGTGTTAGCGTGTTAGAGACCAGATGGTCTGCTTCCCCCGTCGCCGGGCATTTTCTTGCATTTCTCAGTCATTCTGTTTTTTTGGATAATACCAAGTTTTATGTGTGAAATATACCTGTATAAAAGTTCTTTTGGGCAGACTTATACTTTGCAGACATTGATACTGAATAAATTTCTGTTGTAAATATCCAAATCACACTTTCCTCCTCTTCTGGATTGTTTTCATCAGTTTGTTTTCTGTGCAGTTTAGCTTGATTTTTTTTTTTCTTCTGAATTATTCCTGTTAAGTTCTTTCTTAAATGAGCAGGAAGGAAACTTTTTTTCTGAATGATTGAGTTGGACTTGGGTGATCTTGGCAGCTCTTACAAGCGGTGGCTTGCCTTGTAACTTCAGAGAAAAAAGTATTTTTAATAGACTGGTTTTTTCTTTTTCCCTTAGCGAGTGCTTTGGCACCTGTATCCTAGGCTGTGGAGGGGTTTTTTTTGCTACAGATGTTTGAAACAAACACAACCTTTAACATCTCTGCAGTATTCAAACTACCTGCTCTTCTGTCCTCTTGAAAATAGAAGTTTCTATTTTAAAAGAGATAGCCTTGATTTAAGGTACCAAGATACCTCAAGATACAAAATTTACCCTTAATAAACTCAAAATGCTAGTAAAGATAGTTTGAAGTTACTCAAACCTTACTTATAATTTCACATAATCTGAATATGCATGTTCAAAGATGCCTTCGACAGCTTGATTTTAAAAGGACAAATTAAAACACAGTAAAACCATTGAAATGTGTACTAGTTCTTTTTAAGGCCAAAATAAGGATTGTGGATGTTATCACAAAGGTTTTTTGCGTGACCCGTAGGAGGAAAGTGCTTTTCACTTAGCAATATTACTGTTAAATGGTATTCTTTTTCCACTTTGGAGTTAATGTGGAGTCAGGAGGGTGGGGAATTTCATATGGTAAGAGCTCTTGATAAGGGAAATGCAAAGACTGCAAACCCTGAAGTTCACTGCTACTTTTTGAAAATTAGATGTGAGCTTTGGAGCGACCTTGCTTGGAAATGCTGGTATCAGTGATCGGCTTTAGACCTTGTTTAATTATTTGCAGTAGCGTTGGCATAGAACATTCAGCTGGGGCCTTCTCACAGCAAACTTTGTGACTTCACAGGTATTATGGGTACTGGGTAGTTTTACTGCTCTGCAGAAAAAAGTTCCCAAAGATTTTTAGTAAGCAGAGCATGTGATTTTCATGGACTTAGAGTGCAATTTTTTTTAATTGCTTTTTGAAAAAAAAAAATCAATTATGCCAATCTGTTTGCAGGGATGAGAAAAGTTGCGTAATACTGTGCAACCTGTGCAACCATTGAACGGTTGTACATATCTACGTGTCTTAGGGCAGACAAAGGAAATATTTGCCTAAAGCTGCAGGTAAGTGGGACTGCAGAGAACCAGCAGCGTGTCCCGCTGGCCAAGAAGGCCAATAACATCCTGGCTTGGATCAGAAATAGTGTGTCCAGCAGGACTAGGGAAGTGATCGTCTCCCTGTACTCGGCACTGGTCCTGTGTTCAGTTTTGGGCCCCTCGGTACAAGAACAACTTTGAGATGCTGGAGTGTGTCCAGAGAAGTTAAGGAAGCTGTTGAAGGGTCTGGAACACGAGCCTTATGAGGAACAGCTGAGGGAACTGGGATTGTTTATCTGGAGAAGAGGAAGCTGAGGAGAGACCTTATCGCTCTCAATAACTATCTGAAAGGAAGGTGTAGCAAGGTGAAAGTTGCTCTCTTCTCCCAAGTAACAAGTGATAGGACAGGAGGAAATGGCCTTAAGTTGTGCCAGGGGAGGTTTAGGCTGGATATTAGGGAAAAAATATTCACAGAAAGGGTTGTGAAGCATTGGACCAGGCTGTCCAGGGAAGTGGTGAAGTCATCACGCATGGAAGTATTTAGAAGATGTGTAGATGTGCTGGTTGAGTACATGGCTTGGTTGTGGAGTTGGCAGTGTTAGATTAACAGTTGATCTCGATGATCTTAAAGGTCTTTTCCAACCTAAGTGACTCTGTGGTTCTATGACTGCACCATAGCACTGAGCAAGGGGCAAACGCAGCCCCACTGCTTCTCTAGGACAGCTGGACCTACTGCTTGGTGCCACACCAAGAAGAGTCAGGATGTGCAGAAAAGGAACTGTCCTTTCTTAATCACCATCAGCATGTGAGGAACAGGAAGCTTGGTTTTCTAAGGTTGATTTTTTTAATATTCGTCCCAGGAATGTAAAATTCAGTTTTGCAATTAGCATTGGAAAATCTTGACTCAACGCTCTTATCGTGGGGAGCAAACATTGACAGTATCAGGCAAACAGTTAATTTCTCATCATTTCAACTTGAATGCTGCATTGACACCCAGCATTT
The DNA here is from genome assembly GCA_033558185.1 of Dromococcyx pavoninus. NCBI lineage: Eukaryota > Metazoa > Chordata > Aves > Cuculiformes > Neomorphidae > Dromococcyx > Dromococcyx pavoninus. The sequence continues at coordinate 1,873,390 of JAUMJL010000286.1, read as the reverse complement.
CGTACACTGCACTGTCACATATGCGATGTTGCCATCAACTGCTAATGGCTCAGACATTAAGTGGAGTAGTAGACCGAGGGTTACACATTCTTGAGAATGTCATTTTTCATTTCAACTCAGCTGCAAGAAAGAAGAAACTTCTATTGTTGTTGAAAAATAGAAATTGCAAACATTTGAGCTGTCCCAAGTAATCAGTGGTCTATTGCTCTGACTGATACATAATAAGGGCTGAAGCTTGGAGTTACGAGAAGGAAATGCCGCTTGTCTTTTGTTCTTGTTGGAAATATCTTCCGAAATCTCTTGTTTGTGTAAGTGGAAGATGAGATTATTTTTTCTTTATTAAAGGCCCATGAATCCAGTGATCAGCTCATATCAACTTGCAGATCAGCTGTCATGAGGAGGCCAGTCAGAGAAGGGAAAAAAGCTGTCCCTGGCCACATTTCTCCTGAAATTGTATTTCATGAGCTTATTAGTTTCCTGTATATTTCCCCGTAGGACACGATCCCATCCTTTTTTTTTGACTTTACATGAATGTATTCTTCTGAAAAAACACTGAGATGGATTTCCCATTGTCAAGAATGTATTTACTCTTCCTTTTCTTTACCACAGCACATCATCTCCAATGAAATTATTGAAAAATAGTTCACCAATCCCTTTTCCTGCATCAATTTTCAAACTTCGCTAACCAGCAGAAGAAAGTAGCTTTGGTGTCTGCTGACCTGGGATGTTAAAAATAGTGTTGGGTACGACTGGACTCATAATTCCCTCCTCCTCAAGCTGGCTGATTAATCCAGCTGATTTACTTAGGAAGTCTAAAACTTTGTTTTCTATAACTGGATCATGGTGCCAAAACTTACTGGCAGATGTAAACATGGACACTTTACTTTCTGGTTTCCAAAGAACAGTTGGATTGTTTGTTCAGCTGACAGAGTTGTCCAGCCAAGGTGAATGATCTTCATTTGTTTTTAGAAATTTGCAGATCTTTATGTCTCTTTGTGTTCCATCCTTAACATTTGTAACAATACTTTTAGTACTTATTTGTTGAGAACAAACCAAAACTATCAGTCTAGAGCTTAAATTTACTGGCTGAAGCAGCCTGCTGTAGTGTTTGCACAACAATTAATTATTTCACTGATCTGTGCATAACCAGAGAAGCAGTGGCAAACCTGCCCTTCTCCTTGGCTGTTGTATTAGTCAGAAGAAAATAAGCAGGGGAGGGTGGAGGAAGGGAAGATGATACTGAGCAGGGCTTGGAAAGGACTGCTGTTTGACTGCTGAATTTGAGAGGTTTGGTCTTGTGCCTCTTCACATCATCAAATTCTGTTGTATAGATTATGTAAATGTTTGTATTTAATGTCTATATTTCGTAATGAACATTATAATTTGTCCTTATCAGGACTCCACAAACCTAAAAGAAGTCTGACATCGAGGGCACTTACAGAAAATACAAGTTTCTTGGAGAAAACTGCATTAGTTGGTTAGACTGTTCGTGACGGTTGTGGGGCAGAGTGAGGCAATGTGGTGCTGCAGCAGGATGAGGATACCAGTAACATGTTCAACATATGAACGTAGAATTAAGTGGTCTATTTTCCATGCAAGTATGAGTTTTGTGAGATACTTGATGAAAAGCTGCTTTGCTCAATTAGCCCAAAATTACATTAGTTTATAAATATATAACTGTCGAAACAGATGGGCTGTGCACAATCTTTACTATAATCATCATTTATATAAAGAGTGTAATATTTCAGTGTTGCTACAAGGAAATTTTCAGGGTTTATTGTTTAAAAAGAAGGCTTGAAACAGAATGGACAAGAATTATTATTTAAAAAAAAAAAAAACACCAAGAAAACTGTGAAGTCTGAATAGTGTTGATAATGACTTCCAGAGTCAAATTTGCTTATGTAAACTTTGCCAGAGATGCCAAATACCAGAACGGACCGAATTCATTAAAAATACAGCATTGTGTTTTCAGGCAGATTTTTGTGTTTTCCCCCCACAGTATGATACACACATTTAAACTACTACCAAAAACTGACCCATAAATTTGAATATAAAAGGTCACCTAATTGCAAGTTCCGTATTCTGAAGATATAATGGAAGCTAATTACCAAATGCAAATTTATTTTTGACACTGTAGCATGATAAACTTCAGAATAGTAAAATTTTGGTTGTTATAAACTGATCAATAATTATTATGTGAAGTGCAACAGATTTCATAGCTATTTGCCAGCTGTTTTAGGATGGGAAGAAAAAAGCTTTGAGCTGGAGTTGTGTCAATGCTTTGTAATCATGTGAACCTTTAATTAAGAAGTTCCCATAGAATAGAAAATGTCAGCCTGCTTAGTTGTGAGACACTTAGAATGAATAACACCGAGCAACTTCAGAAGTGGCTGGTAATGGCACTTCAGAGAATAAAGCAAATTCAATAACTTTTTTTATGACATGGAAGAAAGTGAGTGTAGGATGTATCCCTCTGCAGAAGGAGAATGGAAAGAAGTAATATTTTGCAGTCTGTTTCTAGTACAATAAAATACAGACTCTTTGAAGAAATGTTTATTACAGATGAACATTCAAATCCACCATTTAAGAGCTCTAATAACTTGGAAGGAATAGCTGCCAGAATTATTTTGTAGTTCTTCACCTTCTGAGATTCTTTACAATGCTAATCTATCCATGGCATGAAATGCTAGTATTTCCAGTTGTTATACTTTTTCAAAATATTAATATTCAAAAATTGAATTACTGAGAATGACATTATTTAAGCACACACATTTATGGTTTATTTATAGATGCAAAGTCACACAACAAGGGTGAGAGAACAGCAATTTTACAGTCCCAGGCTCTGCAGTTGACTTGGTAAAGTCTTAAATACAATTTTCAGTAGCCATTTGTCTTTGAAAGAAGATAGAGAGGTTGCTCACCGGTCTTTGTTTGACCCCAACATTCCCATAAGGTGTCTTTTTAGCTCTGTGCGTTTTGAACTAGTTGAAAGTGACTATAAAGCAAACTAATAAATTAAGGTTACACAGTGTGCTGGTTTTTGTGTACACAGGAGATTTTGGCAAATTTGTTACCTTAAACTAGACTGACTTGAGTTGGGTTAAGAGGTACCAAATCTGTGTTCCCTGCGTCCCAGCTAATAAATAACTCCAACTTACATATTGCTCTGTATTCTTAATTTCTTCAAAATGTCACCTTCTGCAAAAGCATCCGAAATGCATCTGTACCAGGTTTTATCAAGAGGCAGCTGTGCAAGTGAGTTCACCTTTAGTGAATGGTGCTTACCCTTGGGCAAAAAGTAGCTTTAACACAGAGACTGAATCTGTTGGGCAGGTACAGGTTTATTTGTCTGCAGTTTTGTAGAAAATACACTAACTTTTCAGATTTAAATGATGGCTTTATAGGCCAGTTTGGTGGCTGAGATGCCATTGCTACTATGGATAAAGCCAGACGAGTCCTCTTGGCATCGTTACACTCCTGTGTTTATAGAGGTGTCTCTATAGGATCTTCACTGAGCTTATCTGGGGTTTTTATACTTCTTGTTGATCTTCAGAAATCCATTTTGTCTTTATCCCAATAGACATATCTGCAACTTCTTGGGACACTGTACTAAATTATTTCTAGCTGATCATTAATATTAACTTACATCGATGGCAGCTACTGAATTAGAAGTGTTTGCAAGAACAATTTTTAATACATTTTGACTTACACTGAAAGACATTGTCATGCTTAACTTGTGTCTACCACGCTCTTACATGTTAATATCTGTGAGGTTCTTTCAATAAGTGCCTCAGGTAACTTACCTACTCTGTACTTTCTTCAGTTTGTAGCTGCTGATTCTTTGTTGAGTTTCAGCTGTATTTACTAACATAAATACTTAGCTTTAGCAAATATCGCCCTCCCTGTCTCCTGTCCCGTTGTTCTTAATCACATCTCTTCCCATGTACATCTGTTTTCTTTGAATAAACTGAAGATTAGGCATTTAATTTAGGTAGGATTCTTAGTTCATAATTCTGCATTTTATTAATAGTCTCAATAGTGACTGCAGTTATTAGAATGTTTTCATCTTTCTGTGATATTGCATTTACAGGCTTTTAAAACTGGTTGTAATTTAAACTTCTTATTTATTTAATTCTTTCCTGAAACTCTTTATTTCACCACATCTGGATTCATCTGCATGATCAAGTGGATATAAAATTGGACTGTGGAATTTTCCTGCACTTCCTCAGTTAACGTACTACTTCTGATGTCACAAATGTTTTTCAAGATTTCCTAAAATCTCCTTTCCTACAGTCTCTGGAAATCTCCAGTTTTATTGTTGTCTATCTGTCTTTGTGGATGACTGCTCTAGTATGTAATTTTATCATATTTTCAGATAATCTCCAGCCTGTGTTTTCAATTTACGCTTTCTTTTCATATCTTTCTACCCTTTAATGGTATTGAATATGAGAATATGTATTTTCTGAAATGTTATATTCTATTGGTTAACTTGCTGTGTTTTTAGTCTTGCATCTCAGCGTCTCTCATTCTTGTATAGTTCTCTTGCTTAATTTTTCTGCACATCTGCATGAATTTGGCATCCTTTCTGCTCACAGAAAATCACTACAGAACTGACTTGAATGATTGAGTCACTTAAAAAAAACAAATTTGAACTTGCAGTGTCAGAATGTGCTTCTCCTGTTTTTAATCACTTCTCTGCCACCAAGCACCAAGTCCTATTTTGAAAGCAAAAGTTTTGATTTTCAGGTTCCTTTACAAACCAAGCTTGATGGGTCTCCTCCAAAAACAGTTTGGTTAGGTTGTAAATATGTCTTTTTTTTTCCTTTTTTTCCTTTTTTTTTTTGTAGGGGAAGGGGAGCAGTGTGAGGAGGTAGGAGTGTTAAAACATTTCCTTTTTTAGAAGGAAAGGAATAGCAAGTGTTGACCATGACTTGTTGAAGTTAAGGGCAGGAGAGCTGCAAGAATGGAGTATCAAATTTGGAAGGGTACAAAGCTATATTAACCACCTTTTTGCCATTTTGTTCAATGTCTTGAATCAGAAACTGGTTCCAGTGGTGGTGGTGAAGGTGCTCATGCGATGCTGTTCACTGGTGCAGATCAATGCTGCTAGAGCAAAATATTCCATCAGGCAGGTGAACTAGTTAATATCAATTTTAACCCCTAGTTGAGCCTTTTCCCATGAGATCCTGTCCTGAATCTTCTGCTTTGTAGAGGAGTTGGTTGCCACATTATTCTCCAGCAGAAATACAGTAGAAGATGTAGTTGTTGCCATACTCCGTCAGCCACGCAAGATCTACATTATGGGAAATTTGGAATTCAAAACTACACTAAATCTTTGCACTTTACAGAACTGGGAAGTGCCAGGTTATGGTCTCACTCAGCAGAACAGATCTTGTGGAGATGATTGTGGGGAAGGTGAGAATTTGACAAGCTGATTTTTTTTTTTTTAAGGCCTAATTGTTGCTGTGCTTTTTCGCACAGCACCTGGTCATGATCCCTGTCTTTCTTTCTCCCCACCAACACTTGGAGGGTTGGGGTGATCAGCATTTCAAGAGTCCATAGAGTCAGTTTTGTGCTTGTTGCAAGTGTTACTTTTCAGAAGTTCAAACGGAAAGTTGTGCAGAGAAGAAAAACACCTCTACCTAACAGCAGTGCTAGTTCAAACCCCATGTGAAGTACGTTCAAAGTCATACTAAATAGCACCTTTTTGTGCTTTTGGCTCATTTCCCTTAAAAGGGCAGAAGGTGATGGTGAAGAAGAGATACAGATCTCTCCCATCTCCTTTTTCACAGGCAGTGCTTGCTCAGATAAATTTTATGCGAACCTTGTTTGGGACAGAGGAAGGATGTGGCGTTTGCTTCACAGAGAACAGGGGAGACTGGTGGGTCCCGTAAGTGTGAAAGTAGTTCCTCTTCTGAGTGAATGATACAATTGCTTTTTTACTGTCACTTTTGCACGTGGTATTTGGATTGTTTTGCATAGGTGACGATGGTGTGTCCTGAGAAACTTCACTTTGAATTAATGCTCACTATCAGAGCTATAAATGGAGAAAAGCAGATGTTTAGCGATGACTTTGTTCTCTTCAGTCTTTTAAGAGCAGTTTTATATGGTCTGTTCTTCAAAACTTAGATCAGGGGAATCTTTAGAAATGATGTTTCCTGCCTTCTTGATTTACAACGATTTTGGAGCCTTGAGAAGATCTAGAATAATTGAAACAGTTTTGAGTGGCTGCAGGAGTTGCAGCATGTGTGCAGTGGCTGGCTGTGAGCTACAGAGCTGGTAGCAGTTCTCTGCTGGCATCTTAGCGTGTTCCTCCCCTATGATGGTTGAGAAGGTGGTTTTGGAAGAAACTGCACTCTTCCATGCTGGCGCTTCTTACCTCTTCTTTGTGGGGTCTGAAGGTAAAATATCTTCCATCTACAAGTACAGGATTCTGCACAGCTTTCTGTTGTAGTGTGGCACCTGGCCCTTGCTGATACAAAACATGTTCATCCAGAAAAAAATCATCAATCATTTTCCACAATGAATACTAAAGGAATTTCAGAGGCTTTGTCCTTAGTGACTAGGTGTGTTAGTCAAGGTCCAAAGTTGCTAAAAGTTTACTGAAAAGCTTAAAATTAACTCCACTGAAAACTTTTTTGTCTAGTGTGATATGGTGGAAGAGAGATCTTTTTAAGAAACTATGTAAAGCAGTGGTACCTCATTCAGTAGTACAGTACAGGACTTTCATCTATTAGGATTGGGGATTTGGCCCAGAAACACAGAGTATTGAACCAAGAGGCAAATAAATTTATTCTCCAGAGCTGCTAATCTGCCTTCAGCTACACAGAAAATCGGTGTAGTAGGAGCTCTCCAAATTTATTTAAGATAATCTGAGGCTCCGCTCTTTCCTGAGGTTTTCTAATGGTTTGTTAGGGACTTAAAGCTGTGAAAAAGGGCTCTGTATTTAGGTTCATGAAGAACAGCTTCACAATCTAGAAGAAGTTACTACAAGTGTAGGGAGAGAGCGATTGTAGGTAGTCTCAATGTAAGTTACTTGTATTTTGAAGGCTAAAAAATATTTTAGCTGTTTCCCACATTTCAAACTCAAAGACTGGGGGGTAATTCTGTTCAACCTGCTTCGGTTTCTGTTGGTGTCTTGGAGAGACAAGGGAATATCTGTTACCTCCTTATAAGTTGTAGAGCTAAAAATTGTTGTGTTGGGAAGAGGAGAGTCCCTAAACTTGTAGCTGGCTCTCAATACTAGTCAGGCAATTCTACAGCGGATTCAGAAGAGAAAACATGTTGAAATACTCACTGAACCATGCAATAAGACAGTTTTGCACCAATGTAGACATTTTTAGGAGTAATTTAGCAAAAGGCCTTGAAAATAACCTGGAATGTTTCTGAATGGCAACATACCTAGAGTTTAGCAATTTAAACTATATAATTTAGAAAGTGAAAATGATTTATACAGATGAATACTTACCTTGGTTGTTGTGACTGGTTTTATTCTAGTTTGTAACTTGCTCAGAGTTGGAAAGATCTGAACTTTAGTTATGGACATGGTGCTGCATCATGAAGATGACAGTTATTTTTTGAGTGCCTAAAATTTGGAAGCCAAAACCGGGAGAACCTGGAGAGAAAGCAAATAATTTGAAGCTTTGTAAGTGATGGTTTTATCACTTAAAATGTATTGAAGTGATCTGTCAGGATGCTCTTGGTAAGAGATACTCAGATAGAAACTTCCAACATTTATTTTTGGCAAAATTAAGTAGAGCACTATGGGTAGATTGGATCATATTAATCCCTAGGTTATATATCTATCTTGGCCTGATGAAAGATCAGGAACATAATAGGTTAGAGAATATTTTAATGAATAAATCTGAATTGGCTCTAAGTCCAGTCAGCTTGGCTGCCGAGGGTTTTGCGTCTCATTATTTCCCGTCTTAAAGCTGTGAGTTTTGTCTTTGAAAACTTTCAAACCCTTGAAAAAAGGGACAAACTTATTTCCAGTTTTCTTTAAAAGGAGTGCTGAGGGAGTAAGCCTTAAGATATATCATTCAGGTTAGTTTAAATTCCTATAATATCATTGCAGCAATAAATAGAAGTGTTAAGAAAAACCAATTGCAGTTTGGTATCATGTTTTTTCTTTTTTGCTGTTACAGGGTAAAAGGTCTGTAAATAGAGAAGGTGCTTGTTCTCTTGACTTTAGGGAGGGTATTGATTCTTTTATGTGTTGGTCTAAATGCATGCTAGAGAAATGTGGTCTGGATAAAATGACAAAACCATGATGAAAAACATTTGGGAAATCAGGCAGATATCAAATAATTCTTTGTTAAAATGAATGAGGTTTCTTAGGACCTCTTCTATTAGTCAGCATTATTGTTGGTAGCCTGGAGGATGGACTAGGATGTATACTTACTAAATTTACTGATACTCACTCAGGATGAGGTGGCAGGTGAGTCTGTGAACAGTATTGGCATTCAAAATCAGCCTGGAAAATCAGCGTACTGGCTTTCAGGTGCTGGCTGCTACATTTTAAGGAGGGTTTGAAGCAGCAGGAGAGAGACCAGATGAGAGCAGTGAAAATCAAGGGCAAAGAAAATAAGCAGGTTACAAATAAAGACTGAAAAATTTAGATTTGAATGAAGAGGCACATGTTTACTCTAAAACATTAAGAAAGTCTTGAAGGTAAAAAGGCTGTTGTAATTTTTTGGTTTATCAGCTGTGTAACATGCTGCAAACTGAAGGCAGTGATATTAAGCACATTAGAGTAGAAACAGGCTGTTAGGATCATTCCCAAATGTACCTCAACTAGTATAGGATAATCCCTCCTTGAACCTGGGGAGCTGTCATGTAGGTGCTGTTTTGCCTTGCCTTGCCTGGTAGGATGTCACAGATGCTCCTACCAGTGGACTAAGAAATTCCTGGGAGTTTGTTTTAATTTTTTTATCACTTTTAAAGGATTAAAGAAAGTAATGCTAAACTCCAGGAGCAAAGTGTTTTGGAAGTAATTAACACATTTCCATTTCTAGTGAAGTTTTAACTCTTAAATTTAACTTAACAAATGAACAAAACCCATGAAGGATAAGAAAATTGACATTTCCTTTGCTAAACCTGAATGGAAGAGTGCCCAGGATGATATTTAATTGTGTAAATTAATTTTTCAAGTTTTCACTTTGTTTTGTTTTGCCTGCTTGTCATGCTTCAGATATTAAAATATATATATAAATGAAGCAGCTTGGAAGGAAATTGTGAATGAAAGAACAAAACACTGTATTTTCTGGAACTGGAATAATATAATTTTAGGAAAGAACACCCCATGTCCAGGAAGGAGAAGCAATGTAATCAGTGATGCATCTTTACATTAGATAACCAGCCTTTTTGCGATGTTTCTAGGGAGTTCTAAATTAATGCTGCAGGCACATGGTAACCTCTTTTATTGATTGTTTAACCGTATTAAAGGCAATGCAGATAAACAGTCCCAGCATGGTTGTGATCTGGGCCTTTTAGAAAGTATTAGGATGCACTGCAGATATCCATGTGCTGCCTGTTATGTGGTTTGTTTTCATTTTTATTTGTGCTGCAGCAGCGCTTTAGTCATGGTCTTGTTGCCTAAGGCTCTGTGTAAGCTCCGAGCAAAATAATTTTGTCTGACAGCGTTTTTGTCGTCAGCTTATAATGTAAATTGGGCCAAGTCAGATCCTGCATGGAATCCCTGAATTGAGTCTGTGCTGAACAGAGTTCATTCTCATTAAATCATTAGATGTTTTATTGAATCTAGCTCTAGTAAACAAAATACCACTTAAAATAATCACTGGGAAGACCTAATAACTATCTTGGAATTTAATATTGAGACTAAACTGTTATTCTTTATTCAGGAGCTGGAGTCCTCTTCCTACCACGCAGACTGCATTGCATTTTTCCCCTCCCACATGTTCCCTTCTCCTTGTCCAAATGTTTTGAAGAGATTGGCAACAGCATAAAAATGTTTCAAGTTACCCTTCAAGATTGTGAAGAAAAAATCTTTATGATTGATAACGCTGTCTGTGAAATTTTTAGCACTAAGTGTTTTGCTGTTTCAATGAGTCAGGGTTACCAGGCTTGCTGAAGTCATGTAAAGTCTTACTGATTTAAGAGAAGAATTTGAGAGCACTGGGGTAGCACAAACATTTGGCTTTTTTAGATGCATCTAGTTTTTTCATTCTTGTAGTAGAAGCTGTCTTCAAAATGTAGAAATTTCATGTAACTGAATTGTGGGGGTTTTTTTCTTCTCTTTTTGGAGGATTCTCAGTATATGGCAGTTTCTCTTCCTTCTCAACTAGTCTTGCTTTCTTACAACTAAAAATATCTGATATCGGTCAAACCGTTGTTTTTACAATGACAAGGAAGTTTTAATGTAACTCTCAATTTTATTTTTGAAGAACCAGCTGTACTGAAACAAAACAGAGTTTTCTATCTTACATGCAACTCACAATAATAATGGTCCAAGGTTACTGAATCTTTTTTTTTTTCATTTAAACATAAAGCAAAACAAAGCTGTCTTGCACATAATCAGGGTTTGGGTCTGAAAATAAGAATTTATACATAATAAACCTATTACTTTTTCTTTATGCTATTGGAGAGCCTTGTTTTGCATGTTGAATAGTACAGCTGGAATTGGGAGAAGTCGAGTGAAGAGATAGATGCTAAAACCCTGTCCCTTGAGAAGTGTTTGCCTGCCAGAAAAGTACTTAGCAAACAAAATAATGCCACTTAGTAAACAAAATAATGTCTGAAAGCTGCTGCTGTGGCACATGATACATAGACTGATCTCAAGGATCAGTCAAGCAAATTGCCATGCATGGGGAAAGAAAAAGCATTGTTTTTTGTCACTTATCAGTGATCAGTGCTCTTCAAACTAGAAAAACAGTGTATTAACACCATGTAGTAGCTAATGGATATTAAACATACGGGTCATCGTCTTCCTAACTTGGACTTGGCTTCAGGTAGGAACTCTTCCCCTTTTCTCCTGCTTTAATTCTCCTTTGCATCTTCTCTGTCGCTGCTTTTTCAGGATCCCACCACTGCTACAAACGACATGGCCAGAGGAAGACTTTCAGTCCTAGGCTTGTTACAGCAGCTGCTGTCCATGTACCCTTATCATCTGCGAGCCTCAGATTTAGCGTGTTGCCCAAGGCTTTACCTTATGGCTGGGTTTTTCCTACCCTCCGTTTCCTTTTTCCTGTTTAGAGAGATTGTTTGGGCCTTCTGCTTACAGCCTATATCGGAGTTCTTTGGATTGCTGAATATTTGAGGACAGTATTTCTCTGTCCTTCTCAATTCGTGGTTCCTTTTTTCTGAAACATTAGTAGCAGAGTGTAGATTTATTTGTAGAAACGGAAGTTGTAAGGGGCTGGTTGATGGATTCATCTCTGATAAGAGAAGTGATCGAAATGATGCAAGATACTGAAACTGCCTAAATCAAAGACAGCAGTAGAATTGTCTGATTGATAGATGTTTTCCAAAACTCTGTGTTACATCAGCTACCATGCTTTCTGCATCAATGATAGGCTTTAGGGGACCTGGCTGTCATCAGAACTTCTCAGTTATTACAGACAGAGATCTTAGGGTTGCTTTGAAAAGCGTTGTTAATACATCTTTTTAAAAGCTGCATACTTTTGTATCAATGATGTCTCTTTTCTGTTGGTAATTACTTTCTGTTTTTATTGTAGCAAATATATTTCCTACCCCTTCCTCCCCATCCCCAAATATGTCACAACTGGCCTTAATAGAAAATACTTGAGGTAAGGTCTGGTAATAGAGAACATCAAATAGGAGCTGCAGCACTGGGAAATATGAACTTGCACATATTTGAAACTGTGCTGCTTTTTTGATGGTCTTTGTGTTAAGCAGAATTTCAGTTCTAGCTGTTTATTCTTTGGATGATCAATCGACACAGTTTTATGTCCCATCCATCCATCCATCTGTTAGGCAGATTTGCGAAGCGTTGCAGTACCCATGAATGTGTGATGTTAATTTGTTTGTAGCATAGCAGTACGACGTGCGTTCTGATGAGAAAGGGAAAACCAAGGCATGGAACATCTTCAGATAAGTAAAAATTCGCTTTATGTGACAGCCAGGTCTGTTTACTTTATTTTGTATTTGCTTTTTCTAAAACCTGTGTAATAACACACATGAGCGGGGTCACCAGAGTTTCTTTTGAGAAAGCGTGAACAGAGGTTGCACAGTGTTTGCAGGAGATTTCAGGCATTTTTTACCTTTCATGTCAGTAATTATTGATTTAAAACAGTGTACTTTAAAATAAATTGTTATTACCATTCAAAAATAACTAACTGAACTTTTTTTGAAATGCAGTCATCTACACCTTAGAATGAAGTGGCAAAATGAAATCAAAAAGACTTTCTTGTTTGACAGCCATCAAAGAGCAAACTAGTTTTGTAGTTTTGGTGATCTATGGTTTTACATAATTATCCTAAAAATTGTTTTGGTATCTCTTCAGACATGAAAGGTTTGGAAGGCACATGTGTGCCTTTGTGCAGTACATGAAGGTGCCTCAGTGGAACGCAGGTCTTAGAAGCCTTGCGGCCCTGGGATTTCAGATACACTGAACTTGCAACATTGGTTCTCTGAACAGGATTTTAAGTTGTAACACTCTGACTGTGCATAGCCCAGTGAAACTGGGAGGCAGGAGAAGGTTTATGGATTTCACACAACTTTGGATGGGGTTTTACTTCGTAAGTTTTGATAGTGCCTTTAGTCAGTGCAGCTCAGTGCCATTTCTCTGAAGTTACTTTTAAATAAATTTTTAAATTTAAACTTTTAAATAAAGATTTGTCATCAAACAGAAGTGAAATTGGGAGAACATCCTGAACAAACTTCTGTTCTTGCCTCTCTGCAAATTTATTCTTGTATTTAAATATAATTATTTCAAGCCTGTTAAACATGATCGATGTGCACCTTCGAGGAAGAAACGAGCACGCTCCTAGGCTGTGGGTGAAGTCGGGTGATGCCAAAGGTTAAACAATCAGTTGACCTCCCTGCTTGAGCACAACAGTGGTATTCTTTGTTTCAGTACAGCAAAACAAGAAGTGTTATTGAGAACAGAACAAGGAGGATCTCACACAAAAATGTTATATTCATCATAAAGCTGAAGAACCCAAATCTACTGTACCGATCTAATTGAAAACCATATGTTTACCTACTGCGGTTCTGTATGAAATGCCAGCACTTGGTTTATCAGTTTTCATGAACGAATACTAAATGAGCAGACATCTTCACTATGCAGCTGGAGCCCTCTCTTCAACCTTTCATCGATTTTAGTGGCGAGCTTGTTCAGTTTGGAAATAAATGGTTAGGCTCTTTGGTTTGCTGACATCAATAATAGGGTTTCTGAGTGCAAAAATGGCTTTATTTATCCCTGTTGTGACTTTTTTGCGTCTTTAATTTTGGCATAGCTTGTCCTCAGCTGCCAGTGAGTTTTTGCCATGTTTAGTTTTGTGTTTCTGGATGTTTGTTCAACATCTTGGGAAAGGTCTTATAGGTGGAATCTGATGCAGAAGGGATGGAAACATGAAAACAGCACCACGTGGGGGTACTTAATAAAGCTGCAAATCTCATCAGGAATTGTTCTGCCAGAGTTAAAGGAAATGCTATTTTTCCTTTTATCTGGGGTTTTTAACAGTTACCTGATGCAATTTATGGATCTTTTAGGAAAAAAAAAAACAACAAAACAACGGAAGAAACTGCAGTGGAAATGAAAGGATTTATCGATACAGTCCTAAGTTTCCCTGTGAAAAGAATTGTTGGCTCTGTATGTGAACAGTTATATTCATGTATTTCGTGTCCACAATAAAATATTGACACGGAATTTAAAAATGATCCTTAACTGAGCAAAAAGGTCAGTGGAAATCATGGAAGGTAACTTGGGAAGATGTGGAAGCTCAGAATAGGAAATAACATCTCTCAGCAACTGATGTCACAAGGAGTATTAGTGTGACCTGGCTGTAAGGATCGTTATCACCAAAAGCTGGTGGCCAGCTCAGCAGATTGGTTCAAAGCAGTTGAGATGGACTGTAAGGTGAAACAGGTATATTTAGTACGAGGGAGCATAAGTTTTCTGCTAATGATACATTAGCAACAATTAACATTTTTCTCTGTGAATTTGTCAGTTGGATTGTAAGCTCAGTAATAAAATATTAGCATCAAATATGCTGGGAAGACAAGAATGAAATCTGGTTGTGCTTTTTGAGATACCTCTGGTATTTTTCTCTAGGAGAAGGTAAAGGCTGTCCTAGCAGGTGATCACATCTTAAGTACAGTCTGAAAAATGTAAACAAATGGTTCTGTGCCTTGCCTCTTGTTGAGTGGGTTTGATGTAAAGAACTCTCACCCCATGCTTTTCCTCAGGATGCACTCTTCTGGAAAGCATCTGTAGGGTTGATTTTTCTTAGCTGGGAAATGAATTTCAACCCAAGTCTCCCGTCTCCCACTTCTTTGCTAAAGACACTTTTATACAGAAGCTGAAGAGTGCTTTTCAAGAAGCAGGAACACTGCTCAGTGTTTGTAAACCTGTTATCCAGCTCTGTGAGTTGGATACTGTACATCCTCTTTTCCATTTGATGGTACTCAATTCGTAAGCGATATATGTGGTTAAACGAGATTATAAACCGAAGGAGGGACTGCTGCTACGATGACTCCCCCTCCCTTGCATTGTTTACAGATTAAATTTTGCTGCTGTCTGAGCTTGCATATAAAAATGTTGTTATTGATTTTCTGAGACCGTGCAAAGTGGAACGTAGAGTGTAATTAACATTAATAATTAAAAATGAACTACATTTTTCAGTCTCTAGTCTGTTGTAATCCTCTGAGCCTGTGAGCAGGCAGAGCTGCTTCAGTGCACTGGGAACGGTGCAACCTCGAACAGTCAAAGTTGACATTTCAGTCTGCACATAAGTGACCAAATATTTCATTGCTTCTCAAAACCCTGTGTCCTTATTCAGTTAAATGAAAATGTTGATTCTTACAGCTGTGACAAATTGAGACGTTTTACTTGCGATATTCCTGCCTTATTCACACTGCTCAAACATCTTCTGTATTACTGGTTTTGCTGGGGTTACTCACATGCAGAAATATTTTCAGTGTAGTTTTCAACTGGAGTCCCTCTGAATTAAAATATCAACATGAAATTCATCAATTGTTTTCAACAGAAACTGCAATCAAACAGAAATATAGAAAGAGATAAAAATAACAGTCTTGCACTGTAGTAGTTTGTTGATACTATAGATCAATTGCTTCTTTATGTGTCAGGTTATCATTATATGTCTGATATAAGAGCAAAATGTTGCTTTAGGTACTTTTTATTTTTAACAGTTTTTTTTTCTTCTTTTAACAGAGCATTCAGAAGCTGGCTAGCCAATACTTAAAGAAAGATTGGCTTGGAATAAAAGCTGATGAACGAAGTGATTATAGGTAATTTAACAGTTGGATATCTCAAAATAGCAGTCTTTATAATTTCTTTTCGTATAATTATTTTATTCAACGATGAAGCATTGCTTTTTTGTAGTTAAAGTTACTTTTTTCTTTGTTGCAGAGCATTTCCAATTAAAAATGAAGCTTTGTTTTGCATAAAATTCTGAGATTAGTCTTAAATAGATGTTTATTACTTGAATAATTTAGGAAGATCAGAAAAACAAAATGGCAAGACAGGACAGCAACTGTAATTGTGCACCCTGTTTGGATATTAATGCTTGTGTCTGAATATAGACTTCAGTAAATAACTTTAAAGTTAGACTAATAAACCTGGATTTCTTCACAGGAAAAAACAACAACAAATTTCTTTATAGGAGGGCATTCTTCATTCAGATCACATCTGACAGCAAGGAGGCAAAGCAAGAAGCAATTGTTCACTAAACTTAAGTTTTGTTAACATGAAAAGTGGATCATACCATGAAATGAGAAATAATTCAGTTTCTGAAAGCTTCCCACCTTTGAGTAGCACTTCCTAAATGTTTTGCAAAAGTTTCAAGATGCTTTATTTTAATATGTTCTTTGTGTTCTTACAAGTTTTATTTCAAACAGGAAGAAATTGTTGATAAATTCGTAGTTTAGACTTTTAGTACCTTCACATCACTCGAGTCTTTAAGAAGACATAAATTGAATTGAGTCTTAATTCTTCTTGCTACTCAAAACCTTTTTGTGTTTCATTATTTTAGGAGCATGTACTCAGTTTGGAAATCACTTTTAGAAGGCACAATGCAAGTGGCCCAGTCCCGACTCAATATCTGTGAGAATTATAAAAACTTGATTTCTGAACCAGCTAGGACTGTACGGTGCTTTAAAGAACAGCAGTTGAAAAAGGTATTTACACTTCCTTTAAACTTTAGTTGGTTTTATGTAGAAAAAATAGTTATTAGGAAACTTGTAGTGTGACACCTTTAAAATACATATGTACTTTTTAGTCTCTTCTTATGTATCTTGTTATAAAAGTAAATAGCTTGTTGAAGAGGGATCAAAATTCTGAGCTACGTTATCTGAAATTAAAATTGCTTTGAAATTAGTCTTGTAAAATGAGGTTCACAGTTGGTCAAAACTATCTCTGCAATTTTAACATCATGCTGTGGCAATTAGATTGAATTGGTTTTGCAAAGACAGCTGCAAGTCGTTGTTTGTTAGGATAGGTTCTGACTTTAAGAAAAAAAGTATGTTAAACCTGAAGGGGTGACTTGTGCAGTCTTCAAGATGTAGAATGCAATTTATTAATCCACCTCCTGTAAAGGCATCACAAGTAAATATTCCAAAAGCTACTATAATTGATCTGTTAATCCATGCAAAGAAAATAGTGTAGTTCAAGGAAAACTTTTGTTTAATTGGTCAAATTAAAACATTTGAAAGTAATTTATTTTTTGAGATCTCTACCATACTTCTTAATACAGTATGTGTTTCAAATAAAATACTATGTTCCATCTGTTTCCAAAAGGCAGTAAGACACATCTTAAAACTACAGCGGTGTGTATTTATCTACAGCTAAATACTCTTCATATTTGAATTATTTAGTGTTTGTGTTCTGTGGATTTGACTGAAGCAAGGAGAAAGCCTCCTGTTTGAAGAGTGAGCATAGCTTACAAAAAGTCACTACTACCCCAAACATACATTTTTGGAAGTTTTCAAGAACAATCTTTTGAAATGCTTGCTGTGTGGCTTGGACCAAATATAAGGAGGGAAATAGAAATGTTGGTGCAACAACTTTCTTGGACATTGGCTGGTAGTTGTAAATATTCCTTCCATACATTAGTGTTGAGCCTCTGGGTTTAATTTGAGGTAGACTGAACGAACAATCCCTTCAAAGTAAATGGAAAAAAAAAAACCAACAACACACCATTTCAGTTTTATTTGCTAAAAAGTGACAGCAGCTGTTTCTTACTTACTGTTCTACAGTAATATTTTGTAAAGTATTTGACTGAAGAGTTTTAAGTAGATTTCAGTGTAACATGAGCTCACAATTACTGAACAAATTTCTATACAGTTCCTAAAAATGTGTGCAATATATGTTTTTGTGGAGGAAAAATTAACTTTATTAATGATGTTGTTTTATAGTCCTGTGGAATTTTATTTTCCTATGAATTTTTCCAACAATGCTGTAGGAGTTTTATAGTGTCTTTACTGGGTAAATAATCTCCATTTTAATTTTTCTGCAACTGTTGATAGTTCACTGTTTATGAATCAGCAATAGAAGTGGGGAACCTCTTCTTTAAATTTATGTAAAACATTTCTTTTTTCGTGCACTTTTGAATTAGTAAAAGTTGTTCTTACAATTATCAGGGCAGTTATTCAAAGTATTCTAACAGAAATATGTTTTTGCTACAACATGAAATAACCATCCACTTGGTGGTATTAATGTTCCTCCACAACAAATTTATTGTTTTATACAGTGCAGTCTTTCACTCTTTCCTTTGGATTTCTGAACAAATAAATAATATATTATGCTGACCTCGATCCATACTAAAGCTTATCAAAACTGAAATTCAGAGTCAGTAACTTTATACTGAAATGTCCATTTGAAACTGAGTTTTGATTAGACGCAGCGTCTCCATCCAAGATTGCAGTAGATATTGAGTTTCTCTTGATGAGATGTCATCTTTATTTTCCAGATGTTTCTGTGAAACTTTACTTCCTTGACTTGGTGGCATATAGAAACTTCATTTTTATGACCCGCTTTAATACTGAACTGAAACAATTCCAGAAAGCCGCACAATAGTTTACTGAAAAGTATTGCTAAATCACAAGGTGTCTCTGGAGCGGGGGTAATAAATGTGTCTCCTGTAGACCATGTCTGACCTCTTAGGAAAACTAATCCCTGTCCCTCGCTCAGCAGCTCTTGGACAAAGACAAGAAGGCTGTTTGGAGGGCAGCAACCCACCCCTTGCCATTATCTTTCCCCGGAGACGTTGTAAGGTTATCCCATAATGATGTGTGGTTTCATATGTTGGGCTTGGAAGAGAAAGCAGAGAGCTAGAGCATACATTCATAGATTATCTTCAGGAAAGATGCTGTGGCCACCACTGCAGATATTTGCACGGATCTGTATCAAAAGACTGAAGGGCAAATAGAGTAAAATTGCTCTGCATAGAGGCAATGCAACAAGAAACCTTGTCTGTCAGCTCCCTGAAACAGCTTTTTACATACAGCCAGTGTCTACCCAACACAAAACCCCTAAATGGCATCCAGTCTCCTGACAATTTTTACTCTTCAGAGATGCAAAACCAAGATTATTTTATGCTTTTAAAATGATTATGGTAACAACTGGGGTTATTTGATATTTTTGGTTTTTTGATGCCAGCAGGAGACTTCAGGGATCAAAATACCGATTGATGTAGCAAAACTCCAGTCCATTTGAAATGATTTTAGGTTTCTGTCAGCTGTCCAACATATACAGATTTTTCTACCTTTCATTTTTCTATCATACACACAGAGGTCTTCAAAAAACTCTATTCCTCTGTTCCTCAAACCACCCACCACCCATTGCTTTACTGGACTGCACACATCAAATACTGGGTTTTACGTGAATTTTTATGTACTTTACAGCCAGAAAGGAATTTGATTTTTAGTGAGAGCAGAATTGTGTGGTGAGATGATGAGCAATTTCTATTGACTGAAACAAAGTTTCTTTTTTTGCTGGATACTTTTTTTAACGTTGTTAAAGACTGAAAGTAATGTTTCCTTATTGGACTACATCACCTTATTAGTCTTACAAAGTTTGTAAAGGCAGTTACATGCATTAATAATCAGTGTAATGAAAAACCTTAAGAGTTTAAGAGGGGTGTTCAGTAAGAGGAAAATGTGTGGCACGTTCAATGGGAGAAATCAAGTATGTGATAATGATGTGAAAAAAAGGGGGGACCTTGGATCTGGCCTTTGAAAGACAGAAAGGCAAATTGAAAAAAAAAACAGATTTCCTTAAGGTAGCTTGAGACTCTTCCTGCAAGTGGTGCCTGGAGCCTTCATTGACCACATCTAGACTGTAATATCTATAATTAAACATAAATGCACGCTTACATGTAGTTAAGGTAGTTTGAGTAATACAAAATCTTTACAAATCTCTTTTAAAGACAGTACAATTCTAGATATAGAATCATTGAGTCTTCCAGCTGGAAAAGACCTTTGAGATCATCGAGTCCAACCGTACCCATCATCTGCTAAACCGTGTCCTTCAAAAACTCATCTGCCCGTTTTTTAAACACCTCCAGGGATGGTGACTCAACCACCTCTCTGGGCAGCTGTTCCAGTGCCTGACCACCCTTTCAGTAAAGAAATTCTTCCTAATATCCAGTTGAACCTCCCATGGTGCAACTTATGGCCATTTCCCCTTGTCCTGTCATGTGCCACTTGAAAGATCAGCACTCTCTCTTCCACAGCCTCCTTCCAGGCAGCCGTAGACAGCGATGAGGTCTCCCCTCAGCCTCCTCTTCTCCAAACTAAACAACCCCAGTTCCCTCAGCCATTCCTCGTAGGACTTGTTCTCCAGCCCCTTCCCCAGCCTCGTTGCTCTTCTCTGGACGTGCTCCAACACCTCAATGTCCTTCTTGTAGTGAGGGGCCCAAAACTGAACACAGGACTCGAGGTGTGGCCTCACCAGTGCCGAATACAGGGGCACAATCACTGCCCTGGTCCTGCTGGCCACACTGTTTCTGATACAGGCCAAGATGCCATTGGCCTTCTTGGCCACCTGGGCCACTGCTGGCTCACGTTCAGCCGGTTGTCAACCAACACCTGTAACGCTGCATGGGGTTGTTGTGTCCCAGGTGCAGGACTCGGCATTTGGTCTTGTTAAACCTCATCCCATTGGTCTCAGCCCATCGATCCAGCTTGTCCAGGTCTCTTTGCAGAGCCTCCCTTCCTTCAAGCAGATCAACACTTCTGCCCAGCTTGCTGTCATCCAAAAACTTGCTAAGGGTGCACTCGATCCCTTCATCCAGATCATTAGTAAAGATATTGAACAGGACTGGATCCAGCACTGAACCCTGGGGAACACCACTCGTGACTGGTTTCCAGCTGGATTTAACTCCATTTACCACAACTCTTTGGGCCCGATCTTCCAGCCAGTTTTTCACCCAGCAGAGGCTGTGCCTGTCCAGGCCAGTGGCAGCCAGTTTCTCAATCAGAATGCTGTGAGAAACGGTGTCAAAGGTGGTACAATACTGTATTGATAGTTCACCTTTTGTATTGTTAAGTAAATCCTTTCTGCTTAACATAGATCCTTTCCCAGAACAGTTTTTTTGAAGCTGATAGAATGTTTGAGGACCACAGTGAGCAGCTCAACCCCACACAGCTGCTCACTCGTTCCCCTCCAGCGGGGTGGGGGAGAGAATCAGAAGATGAAAGTACAAAAACTTGTGGATTGAGTTTAAAACAATTTATTAGGTAAAGTAAAAGAAGGAATTCATTCACTCCATCACATTGGTAGGCAGGTGTTTAGCCATCTCCTAGAAAGCAGTGCTCTATCATGCGTAATGGTTACTTGGGACAACAGAGACCGTAACTCCAAATGTTCGGTCGTATGGAAAATAAATAGAACTGTTTTCACTCCCTGACTACTTTGCTATGCATTGTAAGCCTCCAGGTTTTCTTTGTGATTGACACTGATTTCTGATGTAATCCTGTTTGTTGGAAAGCTCTTGAAATAGTTAAAGAAAGATGAGGTCTTAACGTTTATCAGATTATTCTTGTTGCTGTTGTGTTACTGTGTTTTACATGGTAGCTTTTGCCTTATATTTTAAATTTTAGAGGAGAGATTAGTCATTTTTTCTGTCACCTCCTGTAGATACCTTTAGATTTTCCTAATTATATTCCAACTATTTCAACTGCTTAGCTCATCTAAAGTTTTAAGAATTTTTATGTTTAATTTGTGAGTTATCATTGAATTTGAAAAGTTAAACAGCAGCAGAAAGAAATACGGTTGTATGTTCTAATCAACTTTAAAAGAAGACAGACATGAATAATTAACCAGCAGTTACTTGGAGACTGTGTTGTTCCGTATAAAATGTAATAAATAGTAGTAAAATTATGATGATAGTATTCCTTGGATCAAAAAAAAAAAATTAATGTTTTGTTTCTTGAATGTTTTTTTTCAGTGCGTGGACCAGTTGACAAGGATCCAAGCTGAATTACAAGAGACAGTAAAAGATTTAGCTAAAGGCAAAAAGAAATATTTTGAGACTGAACAGATGGCTCAAGCAGTGCGGGAGAAAGCTGATATTGAGGCCAAGTATGTTTTTATAATAGCATATGTATAAATAATTGCATGCATATAAAGCAGATTTGTACTTGTATTAGTTTTTAGACTTGATGTTATTTTAGAAGAAAGATAATTGCTTTCAATGACCTTATGCCAATTTTTTTGGTTTTAGCTTATATACATTTTTGTAACCATTTCAAGCATGACTGCTACCCTGACAGTCAAGTATTGAGGCTGGTTTCTTCAGGAAGGAACTTAAACTAACTGCTTTAGTTTGACCTTTTCAAAGGATGGTGTGTGAGCTGGCACTCGTTTTGATACTGAAGGCTGCTTCCTTCCTTTTCTGTTCACGGATCTCAAATTTCATATCAGTCCATTTGGAAGGGGAGAGGGGATGGGACACTGTTTTCCAATTTTTAAGATAAATTTTTGAAGCTCCAGCATTTTATGCTCCTTGACATCCTGAAAGGTTGATTTTCTCCCTTTTACGAAAGGAAGTAACTTACGTGTTTTCAGTTTGGATTTTGGCCTGTTTTACGGCAGTTTGCCTCATCCTTTTTTAAAGATTTGTTTGTTTTTCTTATTTTTAGAAATTACTCAGAATTGTTCTTAGGGAATGAAAAGAAATTACGGTTTCATTAGAGAATTTTTCTGTCCTTCACTTTGCGGGCTGGATGATGAAAATAAGAACTTTAAGCAGATGACCTATAGTACCTGAAGAAAGTAAAAAAAAAACCAACAATGAAACAAACAAAAAAAATCTAACCAAAAACATAGGCTTAGAAATTTTGGGATAGGTTCATACTGCAGTATTGTTCAAGTTAAAATAGCTATTTGCTTGATTGTTTTCTTATTTACTTTTTAAACCACCATCTTTCAGATAGCTAAAAAGTACTTCTCTGATTTCTCTTTCATGAATCCAAATAAGAAAATCAGACCAAATCTGCTTTTAAAAATATGTGTGCCATACGTGGGTATTCCTCTGGAATTCCTGGCTTATAATTATTCCTCGTTCTGAATTAATATTTTTTCAGATGACCAGTTGTTCAAATTTGTCTGGAGGGCTCACTCCAGAGCACTTTGTCTGGAGGGCTAACTCAAAATCCATCAAATGCCAAAAGTATCCAAGTTGCAGCTGCCACTCAATATCCCTTTCATCATGTATTTAAATTTTGTTCCAAAGCTGTGCAAAAAATTTCAGACCATGTAATGAAGATACTGTCGATGCACTCAGCATACTTTGTAATGTTTTCCTTGATCCTTGAGCTTTACTTAAAACTATACAAATAACAGATCAGGCATTAAAAATTATTTAAACTAAAATTTTGCAGAAGTGAAGTACAGTGGCCTGTTCATCCCATACTTTTGTAGAAATGGTTTAAGACAGTAATATCATCTGTTAATTTCTATTTCAGGTCCAAACTTAGTCTTTTTCAGTCGAGAATAAGCTTGCAGAAGGCAAGTGTAAAGGTGAGTATGAGAAAAGCTTATGTGTTGCTGCTGATTTTATGTGACATATGACCAAAGCTGTCTGGAATCTAAAGATGACTGACAGTTGGAAGGTATATTGCTAAAACAAGTGATGAGATAAGAGCAGTCTTTTGGCAATCAGAGTGCAGAACTACGTATGTCCAAATTTACAAGGAGATCTCTTCTAGTGGCAGTTACAACTGTTCCTTGAAGATCGCATGTGAAATTAGAATTGCATGAGGGAAAAATACATTAGAAATCCCCTCACCATTAAAAAAAGTGTAAAGCTATTAATCCCTTAAAGTTTTGACTATATTAATACACATACATGGAGGTTAATCTACTATTAATTGGTCATTTAACTTCTCTGTAGTACCTGTCTTATAACTTCCATTTCTTGTTGTAGTTAAAAGCACGACGATCAGAGTGTAATTCCAAGGCTATCCATGCAAGGAATGATTATCTTCTCACTTTAGCAGCTGCTAATGCACATCAAGATCGTTATTATCAAACAGACTTAGTAAACATTATGAAGGTAAGGAAGCTAATTTATGTATGGGAGTTGAAGTTTGAAAACCTGGAAAACAAAATGAGTGAAGTACAAAATCTTGGATTGCTTTGCGACAGCAATGTTGACTTTTCCATTGTGCTGCAATAGATGAGAGTGGAGGGCAGTAGATATATCCTGCACTACTGTGCAGGATACTTGGTACCAATTGTCAAGCCTCAAAGCTAAGCAGTCACCTTTATTTCTAAGTCACTACTTTTCTGAAACACTCACTTGGTTGAAGGAATTAAGTTTGTAAAACCATGACCTGTATTTTCCTCCTGCAGTCGACCTTAAGTAAGATGGAGATTTTTTAGTTCTTCGGTAGCATATCCTGTAATCCTTTTTTTGTATCCAATTATCTGATCAGAACACTTCCTTATGGTATGATTAATGAAAATATAATCATAAAATATCTTGATTTCCAAGTGTGAATTTTGAATAATAGCGAATCACTATTGCAGTACTTGCACGTGGCAGCTTGCCAAGTCAAGCCAAGAGCAGATACTTGAACTCATAGGAAATAATATACTTAAAAAGTTCAAATATGATTTGTTCATACTGGGTTTGGTTTTTTCATATCACCTTTGCATTAGTTAAATGTATACTACTCCTGTAAGCTACTTATAGATAAATTGTAAAATATGTAAAATCAGCTATTTAAAGCTTATTCACGCTTTATGTAGGTGCATTTCATCTATTGACATTTTCAAAGTTTACTTAAATTTGCTATCTACAAACTATTTCCAGGTGGTGCAGTCAGGCATGGCAACTTAAAAATTGTGATTTGCATTTAAAATTGCTTTATCAAAGAACTACCACAGTATTATAACAAACCACTCTATTATCACAGTATCACAGTATCACAAGGTTGGAAAGGACCTCTGAGATGATCAAGTCCAACCTATATCCCAACACTAACACCAACACTAACACCAACCATCATCTAAACCATGGCACTCAGTGCCTCATCCAATCTCCCCTTAAACACCTCCAGGGTCGGTGACTCCACCCCCTCCCTGGGCAGCTCATTCCAATGGCCAATCACCCTTTCAGTGAAGAACTTCTTCCTCACATCAAGCCTAAACTTTCCCTGACGAAGCTTGAGTCCATTCCCTCTGGTTCTGTCACTGGTCACCTGAGAGAAGAGACCAACCCCTGCCCGACTACAACCTCCTTTTAGGTAGTTGTAGAGAGCAATGAGGTCTCCCCTGAGCCTCCTCTTCTTTAGACTAAACAGCCCCAGCTCCCTCAGTCGCTCCTCATAGGGCTTGTGCTCCAGCCCCTTCACCATCTTCGTTGCCCTCCTCTGAACACATTCCAGTATCCTGACATCTTTCCCAAACTGGGGGGCCCAGAACTGTACACAATATTCCAGATGAGGCCTGACCAGTGCTTCTCTGGTCCTGCTGACTACACTATTCCTGATGCAGGCCAGAATGCCATTGGCCTTCTTGGCCACCTGGGCACACTGGTGGCTCATGTTTAGCTTCCTCTCAACCAGCACTCCCAGGTCCTTTTCTGCCTGACTACTCTCCAGCCACTCTGTCCCCAGTCTGTAGCTCTGCATGGGATTGTTGTGTCCAAAATGGACATTTGGACTTATTAAACATCATCCCATTAGAATCAGCCCATCTCTCCAATCTGTCCAGGTCCCTCTGCAGGGCCATCCTACCCTCTAACAGATCAATGCTTTTGCATACTGGGGGAGAAAATACTGATCTAAAAAGCAGGTAACCAAAGTAGAAAATGAGAGTGCCAAATGAGGCCTCTGAGGGAGTCTTATGTGTAATTCCGTTATATCTTGACTAAGTTAACCACTCCTCTGGCAATATGTGCGTATCTCTTCGAATAAATCACAGCCTCGGTTGTAAATTCATTGCTGTGCCTAATATCTGACTTTCTGGAAGGCTAAATCAGATCTGGGTATCTTGGAGGCAGTGCAGAGCTGGTAGTCCTTGAGGCAGCTCTGCTTGTGTGTGTGGTTGTGCTTTTGTGTTAGTAAAGCATGAATATTTGTGCTGAGTAAGCGTTGAGTGCATGGAAATGGTTAGAAAGTAAATATGGTTATAAAGTAAATATTATAATACTGGAGATTAAATCATTAATGAATGCTTACACAAGGTAATTCCATACTTACATGCTTGGTTGGCTGTCATCAGTTAATGCTCTTACTTGGAATTAATGCCAGAAGTGAATTTAATATGTTCACAATAAACCAAAAAAATAGTCGTTTGAAATACTAAAAAAATTATTAGATAGCCCAGGTAAAATTATGGTTGGCTCTGGTGGGTTATGACTGCTCTCAGGGCATTGTAATGTAAACCCTACAAAGGGATTCTCATTTCCTCTGCATGTCTGGCTACATGTTGTGTATGTTACAAACTAATGAAATAGTGAGCTAGGCAGGATCTTCATCTCTTTGAGTTTCCATAAACATTTATGTCTTTTTGGATGGTGTGGGCTTCTGGTACTGTTATGTTAGAAACCTGCAGATACCCTAGAAATGTGTAGGTTCTTGTAAGTTGCAATAAAACATCAAACTAAAAACTGGTGAGTTATTTTTGAAAGACTGAAAAATACAATAATGGAAAACAAACTCATGCTGGTGCTGTTCTCTGCGTGTATGCCAATGCCCAAAGATGTTCTGCATGTATGGGGACCAGTTGCTAAAGCCACTTCTCATCTATAGTGGCTTCTTTCCCTGATTACTAGTCCTTTCTTTTGTAGAACTTGTTTCGAAGCTTTTTTCAAATTGAACCTCTTTGTGCAACCTATTCTTCTATATAAATAATTACAGTTTAGTGAAAACCTAAGTTGCAAGTACTGTCATTGAGCCAGATTACTTTGGAAGGAAAAGGACAGCGTTCAGGGTTCTCTTTCTGCTTCTCTCTCAGGTATTTGTCGTAGTTGAATCTCTTCTGGTAAAGAACTGTATTCATAATGAAGATCTGTAAATTCAATGCACTGTTATTCATGAGCAAAAATAAGTGGGAGCACACCCACATGTCCTTGCAACAGGGTCATTTTTCAGAGCAAGGGAGAGAGTAAGTCAAAGGCAAAGTCTAAAATATAAATGGCAACTGAATGCATTTTAGAAGAAGGGGGAAAATCCTCCAGAAAATCAAGTATAGTGTGTCACTGGGCTTCAACTGCATTCATCCTGGAGCTGTGATGTAAATTCAGATGTGGAAGTGCTGGAAATGTAAATGACAATATGTAATCTGCTGCTAAAACTCACCTCAGTGCCAGCAGAAAGCAACTTGTGTGTCCCAACCTTTGAAAAGGGCTCCAGGAAGAAATTCGACTTCCCTACCAGCAGGCTCATAAAACAAGTGCAGTGATGAATAAAGTCAGTTCACAGGCTGATAGATATGATACAGTGGAAACAATCAACATGATTTTTTGAAGAGGGAAGTCATCCTGCAAAAAGAGACCTTGAAGGAATCAGTAATCCTGGGGATAAGGGTGGTTCACCTGATTTAATGTCTTGGATTTGCTGGGAGCTCTCAAAAGACTTCCCACTCAGTCTCTGCTTACGTAAAAGAACGAAGTTGTTACAGGTAGAGTGGTGAGGGTTTTCTAAAACATGGACTAATAACTGATGAAGAGATATGGATGATGTGGGATTGCAGTAAATACTTGGGGTTTATAAGAAAGGAAATTTACTGGCAAGGTCCTGGTTTCTCTCTTGCGTATCTCCTCGTTCTGTAATGCATGTGGGAACCATACTGTTTAAAGTACTGAGAAAATATTTTATTTAGCATCATGAGTTATTTTAACCAGTATGGAGAAGGAACTGAAAAGAGAGATGATGATTTGAAGGTTAAGAATCATTCAGTGTGAGCAAATGTAAAGCTTATGACCAAGGGGTGTAGTAAGACCTTGACAATTTTGGGTGACAAGGCAAGAAAATAGCACATCAAACTCATGTTAAAAAGAAAAAGCAGACAACTGGGGAGAATATTGCTGCCAACAGAATAAAGAATTCTCATTACAGTTTATGAATGAGATGCTGGAACTGGAAAGTGGAGTGATGGATAAAGACATGGAGACTTTGTCTATTAAATGTTTCTAATCCTTGCTCTAGGTAGCATCACCAGGAAGGGGGTATTTTGAAAGGTTATTAAAACCCTTTCTAGGCAGCACAGTTCTTTATTGAATAGGTTATGTGGCCGTGTGACTCAACATGTTACATGCTATAATACATTTGTAGTGACTAAACTAAAGATATTCTTTTATATGTTGAGATTAATATTCTAAACCCACATCTTTTATCTTAATATTAGTAAGACTGGAGTGGTAAGCATTTGCTATCTGTAAGTATATTATTGTGAAAGAAAGTAAAACTCGTTCTGATTTACAAGTGTTTCAGGGACTGTCTCTGTTTGTGTCCATCATAAGTAATTTTTTGATGGGTTTAGTTTTAATTGGATTATTGTTTCCAGAATGAGGATTGCTCCGTGTGGGTTTTGTTGGTGGGAGAGTAGTTGGCCTCTGGCTCATTTGAAGCCAGGGCTGGCTTGGCTGGAGCACAGCCAGTCTCTGGCCATGACTTAGTGCCTGCTGCTGGCTTTGGGTTTGAGTTGTAGCGCAGCACTCTCTGAAACCATCACTTCGGAGCCTTGGTGTGTGCAGACAATGCTTGCTGTCCTAGAAAACTTGAAACTTCACTAACTTTGATGTCAGTTTGTATACATTGATCAAGAGTGGGTTAAAGTAAATGAGCTGATTTGGCTGTCTGTTGCTGTTTTCTTCTTATTTAAAATTAGCTTTATTGTTAATTTGCTCAAACCTAGGTGTTATTTAGTGACATTTGATCCAAAAGTGGCAATTTTTAACTTTTCATAAAGGCTTTTGTGCACATTTAACCAGGTTGTAATTTTGTAATTATGCCTTCAGTTTTATAGTCAACAGCTCTTTTGCTGCACTCATGCCTTGACTCCTACTTGGTGAAGAGGGCAAAACAGTGAAGTTTATTACAGGATGTGTATGTGGAAGGTTGGTCGCTGCATCCTGTGGAAGTTGAACTGACTGCAGATGGGTAACATTAATGTGTAGTTTGGCTTGCTGACAGTCCAGACAATAACATGTTCATCAGTGGTTTAGAAGCAATAAAATCCAAAGAAAAGTTCATACTGGTGTTAAGAGAAAGGAGGAGTGGTGATACTTTTGCAGTAACAGTGCTGATTTATGCTGGCTGTATTTGCAAAACTGTTGTCTGGAAAGCGTAGTGTGTGTCAGGCTAGAGGCACCCTCAGTTAGTGTTCATAAGAAGCCAGCATTGTATGTGACTCAGAAATGCTGCTGTTGTACTGTCCTGTCCTGGGACAAATGCATCACAAATATGTGCCCTGGCCTCCTTTAGATTTCTGTAACAGCCAACAGATCACTGCCTTCATTAGCAGGGTTCCTGCTGACATACAGCTTCTGATAACTTTCAGTAGTTTAGAATACGTTCCTTTAGTTTGCAACATTTTTATGCAAAGAAGAAAAAATATTCACTCTGCTGTGTTTGTAACTGTAAAAGCCATCACAAACAAAACAGATGCTCAGAAACAAAATACGAAATACTTTTGAGTGCCAGCGTAGTTTATCAGTTACACCAATAAATGAGAATGAAACCATTCTAGATCTCCCTTTAGAAAAATTATGAATTCTACTGCCTTTTTCAGTATCTTTGATTTTTGTCCAGAATTTACTTCTGGGTATAACAAAGTTGTGCCGCAGACCTGAGCTCTGCATTTCAATATCTGTAGTCAAACTGGGGGGAAAAAAAACAAACCCAAAGCATCATTGTAATGTTTTATTCTTTGCCAGTTTCCTGACAAGCTGCTTATGAACAATTGCCATCAGCTGATTGCTAAGATACAGTCTGCAAATACTTTTAAATATAAGTTTTCTACTCAGTGCTCAGGCTTCTACAGAAGTTTAAACTGAGGTCAGAAGGAAGTGTGAGATGATGGTTGAAGTAAATTCAGGGCTGTTTTGATACCTGCTGTCTTAGAAACTCCCTTATTACTGCATTTCATTTTTTGACTGCTCTGCTTTGCTTACTTCCTCTCATGAACTACTGAATATGACTTTATAAAGCAACTTATAATGAAGAAATGTTGATCTAAAAAAGGAGTAATGAACATTTTAAATAGTTCTTGGATTATTTATAGTAGAAAGAGAGAACTAAAACTTAAATTGAGTTTGAAGTCTAGACTTATATTGCTGAAATGAGCGTGAGCTCAGCAGTTTATTCCATTACAGCCTGTGACAGCCTTTTTTTTAAAGAATATCTGTGTAAAGATCTCAAAGGTATTTTGTAGAGCTAGGTGATCAGTGGAGCTTCATGGCTGATGCCAAACAGAGTCACCTTTGCAGCTAAATATCCTTCAAGGATCCTGAATGATATTGTAGGGTATAATAAAAAGAAGAAACAAGAAGAAACTACCAAACAGTTGACAAACAGGTATGATTTTAATGTTGGTAACTGTGTACAGATAGTAATGTGTTTTTCATGAATAGTGAAAGATTCTCCATAAGGTAGTGAACAGCAGCAGCAGGTATCTCTCTTTAAAAATAGAAAAAATTCATATTGCTCCTAGTGCAGTCTTTAGTGTTTGAGGACTGTGTTGGAGGAATAGTGTCAAAGGGTAATGTTCTTTGCTATGTTTTTGTCTTTCCGGTTTCAGTAAGTTTTTTTTTATATTGTGTAAGTATCAGTAATCTTTTATGTTTCTTCTTTATTTTTCAGTTTGCTTGACATGAGGAAGTGCAGTTGTGTAATTTGGCTCTTGTTCTTGATCAGAGTTCTTTTGGTGTTATGGCAGGTGTAAATAGAAATGTCATGTTACGTAATTTTGCTGGAATAGATCTTTACTTACACATTGGGTGGTGATACCAAGACATGTTACAACATTGCTTTTTTAATTTGAGAGATCAGTCTTTAAAATTACAGGTAGTGTTTACCATTTTCACATCTTTGCCTATTTTAAGCACTGTCTGAAAGGGTTCTGAGAGAGGAAGAGACCTGTCTGGCTTCTGAGGGATGAGCTGGCAGTCATGAGGGTTAACATGAGTAGTGATTGAGCTGTTGTAAGGGAACACCAAGAGTGAGTATAGTACCTGGAGCACGTGATGAAGATGGGGACGCTGAGAAAGCTGGGTTTGCTCAGCCTAAGAAAAGAAAGGGAGATCATAACATGATTTAAACTATCCAGTGGAGAGGGTGTGGGGAGGACTGACCCAGGCTTTTTCTTTTGAAGGTGATGTCGTAGGGGACAGGGAACAAATTGGAACACAGGAAATTCTGATTAAATGTAAGGAATAAGTTTTGCCATGAAGATGGTCAAACAGAAATGGAGGATCAGGTAGGGGGGGAATGCCATACTTTAGAGACATTCAAAGCTTGAATGGACTTATCCTTGAGCAACCTGATCTGTTTGGCCTTGCTTTGGGCATTACCTCCCTTTTAACCTAAATTATTCTCTGATTCTGTGAAATAACTTTTTCTGTTAAGAAGATTCAGCTTGGGAACGTCTAACTTGTAGTTTCTGGGTTTTTTTCTGATATTAACTGGAACAACTGCACGAGCCAACAGTGCTAGAATATTCATGTTTTGATGAACCCTGTCTTTTCTTTATTAGCATTGTTGGGAATTTTTGTGAAGCTGAGCTGACAGCTGTGTTTTCAGTGTAGGTCACCCACCACTTTGACTGAGCACTTTTAGTCAACATCTAAAACAAATATAAATATAGACTCCGAACATGAATTGCACAAATGAAATTCAGCTGAAGCTGGCAGTGTTTATAAAAATGACCCAAGGCTGAGGACTTGTTGGTTTTTGATTAATAATTTGATTT
This sequence comes from Dromococcyx pavoninus, assembly GCA_033558185.1. Lineage (NCBI taxonomy): Eukaryota > Metazoa > Chordata > Aves > Cuculiformes > Neomorphidae > Dromococcyx > Dromococcyx pavoninus. The sequence goes on along the minus strand of JAUMJL010000286.1, from coordinate 1,841,805 downwards.
ATGCCCAGAAATTAATAGGATGTTTATGGCAAACGATTCTTTCCTCTAGTGACTATTTGATTTAAAAAGTGAGTTGACATGTTAGCTGAAGGTCTTAAATTGTCTCAGGAGCGTTACCCTGGCAATACTGGCCACTGTGTGTCCCTTATAAATCAAAGGTTAGCATTTTCATGAGTGCACATTTCTCTAGATTCCAGAACAAGCAGAACTAATATTATTGCTGTAAGAAATCATTTTACGTACACATTACTGGTTTATGCTTTTTAGAATAATTTAGAAGCACCCACGGAATTACTTTTCTAAAATGGAGATTCTGTGCTAAATGTAAAAATAGCATTCATACAAAATAATTTTGAAGTCCCTAGAGGTTTGCATTTTCTTTTACAAATCTCTTTTATTAATTCAGTACTTGCTATTCTTCTAAGATCCTGTAATGCTTCCTTTAAAATATAGAGGGAAAGAACTATTGTTTCACTTCCCGTTCTTGTCAGCTGCAAGCCACACATATTTTGTAATTACAATTAAGGCAGCGATAGATTACATTATCTACGGTATCAGATGGGCACAGTAACTTTCCTTTGCAGACGGTTGATGACTGTGCTTTGCTTTCTCATCCTCATTTCTATGAATGGAGGATGAGTGAAGGGAGGCAGTTGCCCAACACGATAGGAGCATTCCAGAAGATGCTCATTGTGGGCTTCCCAATAGCTGAGACCATGCTGTTTACCCTTCCATGGACATCAATCTGTGTGCATAAGTGCACATAAAGTCTTACAGAAATCGTTTCCTTTAATAAGGCTCTGTTTGTAGTGTAATTATACATCCACAAATTGTTGAATAATTAATACAAACTTGTGCTCTCTTGTTTAGGCTTTCTCCTAAATGCTTGTATGTCACACTTCCCAGGTGATAACATAAATGCAGCTTTGGAGAACTTTCCCTCCTTCATAGTCTATTAAAGTTTTTTCTACACTTTTGAGCATTTCTATTCCAGCTGGTTGTGAGTAAATATTTACAGGGAAGTGAAGAGAGGCTTCCCACTGGAAAGACAATGACTTCTGGTGGTAATTTTGGCAAAATTGCAAGCAAGGGAAGTTTAGACGGCCTAACAGCAAGTGCTACTGCCACTGCTAGCTACGGTAGCATCTCATATTTTCAGTTTCAAATCCTCTACTTTGCACCCTGAAAGATCACGTTACTCATCATACAGCCTTTCCAAGCTAACACAGGACAGAAGAGTGGGTTTAAATCACAACTATTTCTGTTGCGCAGATGAAAAACTGAGCGATGGTCACATTTGTCTGATGACAGTCAGCTCTGTCTCACCTCGTGTTTTAACCACAAGACAATTCCTTTTTTAAGCATTTGGTCCAAAACCCCTGTTTATTTACAGGGGGCTATACTACTTATAAGTAGTATAAAGACAGAGCATAGCAAAGCCTAATATATAAATCAGGGAAATTGACTTAATTATCTTAAAACAATAATAATTTTTCCTGGGATAATAAAACTTTCTTGATAATGCATCTGACTTGTCAGCGAGTTTTCCTTTGGCATTTTGACAGAAATAAGTTTAGAAAAGGGTCAATTGCAAAAAAAAAGGTACTGTGATTTTACAGATGCTCATGAAAGGTATTTCCTGTATAGGAGGTTATGTAGAAGAGGTTGTGGATGTATTTATATGAGAAAGTTAACAGGAGTCTGGTATCGGTGTAGTGAGCAGGAGCAGCTTGGGAAGGAGTAAAGAGAAATAATCAGTGGTGAAGGTTGAATGTAGTGCAGTAGAACAAGGAAAACAACTGGAAAGATTAAAAAAAATCAAGGTAACTCCTAGGAAGAGAATCATAGAGTCATAGAATCGCTTGGTTGGAAAAGACCTTTGAGATCATCAAGTAAAACCATGCCTGTCCACTACTAAACCAGATCCCTGAGCACTTCATCAGCCCGTCTTTTAAACACCTCCAGGGATGGTGACTCAACCACCTCCTTGGGTAGCTTATTCCAGTGCTCAACTACCCTTTCAGTGAAGAAATTTTTCCTAATATCCAGTCTAAACCTGCCCTGGTGCAACTTGTGGCCTTTACCTCTTGTCCTATTACTTGTCACCTGCAAGAAGAGACCAACATTCACCTCGTTACGACCTCCTTCGAGGTAGTTGTAGACAGCGATGAGGTCTCCTCTCAGCCTGCTCTTCTCTAGGCTAAACAGCCTCAGTTCCCTCAGCCATTCCTCATAGGACTTGTTCTCCAGCCCCTTCACCAACCTCATCGCCCTTTTCTGGACCCGCTCCAACACCTCAATGTCCTTCTTGTAGTGAGGGGCCCAGAACTGAACACAGGACTCAAGGTGTGGTCTCACCAGTGCCGAGTACAGGGGCACAATCACTGCCCTTGTCCTGCTGGCCACACTGTTTCTGATACACACCAAGATGCCATTGACCTTCTTGGCCACCTGGGCACACTGCTGGCTCATATTCAGTTGGCTGTCAACCAACACCCCCAGGTCCTTCTCCTCCAGGCAGCTTTCCAGCCACTCTTCCCCAAGCCTGTAACGCTGCATGGGGTTGTTGTATCCCAAGTGCAGGACCTGGCACTTGACCTTGTTGAGTGTCATCCTGTCAGTTTCAGCCCATTGATCCAGCCTGTTCAGATCCCTCTGCAGAGTTGCCCTGCCCTCAAGCAGATCAACACTGCCACCCAGCTTAGTGTCATCTGTGAACTTACTAAGAGTGCACTCAATTATGTCATCCGGATCATTAATAAAGATATTGAACAGGACTGGACCCAGCCCTGAACCCTGGGGAACACCACTCGTGATCGGCCTCCAGCTGGATTTAACTCCATTTACCACCACCCTCTGGGCCCGGTCATCCAGCCAGTTTTTCACCCAGCAGAGGCTGTGCCTGTCCAGGCCAATGGCAGCCAGTTTCTCAATCAGAATGCTGTGAGAAACGATGTCAAGGGCTTTACTGAAGTCCAGGTACACCACATCCACAGCCTTTCCCTCATCCATTAACCGGGTAACCTTGTCATAGAAGGAGATCAGGTTGGTCTGGCAGGACCTGCCTTTCATAAACCCATGTTGACTGGGTCTGTTCACCTGGTTGTCTTGTGTGTGTTGTGTCATGGCACTCAATATGATCTGCTCCATGGCCTTCCCTGACGTTAGACTGACAAGGCGTGTAGTTCCCCAGATCTTCCCTCTGACCCTTCTTGTAAATGACTGTAACAATTGCCAGCCTTCAGTGAATGGAACTTATCCAGTCATCCAGGACTGCTGGCAGATGATGGAAAGGGGGCGCAAGGAAAGCAGTGCCAAGGGTTGAGATCAGGAAGGAGGTACTTCACAGAAATCACAGAGGTCTTGCGAGAAATCAGCTAAGGAGTTAACAGAAAACTTTCGACTTTTTTTTTAAAGATTTTATGTAGAAGCCATTTAGGATTTGGATCGGGCTTCAAGGTTTTTCTGTTAAATGTCATAAACCTACCCATTTTGCACAGGAAATGAAACTTTGCCATCTTGTTTCGAAGCTACGCTGTAATACAATAAGAACAGTTCCTGAAATACTGCTCTGTGAGAAGGCAGCCTGCATGCCTTTGAATCACTCTATAGCTAGTGCAGAGAAATAACCACACTCAGGAAGCACCTGGTGTGCTCCGGTTGGGAGGCAGGTGGGGCTACATCGAGAAGTTTTAACTAGAAACATGCGACATTCTTAATTCAGAAGTCATGGAGTCAGACATCCTGAACAGATCATTCACAGAGTTTTGTTTGGTTGGGGTTTTTGTTTTTAGCAACTGCTGATTCACTTGAAGAACTAAAGATGTGAGGGGAGAAATACATGGGTTTTTAGCCTTTTTGTCTGGTATTACTTATAAACACGCTGTGTTTCAGTAAGTTACCTGGAATTTACATGTATTTACATTGAAGCTATGTGGAAAGCTTATGTACTGTTTCCAAAATTGAATGCATATGCACAGGTTTTGTCTTGTTAAATGAGATATTACCTATAACCATTATTGAAACAGTGGGCTAATAATGTGTATAACTTGAATGGCAGTCTGTAGGACTTATGTCTATATGAGAAGCGAGCTGTCCTGTGGCCCCTGAGTGGTTATTTAGAACCAAAGTGCTAGTGGAATTGGTACTGAAAACTTTCAGATGCTTAGTTGGATGATTCAAAGTGAAATGCAAAGGTTTCCGTGAATAACAGCTTCTTCATCAAAATTGAAATATCTAATATCTAGTTGTCTAGCTGTATTGCTAGATATTTCATTTTTGATGAAATTTAGCCAACATAGTTTGTAATTTAAGATGGTCATCTGAACGCGTTGGAGATAGTGGCAAAGGTGAGCTGCTTTTCATCCTCCCCCAAAGCCTCTAGGAATGGTAGAAAAATTCTAAAATGTGTTTAAAGCACAGTCTTGCTGTAGATCTTGTTGTCTTCAAGCAACATGGAAAGCAATTTAGGAAGTAAAATGTTCTAATGTCCATCTTTTGATGGAGACTGTGAGGACTGCTTCAGCAGCTTGTACGTCAACAGCAGGAAAATACATGTCTGAGGGACCTGACTTATGAAAGAAGCAGAGGAATTACAAGGAGGAGATAAGACCCAAAATAGCACAAGACCAATGAGTGTAAGATAGAAAATATCACACTGAATTCAAAGCATAATCAAATCCTTAAAAAAGTTATTAGAAAAATTGCTTCTAATCTGCTATATTTTTGCATCTCCATGTCCCCATGGAGGGAGGCAGACCTGGTAAATGCTTTTACAGAACTGAGAGTGTTTACATAGGGTATAGCTTTTGAGTTGAGATACATTTTATTCTTTCTGCTTCAAATTATTTACTTCTCTATTTCAACATGAATGCATTTGGTGACAGTGGAGGTGTTTGCTAGTATAGATGGATGGAGGTAAGGAGTTGGTCATGAGTTGTCAAAGCCTGTGAGGACAATGGCTGTTCAGTCTCTATATTTGGCAAAGTTTATCGAAAACTTTCTTGCCTTGGAATCCCTTCATGAAGTGGAATTCTGTTTATGAGCCTTTACAGGTGCCATGGCTTGCAATGCACACTCAAAAGGTGACACACAACATCAGATTTCAGCTCCTTTTAAGAGACCAGTAAATAGCTCAGGTCTCCATCAGCAATGACCGTCGTAGAAACTCGTATCAGAAGGGAGAAATGCTGCCTCACTGTGAGCTGGTCTGCAGGGAAATGAACAGAGCTGATCCATGTGCCATTGGAATTAGGCCACAGAAGGGCATTAGGAGGCAAGACATTCCTATTTAGCATTTACAAATTGCTGGGGAGATAATTGATTGGAAAGCTGACTGAAAAGCTCGGTCAAGGGAGGAGGAGGGGGAATCCTGTAATATGATTTGTCCATCTACCTGCTAGTTTTCATATAGGGGAAAAAAAAAAATCCCATCTGTTCAAGTTGTCATCTCTGCTAAAAAGGCTTTATAGCTAGGATAAACCCCCTTGTCATGAAAGGGAAGCAAATATTACCTACCAGTATATTCATTAGATCTGTAATGCCATGCGACTGTCTAGCTGGAAGGGAGTAATCCAGATGAACAAGGATATTATTTTGTAATGTTTTACAAATTATTGTAGCACTGAGGTAACTGCTTGTAGCATTTGAATGCTAATTTAAAGAACCCGTTTCTCTGGTATTACCCAGTGTTCTTCGTTGTTGATGGGAGGAACCTCTTCAGTGCAGCTGGTTCATCGGAATCTCATCTGCTGTATGCACGCTCGCTTCCCCCTTGGCAGTAGCGTTGTCCAGAAGCATCAAGCATCAATTAGTACCTCTTAAAAATCTTAATGGATTTTTAAAACTTGAGGAAAGTTTAAATTCTTAGGTTCAAGGGTTTTCGTCTCACATAACTCAAAGTTATGGGAGCTGAAAATGATCTAAAGATATTGGAAGAAAATTTGTTTGAAAGAGTCATGACGATATCCAGATTTTTGGGTTCCTATATTTATTTGGAGAAGCTTCCTTTGACTGACGTATGAAACCAGGTATGTGGAGATAGATAGAAATCAGGTTTTTAATCCAAGTTAAAGAATATTAGAAATAACTTTTTTAAACTGCTGCTAGGAATCAAATTGCTTAGTGTTTTATAATACACCTTAGATCTGATGTTTTAATAGATGAGAATTAAATTTAATGAAAGAGATATTTAAAAAGATAGAGTCCTAAGAAAAAGTTGGATAAAACGAAGATGGCAAATCTGAGTGAGAAGCATCTTTTTTTCTAGGTAAAATCTTCATAAATATTTGTGATTATGTGTATATCCAAGTAATTTACCAAGTTTTAATAGTTGAACCACTTCTGTTGTGCTTTCCTCATCCCAATGCGCATTCATTCAGTTGGGTTATTATAGTGCATGCATATGTGATTTCAGCTATGAATGCCTCTATTTAAATTTTGTGTATCGGCGTTCACATTTAGCCTAGACCCTGCTTCTAGCTGAGTCTAGAAGACCCATTTCAAATTTAAAAGGTAATATCAGAGACAGTCTCTTGAATTAACTTTGGTGAAAGTCTCAATTTACTTAACAGCAAAGACTGAATATTAAAAATAGCTTTGTTTCAAAGAAAACCCAAGGCTACCAGATTCTTGGGACGTCTTTTCCTAGGTTATTTAAACATTGCTTGCTCTATTCTGACCACAGAGTTTCGTTAGAACATCTGAACAGTATTATTGTGAAATAAGTAATTTTTAAAAAGGTTTGAGCATTAATCACAGAGTGTGCAGCACTGTTGAAATAAGTTTGGAAGGAAGCTTACTTTAATGCAATTATGTTCATCAGATGATATTATGAGAGTAAAATGCATTTACGTGTTTCCAATCAGGCCACACTTAAGAAGTTATTTAATTAAAAAATAGTTCAATACCACTGGATCCAATTTTGTTTACTTTTCTGTTGATTTTTGCTACCCATCGCTGACGTGTATCCAGTAGTAGAGGCTTATAAAATACTGTCAGCTTCTAGAGAAAATGGTAAAACCAATGAACCCATCAGTACTTGTTTAGGAATACTGCTTATAATGGGTTTTGGGGTTTTTTTTGTCCCAGGCTTTGTGTTGGAGGTGAGGAGACTCTGTCAAGAAGGGAGAAACCTTTCACAATATTTTTAATTACAGACTTCACACTGAAATTGTCTCTTCTCATCCACTTTTGCTTAGGAGTGCATGCATAAATTGTTGGCATAATTCGCCTGGGAATAAATAAGAATGGACTACTAAAAGTAATAAAACATAATTGGCACGTGGAATTCCCGAGTGATACTTGGGAAACACAAATTAATCTTCTATGCTGCAGTGCAGCTGCTTTACCTTTGGTGTACACTGTGACGTTTTGTCCTTTATTGTTCAAGATAATTTCTTTCTTTGTTCTATGATTCTGTAATTATTACAACAATCACAGTCCTATCACTCTAAGCCATTTTCCTTTCAAGATCATGTTTCTCATTTTTGTAGGTTAAAAAAATCCTAAATATGGTTTCACTTGAACTGGTCCTTAAATTTTAGTGTAACTGTTAGTATTAATCTTTTAGTAAGAGTGCCTTTCAGGAACATGGGGTTTGCAATATGAAATATGCTCTGTCCTGTTATACTGTTTAATTAATTGGCATTTTAATATAAAATTTTAAAAATGTATTTTGGTTTCAGTTGGAAAATGTCTTCATTTTCCTGAAAAGACCCTTTGTATTGTGGCTTAGACAGTGTTTGTAGGACTGCATCAAACTGCAGGTTACATCCCTTTGGCGCGATAGGAATCTGGAATGCTGAGTAATAGATCAGATTTATTGACATCACTAAACTTATTGTCAGAGCATCTTTTGAAAAAGCCTGTTCACTGAATAGTTTGCTAGAAGTAACAGGTAACTTTAAACCCATGTACAGGGGAAAAATAAACGCATGAAAGTGATAAATTAATACAGCAATGGGAACAACAGCCTGTGTTGGAACATAAAAGCTTTTGTTTCACAGATTTATTTGAAGAAGTAAATGAAAAACACACTGGACTAAAAATTAACTGCTGTTAAAATGATAATATAGAGATTGACTCAACTGGACAAAACCTGAAAACAACAATGGAAAAACGGGTGGTTAAAAAAATAGAAGGATACAAAAGAGTAATGAGTAATACATATCATTATTTGATTTTTTTTTAATATACTTTTAATGTATTTTATCTGCCAAGGGAGTATTTTTAACTATCAAGAAACATGTGATTTGGTTTGAAGTGCATTTTCACTTGCACATATATGTCAGTTTAAGGTGTCTGATCCTTTGTACTCTTGTATGATGTAGAAGATTTTGGGACCTACCCAGAAGAGCTAGTGTGTCCGAGTCAAGGATGTTTTGTCTGCATTATGAAGGCTTATCTAATAAGAGACTTACTATCCACACCTTTGTCACAGTGGAACTCTGCAGTAGGGAAAAATTTCGAGAACTTTCTTGGTGATGGATCTGTGTTTGTGTGTGATTAGATCTTGTGAGCTAAGAATTGTCATAGTTCTAGCCCATTCTCAAGCCAAGTAAATTTCTTTAATCTGCCTTCTAAATCATGAAAAATATATTTTAGAAAAATAAAAAAGGCAACAAAATAATTCATTGTAGATTATGTTTTTCCTACTGAAAAAAAACCCAAGAAAGCCAGCTGCAAGTGTTAGGCATACCACATACTGCACTGCTGTTCAACGGTCGTTATGATGGTGATGATGTGGGCAGCATAAGAATCCTTGAATAGCAGAAATCAGTGGCAAAAAGCTGCATGACTAAAGCATACATTTTTCTGAAAGAAGCCAAATATTATTGGCAAGAGCAGTACAGAGTACTCTGCAGGTACGGAGTTAATGTGATGGTAACAGTTGTCACAAAGCCTTCTTCTGAGTGTTGGATTCAAGTCAGGTTCTTTTTTTCCAAGAACAAGGAAGCACAAAGAAAAGAAGATTGCACCATTGCAATTTATTGAAAATCAGTCATGTCAGAAAAGGTTTCCCTTGGGATTTATTGCAGTGCTGTGAAAGAAAAAGCAAAATGTGTCCAAGAAATCTTTGGGGACGATATTTAAAACCTTTTGGGTAAAGTAGATGTATTTCTGGACTATGAGGAATCTCTTTTCATCTTCCAGGGTTTTCTGAAGATCTGATTTCTCTGTTCTGATGGCAAATCTTACATCAGAGTATTCCCACTAATTTATGTGGAATTATTCTTCAACCCTCAAGTGTTAATTTAATGCTGTCTTCATGAGTTAACTCCCTTGGCTGTCTGCCTCGGGGGGCAAAGAATTATAGAGGAGATTTCCTTCGGTGCCTCTGTTCACCTACCAGACCCTCATTCTTAAAATGTGACAACTACAGGGCACTACTATGACATCTTTGCAGGCAAATCTAGAATCACTACTTAATACTATCATTAATTTTGCTTATATTTGTTTTAAAGGAACTTTGTCTCTGGATTGGGGAAGGGCATTGTCATCTGTTATGGCCATTCCATGTTTTTCTGTTCTCAGAGTAGACTTCAATGCACCAGCAATAAAGGTTTTGTCATTAAAAACAATGACCCTGCCTAAATTGTAAAGGAACAAAACGATGTGCAGAACAGTCATCAAGGGACTAATGAGACTAAACAAAGAACTTGCAAACAAGCCCCAAACTATTGACACTAAAAAATACAAAGCTTTGGGGTAAGGGAAAGTGCAAATTGTGTTTGTGAGCACCCAGCTGAAAGGCGAGCAAACAGAAGTCAGGGCCCTTGTTGTCTTCCAGTGTTTATTGTTCCCATGTTTGCCATGGTGAAGGATGCTGAGGGAAAATACAAGGGTACTAAAACAGGTTCTGCAACTTTTATTGGTTTAAAAAGCCACTTTATATGTTTTGCAGCCTTTTTCATCATAGTCTCTTCCTACCTTTTGGTCCGCTTTTTTAATATCCACTCATTCCCAGATTTTTTATCATTTCTCTGGATATGTCCCTGGAATATCTTTCACTTTGTTGTCACAGCTTGCTGTTGAAGAGTGTACTTCTGAAGCACATGCAGTCATGCAGGATGTTGATTTAAGAAAAAGACAATAAAAATAAACAGGAGAAGCTAATTAACTTGACAGAAACAGTAGAGCTAGACAGTTAGAAAATAATATTAAGGAATTTTTATATGAAACTGCAAGAGGAGGCTGAAACCAGAGAGGTGGCAGAGGGTCTTTCTATGGGGACTCTTGAATTATTGGGCCAAAACCTTCTTCATTTCAAGAAAATATGAACGGGTTGGTGGCTGGGAAGGCAGAAGAGTTTGCTCTAAGTGCCGTAAGAGGTAGCAAAATAAAAATGTCTGTAAGTTACTACACTTTTTGTTTGGTTTGGCGTATATTTTGTGTCTGACAATGCTGGACGTTCAAAGAAACTACGTGCTGCAGGAGTTGAGGACAACTGAAGTGCCCAGGACACTTGGCTGTCCGCCTGTACTATGGGGTAGGTATCTGCTGAAATACTTTCAGAGCAGAGCTGAAGATGCCAGATTACAGAGGAAGCAATCACAAGCAGTTTTACTTGGGAAATTCTAGTAGAGTTGGAGTGGGTTTACTGCAGTATTTAATTTTTACAAAGTATTGAAGGGACCAGCATGAGGAGATGAACAATATTCTGCACAGGAATGCAGCAGACATGAGGTAAGGAACAATTGCCTGGGGGACCCTGATGTTATTGAGGAAGCTTTTCTCCATGTTCACATCCCAGGTAGCTGCATGGCAGCAGTTATCTAAGAAAAAACAAGAGTTTCAGTCCCATCCTCCTTTTTACACTTGCCTCTTTGTGAGTGGTCCCAGCTTTCATCTTTTGTATTTTGAGTAGCAGCTGCCTGCCCCAAATTATTTTAAATAGAGACCTTCCTCACTCTGTCCAGATGTATCTTCTTTAGGATAGTTGTGTTTCTCTTTTGTGGGACCCCACTAAATTCCAGATGTTTGCAGGCAGAACTAACTAATGTTGCTGTTTCGCCCAGACAGAGTTGGGCCTGGACCTCACTATAAAGCAGGGTTGTTACTGAAGCAGCCATGGATGTGCAAGATTGTCCTGGGACACAGATAGTTTTACGGCCTTAGCTTTGCATTATTTTCCTTTGGGTGCAAACTGGGGCTGTACCACTGCGTGAATTGAAATTCTGATTTTACATAGCTACGCTTAAATGGTCCTTTCTCCATGTAGGCTGAGGAAATCCAGCGCTCACTTTTGATCCAGTGAAGAGGATAGGTTTTTATCATTGGCTTTTCTTAGCTGCTTTCTTTACTTGCACATATGGTGTAGCAGAAAAGAAGGATTTTTATCAAATGCTGAGCTTGTAAAGGGCAGGCTAGGCAGCAGGCTTCAAGTTATTTTTAAGTCAGACTTCAGGCTTCAGTGCTGTGATGGGTGCAGACACGGTGCAGTTGTTCCTGCAGGATTGCAGTGACTGAGAAATACAGAAGCTTGCACTGGTTTTATGTCAGCCAATACACATGGTTGCTGCAGGCATGCTGTTCAGGGACACATCTCTTACTTTGGTCTTGGTTTTGTTGGTAATTTATAGATAGAAGTTGCATTTTGTTGATTTTTATGTTAGAATGTCTTGATGGAGAAGGGTATTTCAGCAGTGACGAACACTGCAGTGGTGAAAGAATTTATAAACAAAGACTTAAAGGAAGCAGGCTGCTTTTTGTTATTAGGAGAAATTGATGCTTAGAATAAATTTGTACCAGGAATGAACTTTTTCAGGGAAAATTGCCGTGGAATGTAACTGTTAATGGAAAAGGATGGATTTTCCTGACCTTCCTTCCTTTCTCTCCCAACGTCCTTGGGAAATGTTACATATCAGTGATCCGCATACTGCTGAGTTTAGCAAAGCCAGCTGATTCAAGTTGTTGACTTTATTACTTCTGAGTTTAAGATGAGTTTTAAAATACTCTGTCCTTCACTGTCAAATAATGTGAAATCCATTGTCCCACTTGGCATAAAATAGATATGAACTACTTCTGTTCTTAACCTCACAGAGACCCAGAAGGATGCTGAAGCTATTGTCTTAATGGTAGTAATTCCCGATAATCATTTAGCTAGTATTGTCCCTACACCAACCTTTTCTTTTGATATTCCTTTTTATATTGTTAGGTATTTGCATATAAATATTAAAAAAAAAACATTTGGAGTCTCATTAACAAAAAAAAAATCAACTCAAAATTCCCAGGCTACACTCTCCACTGTTTATTTAATGGTTTAAACACAAACTCTCGAAAAGCTTCACGTGGCATGCATGGTGTGTAACTTCTGTTGTAGGGTTTTTTTTAATGTTAAGTTAGAAAATGTTGAGAGTAGTGTTACAGAAAATACAGGATGAAAAACAGAGTCCTTGTTCTTAATGGGTTACAGTTTGTCTTCAAAAAAACCCGAACAGATGAAGGATAAATAAAACAGGGTTTCTAATGAAAAGAGAACAGGGTGGTTTTTATTTAGTTATAATTTTTAATAGGCTATCTCAAATACAGAGAAGACATCTGTGATATTGGTCTCCCTTTTTATTTGAGGGGTTTGCTTTGATTACTGAACAGGAAAATATGTCGCATTACCATGATGCAATACCATTGACTTAATAGAAAAGTTATCACTCCGTGAACACAATGATTTTTTGTTTGATTCATTAAAACTTTTCCTTATCTTTTCATTTTCAAACTGTAGTCCGGGTGGGGCAGGGTCAGGTCTAATTTTGTTTTATTACCTCCACCCGTGTAAGGAAATTCTTTGCCTTCAGCATCAGCTATATTGTTTTCATCAAAGTGGTGGCAGCTTATGAAGCATTTGTCAAGGTTTTTAATGCTTGTTGTAGGCAAAATTAACACAGGTAAACTGTTGAGTTCCATTAACTCACAAAAGGCTGGATATTTACATGTGATAAACATTTCATTTGCTCCACAGTGGCTGTCTTATGTGACAAGTGGGGTTCCAGTGAGGGTTGAGGAGTTCAAAAATGTATAAAAATATAAATGGCAGTGTTTGAAAATAAGTTATTTCTAGGCAGTGATGATTCAGGTGAGACTAGTGTAAATTGGACAGTTTACAAGTGTGGTTTTAATTGTGGGGGTTTTCTTTAAACTTAATACTGTAAGGTCCAGGGTTTGGTGCCTGGTGGATTCATATTTCAAAATGAGAGGTTTTATTTGAAAAGATGAGTTTAAATGGTATAAAAATATTATGTAAAAGCTTCAGCATGGCTTAGCAGTTTCTGTGCTAGACAGACGTTAATAGAATAACAGGAATATTTCAGGTATAAATGAGAGAAAATGGAAGACTTGCCTTGGTGCTTTTGCACAACTCTGATCTGCATTATGCATGGGTCAAGGCATTTCCATTTTTGTTTTGAGAACTGAGAAGGAATGAGTCTTTTAAAATAAAAAAATGCACAGTAGTGTAGCTTGTTCTTAGTCTTGTCCAAGAAATTGGAATGGTAATTTTTAAATGGAGTATGGCTGAGACCTGTAAATGTTCTAGTGAAGAGACCTAAAAGTAAGTTACATCAGCAGTGTCTTTTCTACATGGTGCATTATCACTTTAGATTAAGAACAATGTCCCAAGGGCAACCAAATATACTAAAATTATCTGAAATATTTTTATTTACATCTTTGCCTTTCAGGAAATCTTTATAGAATCTAGAATGATTAAAGCCAACAAACACGAGTTAGATAGAATAGAAGTTACTTTCTAAAATGTGTAATATAATCTATTGAATTAAATGAGGAAAACCTCCTCAAAATAATTATCTAAATAGAGCCTGAAATTTTGTTCTAGGAGAAGCACATTGTGTTATATTTGGAACGTAATGTTGAAATCAGCAAAATGTTCTTGCTCCCCCATGTCATTTTATTGATTGAGTTAACATGTAGGATTTCTTACAAAAATACACTTAAAGTTGGTTGTATATCCATTGCCTTTGTTAACAGTTTCAATTTTTGTCAGACCTAATTTCAGCCATTATCTGCTAAAACTTGGACTAGGATGGTGAAGCTGGTTTTTTACCTTTAGCATGAGAATGTCACTGTAAAGAATATTTTTCTTAAAAGCCATTGACTTTTTTCCTATCCTTGGAAATGATAATTCTGTGGTACTTAACTTCATATTATCTTAGTTCTGATGCCAGATTTGTTAAAAAAAAAATTGTTGATTTCCTTTTGAGGTTGGAAAAAGACAGATTTCTCAGTCTGATTGTAATACAGTAAGTCATTTAGTAATCTTTTGAGATTTAGAAAGAGAACAAAAGCCATTGTAGTGAAATAATGCCTGTTGGGGGTTTTTTTTGTGTGTTTCCTCTTCAGGTTGTGTGATCAGAAATTTTGAAAAGACTTTTGAAAAGACTTTTTGTTTCAAAGCTAAATTGCGATATTCAGTGGTTTGGGTCAGAGCGTTTGTAAGAAAATGAGATTCAAATTAGGTATTATAAAATCCCACATGAATGTTAATTTATATCATATAGTTCAGCAAGTCAAATCTTTTGTTTTAATATTAACATATCCAGCATGATACAATAATTACCATTTTGTAGAATGAATAGATACATTGTCATTGTAACCAACCAGCTCTCTAATCCTGTAACTGACAGGAGGGTCACTTTTCTTGTGCAAAGATGAGGTTTTTAGCAGGTTGGAGCTGCACACTTAGCTGTGGGTTTACTTGGCTGACAAATGTGCCCGTGTTGTATAGCACTGACTTTAATAACTTCAATTCTGGCAGCTCTCATCGGTATTTAAGAACTTCATCATCTTGAAACCACTTTTAATTAATGAAAGGAGAAGGGCTATAATGCAATTTTCACATGCTGACAGATTTGTATGCTTCCTAATGTTTTGCCACGCTTTTCTTTGATGTTCATTCTTATGTGTGTTTCTTATATATCAATTTATCACATTGGGGGAGCGTATTCTGGCATCGCAGCGCAAAATTCAGTGCTATGGTCATTGCAAGAGGAGTGGGGAAATAATGAAATTAATATTTATTTATATTATTATATTGCTAGAACTACAGAACTGCAACTCTAGATTAATTAATTCCTAATGCTTGGTAGATACTAGTCACAGAAAATAAAAAGTGTTGAGATGGACTTCACCTCATCCAGCTTTACATGACCACCATGTAGACATGTATATCTGAGCTAATTGTGTGGGTGCTATTTATGGTCAGTGAAGAGGAATAGGCACTTTGCATGCTGCATTTCATCTGACCTATTTTATCCATCTATCTTAGAGGGAGATGAATTATACCACAGAAATACCAGCTTCTCTCCCTTGACTCTAAAAAAGACCTGGAGTGATAAACTCCAACGTAGATGTCTGCACTGTAGAAGTCTCAAGTTAAATGACACAAATCCCTCCTGCTGGGTTTAACAGAAAAAGAACATATGGACTTGATATGAAGGTGGGGGAGCGAGCTCTGAAATACTCGTTTATAGCACACTGGAATAAAAAAAATCACAGCTGCTTTGCACACTGAGCATTTTTTATGGCTTTGCCAAGTTTAAACTATTTATTTAGATTTATTAGCAGGGTCGCACTCAAGCCTCGTGTTTGATCTGAAAAGCTTTAGGAGCAGATACACTTGATCATAAAAGTCTGCAGGTTCCATTTCTGGTGTGTTTCAGGATTGTTGTAGTCGTGCAGCATTTGTCCCAAGAGCACAACCAGTCTTGGCAATTTTGTACATCGTTTGTATTCTCTGAAAGCACAAGACAGAGCTGCTATGGGGACTGTGGGTATTTGATGTGAAAATAAATGCCCTTGAAATGGGATGCTAACTTGGTGCTCATATAACTGTGATACTGAGGGCTCATCCTGTTTAGCATTATAAAAGCACGCGAAGTGTTAAAATCCTCACGCTAGCCTAAGACAATGACTTTATAAATTAAATGTAGGAATTCCAGTGAAGCTGTGCCTATACCGAGGGAGACAAGAACTGAAGCTGTGTATGTGTTATCGCTGCAGGTTGTTACAGATTTGCGGTTGGGAATTTCCTGATGCCTCTGTCAAATGAACACCCCAGACATAAGCTCTTAATACATAATTATTTGAAGAAGAATTTTTTAGAAACGATGCTTAACAGCACATTTGGCAGAGCTGACATCGCTTGTAAGAGCCTGGAGAAGTTAACCTATAGCTCTTTCCCAGCCATACAGTTCATCTTCCTTCGCTTAACAGAGCCTTCCCGTGGCTGGGGGCCTCACGTAGCTGCCCTGGCTGCTGACCCTTCGAGAGCGGCCTTTGATACGGGGAGCTGGCAGCACGGCTCAGCGAGCTGGCTGCATTGTGAGGGCTGGAAAGGAATTCCCATGCTTGCTGCTGGTTTGGCGTGGCATCCTGTCTGTTTGTTTTCTGATGGCTGTAGTTTTGCACAAGCAAGTTTGAGGCGGGTTTAATATCTAAGGCCGAAGGAGAAAATTAACCTGTGTTAGGAAGTATTTTACGCTTGGTGGGTGGAGGATGGAAAAAAAAATGAGCATGAAGTGGATTTTGGAAGTAACATTTTTGTACAGAAGAATTCCAGTCGTAGTTTTATTATTTTCCTCAAAGCATTCTCCACTGAGGATGTGGGTTAAGATTTAATTTCTTTTTGTGGTTGCTGTAGCTATGCACTGATGGTGGATGAGACTTCTTTTGCAGAAGGAAAATCTCTTCTGCTCATTGTGAGCGATTTGGGTCTGCTTTGCATGTGTCTGTTAGCCTTGCCTTAAGTGTTGGTCTTGATTTTACTGGGGCAGAAACTATTTCTTAAGGCTTATACAATTTCACCTTTTTTTTCTTCTGCCTGGCTTTTCAAAATGGTTTTAATAATCAAATGCAATTTTATATGGAAATGCACTCTTGCATCAGTTGAGATCTGACATAACAGTATTTCAATGAATATACTATTTCAGTAATGATCTGTGAGGTTTAGTCTATACTATTTAAATGAATATCTGTGAAATGCAAATTAAATTGTCAGTCACTTGCAAAGTTGCACATGTTTAATACAGAACTTGCATTAAAGCTGCGTGTGACCATGCAATGTGATTTTATGACTCTGGTTACAAGAGTGTTTTGAGTTTGAACTTTGATGTTGTACATACATTTTTGTTACGTATTTGGTTTTCCTGTGCACGAAAGGGATGTAGTCTGCTCATGTAAAATGGCAGGTATTGATTAGTGCTTCTTAATAAGCAAATAACTCATATGTGAAGCCTTACAGACGGTGAGTGCCTTAGGACATAGTCTAGTGACTTGAGGAGTGCTCTGGCTGGTAGAAGCCCCGTGCCCTTGCAGTTCCTAGGTCCCTTTCTTGACATAAACAACATCTCCCTGAGCGTATTCACTTATGCAAACCTGACCTCACTGGTCTGCTGTGGCCATATTACACAAATGGAAGGAAATAATTTAATAGAAGGTGATATTGTTACGGTGCTCTGTAGTGCCATCTAATGGAAATACAGCACTGTCATTCTTCCTTGTCAAAAATGAAAGATGTCTACCTGTCACTATCCAGGCCAGGCTAATAACTAGAGGTGAATCCGTGTCACAAAAAAATTGTGTTGACCATCTTACAAATCTATCCGTAAGTGCTGATAAATCCTACATAAAAATACATACAGCTTTCTTAATTTTAATTCTTTCCCTCATACAGGCTCTTGATGGAAATATATATGATCACCTTAAGGATTATTTAATGGCATTCAGCAGGACTGAACTAGAGGCATGCCAAGCTGTACAAAACACATTCCAGTTTCTACTGGAGACTTCCAGCCGGGTAAGTTTTAACTGAATGATCCTTTGTAACTGAATACTTAGAGTATATATAAGTTCCCAGAGTTAAGATTTGCTTCCAAAATACTGACAAAACTGAAGGGTTGTTATTTTTGGTTGCTTCTGAGTGGTATTAAGCTAAAAGATACTAGTCACTTTTCTTGGAGAGAGTTTTTCCTATTGCCACCCAGATCGCATTCTCATGAGTGCGTTTGCACAGTACAAGATCTTTAGGGAGCAGTGATCAAGAGATGTTCAGTCATACTCAGTCTACATGTTTGGAAAGAGAGATTGCAGCTGAGAGTTCTGCACTGTGTAATCTGGAACCACATTAGTCATCCATCACGGTAAAGCCCTGTGAAACTGTTTGGATCATTTCTTAATAATTGACTGTCAACTTCAAAACCAAAATATTTCAACGTTTTCTCCTTTGAGTTAAGGCAAATACAGAAAACAGATTAGAGTCTTGTCATAGATGTGGTTTGTTTACTTTGTCGAGGAGCCAGAATGAGAAATATGTGATTTCTTTCAGGATAATTTTGATATTTAAGTGATTCATCTGCTGGGCTAAAAAAAAAAATAATTACCAGTGAGGTCAAATGAGCTGCTTTGGTAGAGTCATAATATTCCTTTATATGTATACCTTAATCACCCGCACAGGAACAGAGCTCATTTATGCATGGACTTAGGTAGAAACAATGTATTTAACATGTTTCTTATTCGCCTGCAGGCATGCGAACTCACACCTTATTAGGTGTAAAGTGAAATAGATTAAAAATTGGCTTCACACTCGTTTGTCTTTGAATTTACTTGGCAGCAACTGTAAAGATAATGAAAATACATTTTATCTTATGTTGGAGAAGGGCTTTCGATAATTTACCTTGGTGTATATTGTTCAGGTCAGCTTAAAATATATTCCCCCAAAACGCTGAATTTGGATTTTTCAACTAAATATGCTTGTATATGTCTACATATTCATAATTAATTTATCAATATTATATTAAGTTATATAAATTATATAAATAAAGGAGTGCTGCCTGGCTGGGAATTCCAGCTAATAAAACTGTCTTTTCTAAACAGCTAATTTGCATAGGAATACCTTTGTCGTATCCACGTGTGCGCTGAGCTTGTGATAGCTTGTGTTAGCAAGCCTCTGTGCGGCCAGGAGCCTGCAGGTCTGCCTCACTTTATACATTAAACAACGTCATGGTGTATGTTTGAGGAAAATAGTTTTGTTTCTGTTTTACTAAGGCAGTAAAGTGCTTGGAGAATGAACAAAAATGTAAATACAGCTGTCAGGACTGAACAGGATTTTTACAACTGGTTTATTTCTCATTGGCACCGATTTTCTTCTCTTCTTGCAGTTCAAGAATGCAGAGAAGGAAAATTTGTATTACATTACTACTGGAAGCACGTGTCTCACTCTGAAATATTGGACACATTAATCAGTACTGTATTCCAGGGATGGTGGCTTTGCTCATCCCTTCTTTTGAACTTGTAGCATTTCTTATAGGTCCATGCTGTGAATATCAGTCGGCTCAAAAAGGAGAGGTGAACCCAGAGCAGAAGCTGTATCAAAAGCTATGCATGTGTTTCAAAAGTAGCTTGAGTGTTAAATGTGTAACAAACTCGTTAGTAATTTAGTAATGTGGAATAAAAACCAGCCTTCCATTAAAGCAAAGGTGTTAAATATTTATTGTGGTTTTTAACACTTCACCTGTTCTTTGCTTTAAGTACAAGATCAATCACAAGCTTACCAAGCTGCATTTAGAAAAGACCCTTTGGATTATTGGTAGAGGTGCTTTAGTTTTTTTGGTCTGAACTATATCCTGTTCACAGGCTGGAATTAAATGGTATTTGCTTTAGAACAAGACAAGTTGCTTCCCAGAAATGCCTGCTTACCTCTTGAATGGCCGAGAGCCAGAGGTGGCTGCTGTGGATGGGCAGGGCTGGGCTGTAGTCAGCTGGTTAGGAGAGCGACATTCACCCCATCCTAATGCAGTTTGAGGGAGACATCTCAAAACGAGTTTTCTGTATGAAATTAAGTTTTTTCACAGTTTACCGTAACATAGTTTGTTGCAGTTTTGGAGGGTTTATTACTGCTAGGGTGAGCTGACCCTTGTCATTCCTCTGGTGTCCCTCTGACACTGAGCATATGAACATGCATTTAACTTCCTTTTCACTTGAACAGTCCTATTCAAGACTCGTGCTTCTTGCATTGCTCTTTTGGAAAAAACTTGATTTTCTTTGGAACATTTTCTGAAATTCCATTTGCTGTTTTGAATACCATTTCTGTGGTGTTTCTGGTGAGAAGCTTTACCAACCTAGGGCAAATGATTTCATTTATGCACATCTCTGACTCTGCCTTCTTTCTGCATATGGTGTATATTTAACATTTGATTTCAAGTCTATTTTAACACGTGAATTGACATTGACTTCAGAAAGAAATTGTGTGAGAACATTGACTGAATTTCTGAATAACAGGAAATCCATTTGGAAAAAAGTTGCTGCTTAATCCTGAAAATACTGTGTTGCTTAGGAGTCTTTTTTTTTTTTTTCTTAGCAATTGTCAAATACATCATGAAGAGTGGGTATTAATTTACTGGACTTGTACACTCTCCCAAGTCTCAAATTATGATAATAGTTATTCTCGTTTGTAACTAGATATTGTTGCTTTCAGGGAAAATTTCTTATGAGTGCTGTTGTAAAGATGTTTTTTCTTCTTTGAAGAACTGAATTGCTTTTGTATTAGAGGTCTGCAGTGAAAGCTTATTGCATTAAAATAACTGTGTAGGTTTTCATGTCCTCTTTAACTACATTTTGGAGTTTTTTCTAATTGAAATTAGTTTAAAATAGTTACATCTAGACAAGGCACAGAGTTGTGCTGCCATCACTGTTCACATATATCTAAAGGGCTATATGGAGGCTGGAGATTTTTAACACAAATGATCTCACAGTATCACAGTATCACAAGGTTGGAAAGGACCTCTGAGATCATCAAGTCCAACCTATAACCCAACACACCAACCCATCATCTAAACCGTGGCACTCAGTGCCTCTATCTCGATGCCACGGTCAGTGCTGAGCATCATCAGAAGCTGCAGATGGTTCCTCCTTTAATATTTTCTGAATTTTTGTTTATGGAAATTCCTAACACAGACTCCCTGTATGCCTTCTCTATATGTTTTCTATGCATTTAAATATGTTTATGTTCAGCTGCTCAAATTGGTGCAGTAATTATGTACTTTACTGTTTTAAAGGAGTGCATTATTGGCCCTGGGCAACTATTTACATTCTTCAACTGAAGATTAATTTTTTTTGCAGTTCAGTGTTTCAGTAACACAAGTATCAACATTTTGATGCATTAGAGAACATGTTGTATTTACCATTCTGCATACAGTGTAATCAGAATTCTTGATCGTATACAGCACTGCTGCTATTTCTGGATAAACACCAGCTTTATTATATACTTCTGTACATTGAAACCCTCAGTTTGGTGATCTTTATAATTTCATGCTGCTATTTGTGCATTTTCATCAATTGAAGCCATGAATACTCAGAATTCTTCAAACAGTGATACTATTTTTTCATATTGCAATCACTGAGTTTTTCTTTGTAAATCTGAGTAAATTGTGACATAAGAGATTTGTTTAGGGACATGTGTCACGCTATCATTAAACAAATTTAGTAGCTGAAGTAGTTTTGGTTTAGCAAAATGCAAGCCATGAGGATTTTCTGAAAGCAATTTAATATAAAGAGATACTTTTGCATTGATTTTGTATGCATTATTCCAAATAGTCTTTTCAGTTCCTGCAACTAATTTGTGTAAAAAAAAAAAAGACATTTCAACTTAAAGAACAGTGCAGAAAAGATGATCTACAAAAGGAGAGGAAAATATTTATGATAGTGACACCATGTGCTGTACACTTGATATCTGGCTTTTTTTCCCCCATTTTGCCTTTTTGGGGATTTTTTGGTAGGTTAGTGGGAGATGTGTTTTAGGTCTTTGTCATCCAGTGTATGTCCTGCATGTCACTGCTGAATAACTGTGGGTAATGCTGCCCAGAATCAGGTCCTGGGTTTCCTTTTGTTGCATTCGAGGTTCCGCTACTGATTTAATCTCAATTTGAAATACTGCACTAATTTTCCTATATGGCATGTTTTTAAGTTTACAAAATAAACCCCCTAAATGGCATTTGTTGTTTTCTCAGGTGGTGCGGGATTACAATCTACAGCTGTTTTTACAGGAGAACTCTGTGTTTCACAAACCGCAGCCTTTCCAGTTCCAACCAAGTGACAGTGACACTGTAAGAACCCTGTGGAATTCCTTGATTTATTTGTTCTTGCTCTATTTTTAAGAATGTTGTTATAAATGGGTAAGAGAACAGTGCTCACTGGTACCCCAGTCTGATTTAACCTCACGCTGCATTTTAGGAAAAGAAAGGGAAAATGGTCTGATTCCACCAGCTCTGCTTGCAGTAGGTGGGTAATCATAACAAAAGCATCAAACAGGCTCAACATCGTCTGCAGAAGAGCAGAATCTTTTTTTATTTGCAGACTGTGACTGGCAGTCCTGCGTTTCTCTGCTCCCAGCATAATTCTTCCTACATTTTCTTAGCTTTTTATCATGCTGGTGAGGTTCCTGCAACATTCCCTAACATGAGGTTACCACATGTGTGTTGCTATGCCAAATAAAGCGTTCATCTACCTCTAAATCACTCAAAGAATACCTATAAATATATGTAAGAAGTTATTGATTTAGAAGGAATTCTATTAAAACATTGCATTCCAAAATAATCTTGGAAAATATTATTTTGGTGCATATGTTGCTTCCAAAGCAATCACTAATGACATTAAAATTGAGTAAATTATGGTATGTAAATACATTTCCAAACAGCACTTTAATAACAGTGGGTTGTTGATGTCCCACTGACATTAATAATGTTATTTTAAGAAATAGCAAACAGTTTAAAATTAAGTCTAGATCTTTAAAAAAGTTAACCCTGTAGAGCTTCTTAGTACTTGAATTAGTAAACTGACTTGGACAGAAATGTCTTGATCTGCAGTTTAGGTAATTGAATTCAAGTACCCTGTTAATAGATACGTAAGAGTGATTTTTCCAGACAAACTCACATCTATGCTTGTATTCTGTGATTCTGTAGTAACACAGTTTCCTTTGTCTTTCCTTTTTAACAAACTGTGATTTTGATTTTTCTTCAGGCTTCTTTGTATAGAGTCAGTTATTTCTGTAAAGTTTTAGGTTGTTCCTAATGCAGTGACCGGAATCTTTCTAACTGTCTTTGCCCTGCTTTTCTAACCTTTGCTGCTGTGTGTTTTCATCCTGTGCAATCTCTGCATCTAGAGTTTTAATGCAGTTCAGCTGGTGGATATCGAGCCCTCCCCTGTCAGTGCTATGAGAATGACTATAGCAGAGGTACATGCTGGTATTTACAATCAGCCTTTGGCATTTGTGTTGTTGCTGGTGTGCATGTGGCTTGGGATGCTCAATTTACACTCATGTAGAGGTGGCAACAGAATGCATAATATAAATATATATAAAGGGGGGGGATTTTGCACCGTGAGACTCAAGTTAAAGAAGGAATAAGCAGTTTAATTGTATTGTTTGCAAGGATCAGCTTCACACTTATCTTTAGCACTTGTACAGCATTTGTAATTGATATTCTAATCTTTTAGGGGCATGAATTAAAATTTCACAGCTCAAGATAGTGATGTGTATAATTGATTACTTCTCTAATGTGAATGGGGAAGCTTGTTTAACAACTGGAGGCTATTAGTATGCACTGATAAAATGCAGTCCCATTTCTAATTTAATTTTGTGCTTTTTCCAGAAGGCTATCCCCGTGTAAAATAGCATTGTAATTCACTGTTATTAAACTCTTCAACATTAAAAATTACATGATGCTTTGACATGGCACTTGTGTGGCCTGACAGTGTACACGTGCGCTGCTTGTACTGCTTAACGTCAAGAGCTTTTTAGAAGGCAGTGAGTGGGTTGTTCGTGTCTAAAGCTGTTTCAGTACCTCAGATGCAGTGACTTCTTTACTTGGCTAACCCACTTGGACTGTAGAACTACGGCATTTCTTCTTTGCACGTCATTTTTTTAGCTTCTAGCTGCTTATGCTGTACCACTTTCCCCAAATATAACTAAGTTATCCAGGCTTGTTTATGATCCATGGCAATGTGCTCAGCTAAAAGGTTCCTACCTGGGCAATTGCAGGTTACACATTCACCATCTTTAATCAGTAAGTACAAGAGAATGAGGACTTTTGCTCAGACTTTTGAGTTTGTCAGAAATTGTATGTTTTCTGGTTAGGCAGACAACATTCATTTGAAGAATAAGTATTAAGCATTCTTTTGCCGCATATTCTTGTTGTAGGTGATCTGCAGATTTATCAGTTGGCTTTTAGTTTTTGTGGGTTATGCATGATATTTTTCACGCTGAAGACTAACACAGAAAGACATATAAATAGTGATTAATACATCTAATCAAATATTTAATATTAACCTTTTACAAGAACAAGTTCTGGCCTCTCTTCAGACTAAATACCTCACATTGTGGCTGGGTTCAAAGTTTGGAGCATTTAGATATTACTGGAATGAAACTGGGAAGAGGAACATTTTAAGACAGATGTGGAACTCAAGTATAGGAAAAGCTCAGAATGCTGTCATAAATTCTAGTTTTGTTTTATGAGGGGAGAGCTGTTGCCAGAGTAATGCAGAATGGATTGCTGTGCAATCCTTGGGTCAAGTACAAAGCCCACAGCTTAATTTACTTTCAAAATACTATCAACACACACAGTCAGAGCCTCCAAAAGAGATTTTTCATAAAAAGGTAGGTATTAAATGGTTTTCCATCACACCAGCATTTTCAGGATTTTTATTTCTCCACCATCCCACTAGAAATCTAGACTCCTGAGCGTCTCCAAGGAGAAATCCACTACAAAATATTTTGCAGCTATTTTCTGTTATCTAAAAAGCCTGTTTTGTGCTTAACTTTATACATTTGTTCATCTTACAAAAATATTTAGATTGTTGCAATGCCTCAGGTAGTTTCATTTGACAGAAATTAATTTTTTTAAAAAATACTTTTCCTTAAGGTCTTAAAGTATTCGGTGAGAAATAATTGATAAATTCTCAACTAGCTTTAATCATTTCAATAAATGAATGAACAACATGGACTGCGCCTTTACAAACAACAAGATGGAAAAAATAAAAAGATTTTTTGAAATACCTTTAGCCTCACAAGAAAAAACAGTCAGCACATGCTGACCTTACATGGAGGCTGCTGCTGTATTCAGTGTAGTGACAGTTTAATCATCAGACATCCTCCCACGAGGCAAGTGGTATTTATTAAGTCT
The DNA here is from genome assembly GCA_033558185.1 of Dromococcyx pavoninus. Classification (NCBI taxonomy): domain Eukaryota; kingdom Metazoa; phylum Chordata; class Aves; order Cuculiformes; family Neomorphidae; genus Dromococcyx; species Dromococcyx pavoninus. Next base: position 1,816,624 of record JAUMJL010000286.1, on the reverse strand, counting down.
GCAGAAATCTAATCCGTTGAAAAGATACCGTCCCCATGCTTCACAGATAAGCCCTAGCTTATAAGAACAGGGCAAGACATAGAGGAAATTAGCCAGCTTTTCTCTGGTTCCTGTTTGGAAAATACTCTTTTTCCTTGAACTGTGTGTTACCACGTGAGAAAATGAACCAGGCGACAAAAGCATGTCCACAGTGCGGGAAAATAATGACAACAAAAAGCTGACACTAAATTTTTGAAGTCTTTTTCCTGTTTTTTGTCTTTGTGTCGCCTGTGACTGTAGTTTCCCCTGTGCTTTAGTGGTGCTGCTGTTTTCTTTGAGCACACAAGTAAAAAACGTGGACAAATTTGATTTGTATGACAGCTTATCAACATGAAAAAAGATATTTTTCTCACTGTAATTCGCAGAAAAACGATGTAGCAGTAGGATCAGTGGAAAGTTTTGCAGTTTTCACCCCTTGTTACTTGGATATACAAGTTCTATGGATAGATTGTGAAAATAAGGATGAGTTTCACTTCAGTATCATACTAAGAAGAGTATATTGAATTTCAGAGCAGCTTATGTTAAGCTGCATGATATGAGTGATGTAAACTATACTTACAAAAGATCTTCATTCTTGCATCTGGGAAGACGTTTTCTCTGCTTTGCCAGTGCTCAGGCATTTCAAAGTAGATAGAAATTCTTGTCTGACTGAGAATCAGGACTCGGTTGAGGGCTGTGGTTTATCAGACTTTACTTTCAGCAGATTTCTCTGTGCATACAGAGGTTTTTACACATTTCAGCATTTGCTATTGAATTTAAATAAATATTTAAAATCTGTTTTAAAATAATTTAGTATTAAATGTGCTTATATATTTTAAATTCCTTAGTTTCTAAATAATGTTATATTCTACTTTTATAATGATTTAATATAAATATTTGATGATTCAGATAAATATTTAAATGAAGAAAAGTTTGTGAAATACAAACTGCTAGTAAAAAATTACCCCTCATGTAAGCAACATCAAACTAACAACTCCAGAGAGTGCATTACTTTTTCTGTATTTATTGTAGTCTGTGCTTTAATACCAGAACAGAGTAAGGGATTGGTTTTAATGGTAATTTTTTTTGAAGCTTTATGCACCAAAAAAGTTATGATTTAATTCTATCAATTTATGAAGTATTAGGAATTATTGCTGAGGAGAAACACAGCCATCGATGTAAAGAAGTGTTCAGTAGATGCAAGCAGGAGCCTGGCAGGGCAGTACATTCTCTGTGTAATATGACACGTCTTGTGCATGGCTGACATGACTAAAACTGATTTTACTTAAGTCTCCCCACCCTAGCCGTGGTTAAAATAAGGTCTGGGTTACAGTAGTTATATTTGAGGTTCATATTGAAAGGGTGATTTGAAGAAAAACGAAAATCCACACCCTAGAATTACTGGGTCTCTTATCTTGGGTTGAATTTTAACCTTGTTTCTGGTTTGCTTTAAGAATGATGAGCTGAAATTGGCTCGCTACCTAACTGATTTTATTTAATTTAGAGAGCATACTGTTAGTATTCTTTTTTTTTCTACAGTCAGAAAACACTGTTTAAGCAAAGCTCTGAGTAATTTCTAGCAGGGAAATTAGAAAGCGGAGTAATTCTTGAAAGAAGCAGCCACTTAAAACATAGATCTTTGTTTATATTGCATTGAAAATATCTATAAATCAATTTATCTGCGTCAAAGCTGACTCAAAAGGTCCTCTTTTTTTTGGTTACTTAATGAAAGCAATTCTTCTATTTTTCTAGTTATAATAGAATGCACTATAGATTTTTGGAGAAGTTGTATATGAATTAGGTTGCTGTGATAGCTGAGGCAAATGAGAATGATTATGAGGGTGAGAATGGAAGCACATGAACGCAAATATGCTGCACTCTAATTTCAAAATTAATTTCAGTGAGAAGATTAAAAACTTCCAATCTGCTATATAAAAAAGTGCCTAATACAAAAACATCAGGCACTAGGAACAACAAAGCTGTAGAAATCACTGACATCTTAGAAAAAATAGTACCTTTAAGATTCTAGTGTTTAAAAAAAAATCAACCCAGAGATGGGAAAAAAACAGAGCTACAAGCTTTACAGTGGTGCTGTCCTAACATGTTTGGAATCAGCTGCCACAACAATCTCTGTGCATGGTAGGTTTCAGAGGAGCTTTCTAGCTAATGATCATTTGACAGTTAGCTGCGAGTCCCAACAATAACTGTTGAACCAGAATGAAAAAGAAACAACCCCCTAAAAAACCAACCGGATAAATTGTTTCATACGTATGGCTGTACAACTGTTCCTTTCGTGGGTGCTTTTGGTAAGGAGAGTTTTGGTTACACCAGATGTTAGAAAATAGCTTCGATATTTCTTGGGAATGAAATGGTTTGCTATGGAAAATTTCTTTGTTAAAAATGTACAATCATGATGGGATGGTTTTTCAGCCCAAATGATGCCAAAAAGTCCCAAGATCCCCTTTCTCTGTTCAGATATCTCAGAGTCATCTTTCCTGTAATGAGTTTAAATGTAATTATTTTCTTTTCTCCCTACTTGGTAGGATGTTCCTTATCCTTCTGCAGCCCCAAACACTGTCCACAGTGAGGAGAGGTTCATTTATTAGATATAAAAGCAGAATGTGGTTAAATAGAGCAGTAATAGTAGGTTGGTTTGGTTTTAGCTTTATCATACCGTATGTACAGAAGTTTATGTAACCTGTTAATAGTGGATATAGGTCCTTTTTTATTCTTCTGAGTGTAAAAAAACCTCTGTATGCAAATTATTTTTAAAGATGGTGAGGTGTCCTGTTTGTAACATTGAAAATTTGTCAGTCCTAGCTCACTCTTGGCGAAACTGAAATTAAATTAGTTCTACTATAGTAGGCTAAAAATGAGCACCAGACTTCACTCTTGACCCGTGATTTCATTATCATTTTATCATTTCTGTGTTTAGCTGTGAGTTGTGTGAAAAATGTCATGCATATCCCTTCCTCCTCCACAGAATTATTACTCATGAGATTAAGCTTGCTTTTCAACTTTGGCATGGTAATCTCTTATTTTTACCTCTTTAGAAGAAATGGTTGTTAATTTTAGATGTGATTTGTGTTGGTGATTTGCATGCTTACTATTTTTCCCTTTGTTGAAGTGAACTTTTTTAGTCCTCAGCTGCAAAAATAAGGAGCTTTTAGGCTCAAGAGCTAACTTATTTGGTGCTCTTAAAACTGTACGTGTGCTGTCTACATCCAGATATATCTGCAGAAATAAGAGACTGCAAGCTGTGTGTTTGTCCCTGTCATAAGGCAACTTCTGCACCTGCAACAACATTTCAGACAAAAATGGAGAAGCGTCATGTGTCTACAGACTGAATGCATTTGTTGATTTAAGAAACAGCACTGCTAACCTCTAAGCTCTTTAGCTGTTTGGAGCCATATAGTACTTTCTGTTGGTTTACAGATTGAATTTTTAGCACTGAACACTGTTTTCACTGTAATCCAAATCCTGAGAGAATAGCAGAATGTCCATCTATGTTTAGCTCAGGTTTTTTGGCTTTTCCTTCGTTGCTTGACCATGGTAATTGGTTTTGGTTTCCCTCTTTTTTGGAAGAGGTTAAATTGAGTCGTTGGACATCTTGTCGCCACCAAGTTACAGTCCTGAAAACACTTAAGCAAGTGTTTAATTTAGAAAATCGGGTTAGGACCAGACACCAGTTCCCCCACCTTCTTCTGTGCAGGTTTGATTTTTATGTCTATAGCGGATAAATCTCTGCTTTAGCTTCTTTCTTGTACCTATTTAAGTGGCGGTTGGTTTTTCATTTGTTACTTGATGTACCCCTCTAGCCTATCTTTACCTGAGGATACAGACTTCTCAGGTCATCCTTGAAGTCCTCCTGAAGCGTGTACTCTTCCATGCCACTTGGCTGCTCTTCTGCTTGTAAGTTCCTTCACAGCCTTCTTAAGTGCCAGCAGCTTGGTCTTTTATAGATCGGGTGAAGTCCCTCCCTGCCATACCAGTTCCGTTTATTCAGGAAGCATCCCGGGTCCTGATGGACTTGAAACCTTTCTCCTTCACTGTCTTCCCAGCCACGTATTCACACTGTGCTTTTTCCACCACTCTCTCTCTGGTTTTGTCCTGCTCAGGAGTCCCTTTTTTCAGCTTCTTCCTCAGGAGACTCAATTTTTCCTCTAGATCTTGTCTTCTGCTTTTGCCTATATTTCTAGTATCCACACAGATCACAGCTCTAGACTTCTCCTCAACTCTTCTTATGATCCCATTTTTATGTTGTTTATTTGTAGACCTTTAAGCAAGGGTGAGGTCTGCTTGGATACAATACTGCTTTATGAATAACTAATATAACCACTGTCATCCAATAACAACTCGTTTCTTTTTTAGTATGCCCTTAGGAGTAGCCACAAAGTTTGCATTCATTTTTCTGGTCAAGTGCTTTTGATAAATAGATTAAAAACTGAAAACACACTTGGGATAATGCAGAAGGTTATCAAGCGACTGAAAAGAAGGCTGTATTCTTAATGAAAATGAGATACTGAGTAGGAACAAGACCAATGGGAACACTGAAAATTCGTTACGAGATGTTTTATAGGGGAGATGCAACATCAAACGATTCTGCTCAGATTTGCAGCTGTTAACTCAGCTGGGAAATGTGGAAGAAGCTGTGCAAAAAAGCTTACTTCAGTAAGCTGGGAGAAAATGAAGGTTGAATGTTATCTAAAAGATTGGATGTGCCTGAATAAATCCATGTATTTTTCTTCTTTACATTTTGCAATGACCTAGTGGAGTAATGAAGAAACATGATCATATAAAGCTACCTCAATGAAAGCAGACACAAGCCAACATGATGTTTAAACTGAGGGTATGGGCCAAGAGACCTGCACCTGTCTGTTCTGTGCTTGGTAGGCAGCTTTGCCTTCCTATATATTCATGCTAGAGCATACAGTGTGCTTATAACTTACCTCCTCCTCTTCTGGCTTGTTCCATGTCTTGTGTAACAATTCCTTTTACCTAAAGGTTTTGTGACTGTGTCCCACTCCAGTGTGTGAACTTCATGCAAATGATTGTTTCTGGCTTTAAGCTAAGTATATTGACATCTTATACTGGATTGCAAAAGCCTCTTGGGTTTTCTTTGCTCACTGTGAGCAACATAGGGATGCTGCCTCCCCTCCATCTCTCTTTGGATGTCTATTAATATGCACCTTAAGGCATTCCGTAGGGACAAGCTGAAGCACTGCAAGCTTCATGGTTTCGTTACACCTTGGTGAAAGAGGCAGAAAGAGGGCCAAGGAGTCACCTGAAACATTAACTGTGTTTCAGAGCCTTATAGTGGGAGTGTGCGTGTTTGTGTGGGTGTGTAGGCATTGTCTTCCTTTCCCTCTTTTGCCTCTACCATGGAAATCATCTCTCCTACAACCCCTTGAATCTGCTACCCCAGCTCTCTTGTAATAAGGGGATGAATAAGAATAAATGCCAAATTCAGTTTTGATGAAAAGGAGCTTAGCTGAACAAAATAAGAAGCTGAACCAATTTTTACCTCATTTTCAATTAAATCCTCTGATAGGATGTTAGCGTAAGTTAGTATTATTGACTCTCCCATGAGGGCAGTGTCATCTAAAGGCATAGAAATCCTGCTTTCAAAATCACTTTGGTTTGTTGCCCAGTATCTCTTGAGTTTATTCCAGTCTGTACCAAATGCTGGGATTAAAATTGCCTTCCTTCCTTGACACAAATCGTACCACTTTGCCTGCTAAAACACCTGATAACACCATCTCTTCTGCATCAGCTGGAGGCTTCTCACCTAGCCTGAAAACAATTCCTTGTCTTTCGGCTTTCTTACACTTTTCCTGCTGAATAACCTTGAATTTCTCCTTCCTAACCAACTTTTGCAAGCTTATGGAATCTTCTGTAATTTCAGGCTACACCCGATGAAGAAAAATTGTGTCTTTTGAACCATAGTGAGTAAGAAATTCATGAAACGGTCATTTGTTTGACACGTGCATTCACAACCTCTGTTTGTCTTGAACTGCTCTAAGCATACTGTCTTGAGTGGTAGTTTATAGGGGAGGTTTTTTTTGGTTGATCTCGAAGGTTGTGCGGGATTCTATCAGCCCCAAAGAGGGCTTGCAATGGAAAGGGTGGCTCTGGGCTGCAGCGACTGTTTCAGTAGGGAGACAAGCATGAGTCAGCAAGTCATCCAGGAAGAGGAGTTGTTCTTGAGGATCCCCTTCAGAGTACTGATTAACTTGAAATGGAGAAACCACTGAAATGAATGTTGTAAGAATTGGTTCTGTCATGCCAGGAGCACACTCTGGGAATGTGAATACAATGTCTTCTCATAGCTAATTTTTATTGCTGTGGCAGTAATGGAAATCATTGAAAGACTGGCAATGATTTCGGTAACTAAGTGCTGGGAAGACTGTCTTCAGAGTTTCAGATGGTTTCTGTTCAATCTGTAGACAACAGAAAACTATTTTGTCTTGCTTTAGTTGGCATTTCTTCAGTGGGAGAAATTATTTTTTAGGTTACTGACACAATAAAAGCAGGCGTAAGATGAAATTATATCAAAAAACATGATTTGAAATTTGAGTTACTGTTTTGCAGACATTTTTTTTTCCTGACAGAAATGACTGTGCAGTTGTAAAATGTGTGGAATGATGATTCAATCACAAGTTACAAAGAACGAGCCTAAATGGCCAGTTGGATCACACAACCTTTAATCTTTGCTTTCTGTAATGCATGTTTATGCTAGAAATTAGGTGACTTCCTTTGCTAGTTATTCTTCATCTTTTTAATATAGTGTATGGGTGAAATAATAGTTCAGTTTTATTCATTGTCAATATCTTTCATTGCAATGAAATTGTGTTTGGTAGTCAGTGTCCCACTAGTTTTCCTGAGACAGTGAGTTGTGACTTCTTTTGAACTTTGATTTGCTTTTGTAGTTGGCTTTCCACAACACGGTACCATCACAAAGTTCATAAGGAAGAAAATTGTGTTTCTTGAATCTTTCTTGTTTTGTGTGAAACAAGATCTCAGACTGATACACGTACTCTAAAGTTATCCTGTAACTAAATATCACCATATCTACAGAGGCAGCCCCAGGTCTGTGTCATGACTCATTCTTTTGGGTTTTTTCTGTTCCAGAGTCGACAGCTGGAATCGGAAACTGGAACAACTGAAGAGCATAGCCTCAACAAGGAGGCTCGGAAATGGGCTACCCGGGTAGCCCGTGAGCACAAAAACATCATCCACAGTCAGCGGGTAGGTTAGGAAAATATCAGTTTACAGATGTTATTTGTTGCAGCTCCCCACTGCATGTAAGAGAAGCTGCTGCAAGCACTAAGGAATTGGTTTTGTCCTATTATCTCTCCGGGCAGCTTGCCATTTTCATCTTAGCCTTTCTTGATATGATACACTCAAAACTGCCAAGTTAGCAGCTCCTCAAACTTTCTGGTTCGTCGGCTTGTTTTGTTATTCCCATATAAATCTGAAGCTACAGAATAACTGTTCACTGAATAACTTATAGAACTACCTCTATTCTGAACAGTATTCTTCTCTTTGAACTACAGTTTCAGAGATTTTCTTATTTTCATTATATCACGTATATATTGCCTGTAGAAAAAAAAAGTATTCGTTAGGATATCAAAAGTCTTTTCAGCACTGGGAAAACTGTTCATGCGCACTTAAATGTGATGTGAAGACATAAAATTAAGTGCGTGTTGATAAATCTATTTCTGCATATATAGCTCAATATAGAAGAACCTAGGGCTGCATTTGGATATCACAGCTGGGGCTTCAGATAACAGTATTTTGGAATGCAACTCAGACTGCCTAGAGTCAGTAGAAATGCAACCCTTGGGTCACAGAGCTACTTAAATGTCTATAGCAATGCTCTCATGTCCTTGTTTAGAGAGAGTGTTGGGACCCAAGCGAAGTTGTTCTTCTAACTTCTGCCTAAAAACATGTATTTCACATGTTCAGGCCAAGCCTAACTTGCGTAGACTAAATTCAATTAAAGAGGATGTGTTTACACTACAATATTTATGATATTGTATAGTATTTGATGAGCTGCTGCCCAGGAAATGAGGGGCCTGGTTTCTAGGTCCACTTTAGTCTGTAGAGATTTGAGGCATTCCTCAAACTACCCAGGAGAACTCACCAACCAAGAAACAAGACCAAAGGAGGTGTTTGCCATCTTACCTGTCCTCTGCTGAACCTGTGTCACTGTCACAAAAAAACCCCAGAAGTTGTAGCATCAGGCAGAGGGTATTAACAGAGCCTGTAACCAAAATTGAGCAGGAAAAACTTTTTCAGAGGAGAAAGGAAGGAGCATCCTGAATTCTAGTCATAGCACCTGATGCTCCTGCTCTTTCTCCAAACACAAAATGTGTAAACAGTCACTAAACCAGGCAAAGATTTGAAGATAACTGGTGACTATTTTTGCAGTCACGTGCTTTTGTTATTTTTCATTTGGATCTGTACAGTCAACATACACATACATGAACCTAAGAAACTCCAACATGGCTTCCACAATACAGTAAATTCTTTGCTGGACGCAACGTTCCAGCAAATGTGTCTTGGCTTCCCCTGTTGCAAGGCTACCATTAGCAACTTCTCTCTCCACGTTTAAAATGCTCTTTTTCATCCTGACATAAAGGTGGAGTGACACATCTATTTTAATATGTAGTTATCAACATACAGATGAGTTGATTCATACTACAATATAATGTTTTCATGAAGATGTGGAAACATTCCACTAAGAGGAATTTCCATGTGAAATACTGTGCTTTTAAATGATATTTTTCCTTGGTCATCATCTTTTTCCTGGGAATGGACTATTGTTGGTCAACCAGCACCTAATCAAACAATAGTTCCCCTGACTTGTCATAAATACTTACAAAAGGCTTGCTGCCATTTGCTACATCTGTGGTGTGTTTTCTTATTTCTGACAGACTCTTGAAGAGCTGGAGTGCCACGGGCCTGTGATGTCTGAGCAAACCCGAGCAGAACTGGAGCAGAAAATAGATGAAGCCAGAGAGAGTATTCGCAAGGCTGAGGTAAGAAGGAAATTATTTTGGCATGTTCAACTTCTGACCACAGAAGGATTTGTGTTACAGCTATTTAATTTTGTTTGTGGAAACGTAAGCTTTTAGCATCAAAAATCGGGGAATTCTAAGATGTTGCTTTTTTTCCTTGATTTCATACTTCTGAAATCATTGAATCAATTTAATGAAAGAGTCAAGATTAGAAGAGTAATAGTAAAAAAAGCTCCTGATGAAGACTGATTGAACTTGCTGCATTTTCCATGATTGTGCAAAGCTCAAGAATCTCTTTCTTTAGGGGTTTTGTCTTAGATACAGAAAAAACAATCTCTGTTTTCCTAGTTTCCTTCTGCTTGAATGAATTAATACCAGAAAATGGTGATCATATCTCTATTGCCATGCTTTTTGACTTCTAGAAGGAACTACCATGCACTGATGTGTTTTCTATTGTAGTATTTTCTGATATACATATTAATTTGTAATGTTGATGGGAAAACATGCTTTGTACCTCTTTCTACTTTTACTCTGCAATGCTTTTGAAAAGGTTACAGAGCTTTATGACACGTTATCTGGGTTAAGAAAGACTCATGAGAAGACGAACTAGCTTCAGACTTACCTGCAGTGTGGGGTTGGTAAAAGTTAACTGTTCTCATAGCCAGTGGTTTAAAAAACCTATTGCAAGCAACAGGAACTAATCTATTAGTTTTCAGCTGAGTGGGTTGCTTAATTAAAGCTGTAGAGCAATCATAATTGTTTCAGTTAAGTGCCTCTCATACCACTAGATATTCAGAGTACCTGATATAATTAGGAATGTGATTTACAGTTCAAGAGGTTAGAAAATGCAGAGTAAAAATATTCCTCCTGTTGGTTTAATAAATGTTAGGCTCTCTTTTTAAAATGAATCCAGAATATGCCTCTTAACACAAAGTGTTCTGAGCTATTTCAAACAGACCATACTCCAAAGTACTTCAGCATATATAGAGTTAACCATTAAATATGCAAGGACAGATGAAAAATAAAAGCAGCAGCATAAAGAAATAAAATCAGGATAAGAAGTTGCAGAGGAGAAAGTTCTCACACAAGAACAATATAAAAGGTACAAATTAAATCAGTCTGGAACTTAAGTATTTGCAAGTCTTAAGAATGGATAATTAACAGAACCCTATAAATCAGAGGAAACTGAGCAAAGAGGTAACATCCCTTGGGGGACGTGATGGAGAGAAAAATTGACAGGAGTGGTTTTTATTTAGTAAATTCTGGCAAGTTAAAACTTTGATAGTAAGTGCTGCAACAGTAATGGCTGAGAAGGATCTCTGCAGTAGAAATTAAGCCGTAGTCCTGTATGAACGATGCAGAGAGCACGAAGGTAGGGATAACACACCAGTTATTGTGGTCTTTTCCAAATGCAGAGGGAGGGATGGAGCTCTGTTGGGAAACATACTGTGCAAGAAGTGTGTGGCCAGGAAGGTGATTCATCAAAGCAATGAGCAGGGACAAATAGCGTGCAATTCTCAGATCTAATGAGGAACAAATGCAGAGTCATATATGTGCATCCTTATAAACCCCAAACAGTACCCTAAAGAGGTAGAGAACATACATATTTTCCTCCAAATGCGTTTCACAGTATTTGGTAGAAAGCATTTAATGTAGTCACATAATGTATTTCCATGGTTTTCCAGTGCTGGCTGGTATGTTGTAGTTAAACCATCCCTTGTCTTTCTAATACTCAACTCATGTTCTCATTTACAGCAGAATATATTGAAAATTCCAAATACTCTAGTCTAAGTGGGCTCGGTGGCTCAGTGTTTTTCCTTTCTTCTTTCTCTTCTGATACAAGTTCTCTGCTCTGTATTTCAAAGACGTGGCGTTGTCCCTTAGTTTTGGAATGGTAGGTGTGTAAACCTCTTTGTGTTTGAGACTTCTGTATATTCCCACGTAAGTTATTTATAGTACAGATTTTTTTAAGAGAAGACAGTAAGTGGAGTCATTAAGCTTTTTTACTTGTACTTAGGGAAGGCCTTTTCTTTTAGCTTCAACCTTTATTGGTCCCCACTCCCATAAGTGGCACTAATAAGGAATTTCAGACCATTTGCACACATATGATCTGTAGAAGAATGAACTAAGTAAGCTTTGAGTGAAAATGTTTTCTTCTGTGATGCAATTATAATTCTTTTCAGTATGTGAAAACCAAACATTTGCAGCATTCCTGCGTATTAAAGTGCAACTGATTAAGTTGGAATTACTGTTGCTTGGGTACGGGAATGGTATTTGTGCAAAAAGGTGACAGTCAGGTATTTAGGCTGTAGGGGAGCTGTGGAATGGCCCTTTCCCTGTCCCAGTGTGTTTGGGTCAAGGAGTTGCAGCTGTTAAGTAAAACAAAGCAGAGACCTCAGATTTTTCTCAGTGCTTCTAAGAGGTCCTTCTCAGGATAGCACATGGGGAAAGAAAGGTGTCTGGAGAGTCGGCAGCAGTCACTGGTCAATTATTGGAAGGACCTGGTTTAGGAAGGAGAAGGATTTCACTACCTCTATGTTATTCAGAAAAAGTGGAAGAAGAAAGATTTCGCTGGCTTTGTTTCTTTTTTATGAAAGTAAGTTTGGTGTATGTAATTTATAAAGTAAAACAGACAAGAAAAGTCTCCAAAACGTGCAAAGAACTGGTAGCACTAGAACTTCACTTGCAAGTGCAACAAATATTGGTTAATGTACTGTTGTTTCTTGCAGTAATGGTCAAGTCTCAGATGTGGAAAGCTCCCATTTAGGAGGACAGTATATCAAGAAGATGACAAGCGTTGCAGGGCATGAATTTCATAACCTTGAGATAGTTTCCTGAAGTCAGTGGCCGCATCAACCTGCAATACCTATAGAGCAGGAGGTGTAGGACTCGTTTCTAAATGATGCTGTGCGAGTACTCGTAGCACTTTGAACAGGGACATTTTGCTGAATGTTACTTGTAGGTCACGTGTACATGCACGTGCTTTCTCTCCTCTTGTGGTGTGTTAGAGAGTGTGTACCGTTCTTCCTCATTCCAGAAGTGTTCTATCTTCCTTTTGGGTTTGGGGTTTTTTTGTGTTTTTCTCTTGAAATGCTTTTTATTTTTATAACCTTTCTGGAGTAGCAAGCCTGTTGTCCTGTCCGGTTTTGTCTTCTTGACTTTGGTGCTTTTTCCTTTGTAAACCTACTCTTTTCCTCCTTTCCTTTCTTCATAGTTTCTGAAGGGGAATATAACTTCACAATCACGTTGGGATTAAATTTTGCCTTTCTTCTGGCAAAGCTATTTTGGTCATTGCTGATATTTGCATTTTCTCACTGAGGAATTCTGCATTCTTGACACGTTGCTCCAGTGCCAGCCTGCTTAACTATGAGAAGACAAACCGATCTCTATGTGCCACCTAATACAACGTGAGCTGAGTCAGAACCTTTTAGAGATGATATATTTTGGCAATGTGGTTTCTTCAGGGTGTACTGTGCATAGATTTATTCGTCTCATTGCCCTCTTCCTCAGACACCCTGAATACTTTGAAATCTAAGAACTGAGAGGAACTGAGGAACTGTACTATACAAATATCTGAGGTGTTTTCTGACAAGCAGGAAGGGTGTGGAAGCAGGCGTAGTTCAAAGGTCCAGCAAAGAAACAGAGTAAAAGTGTGCATAGAGTCAAGGCATATTGGAGAAAACAAAGTTTTTTGTCTTCTGTGAGATGCAGTGCCTGAACATAAAACCTTAGAATGGCACATTTACAGCTCAGTGGGTTATTTTTGATCTTTTTTTCACTGGCATAGGATAAATTTTTCCTTGAGATGTTTCATGGAGCAGACTCCTTGATTAAAGTTTGGGGAAAAATAAGGCTTACACCAGAGTGCTCCTGTACATTCGATACGTGGCAGATGATATACCATGGCTGTAACTGATAACCAAAACACCCATTTTCTCCTTAAAAATGGAAAGTTTCTGTTTTGTTAAATGTTTTTTTGTTTGTTTTGCTCTGGCGCTGGCAGAGTGCTGAAATTGACTGTGGCTGATGCAACACGTAGAGTTTAGATCCAGAGGAGCTCCATCCTTCTCAAAACAGCATTTAACCACTGCTGTGCAAGGGCTGGATTTGATAAAGACAAGCACTGAGAGCAGAGAGGTTTAGTTTAAATCGAAGCTGGCACAATTCAAGCATCATCTGTAAAGGTGGTCCGCACCTTTGAAATTCAGTAATTTGAGAAAATAAATTATTCTTGTAGCTCCTTTCCATTTACTCAACCAACACAGGCAACTGAACTAGAACTTCTGTATTTTAAGCTTTCATTTTTGTGACAACAGTAAGGAAGGTTGCTGGGTGCTTTTATGGCTGTTAATTCAGGCTGTGGGATAGATCTGATTTCCCTTAAAATAGCTTTCCATTTTTCCACTGCCTGTGTCCCTCTATCTTTGGAGACAAAAATTTACTGTCTCCTTTGAAATAAGGGAAAACAAAAGTTGAAACTATTTCCTTGGTTTCTGTCATCCTTCTTGAAGCCTGCATCGTGGACCCTGTGGCTGAGTTCCTTGGATTCTTCCTCTCATCTTACTTTGTCTCTATCAAACTAAAGACTCCGATACTTTGATTGCCTGATGTCAGTCTCACCATGCAGCATAGTTGGTCCCAGGGCTGATGTAATTTTATCAATGATGGTGGAAGATTGCCCATTTGTGCTCATGTCTATGGTCAAGGAACGTTTTGGGGCCTCCAGAGAGATTAATCCTATTTCCATGTAATTATAGGAGGATGCATTTTGTCTCTTCATTAGGAAATCTACAACACTCAAGAGAATATTTGTAGCAACTAAGATTTGATTAACACCTATTATTGTGCTGTTTACTTCATGGGATTTGTTCAGAAGCTTAGGTCCATTTTTAATTGTAAATGGAGGGCTGTTTTCTCCCTCACCTTATATTTGGCTATGAATATTTATTACTGTACTGTGGCAACAGTTGTGTTTGCTGGCTGGGCTCCTGTTCTATCTTAGGATCTAATCTATTAATCGTATGCTGCCTGTGGTCTTACTGCATCTCAAGTAGACGTAGCTACATTTCAGTCTGTTGTTATTTGTGTGTTCTTGCAGTTGAACCTTTCAGGTGTCATTCTCTGCTCATAAGAAATGTGAGAAAAACTAATTCCATATGCTTCACTAAAATAAGTTAAATGGAATAAGGCTGCCAACCCCCAAAAAGTTGAATTTGTAAAATGTCACTTGCTGCCATCTATGCCTTTGCTCAGGAAACATATGCTTGGGAGAGTTGTGCTAAGTAAACAGATTGCCTTCGCAGTATGAGATTGGTAGGAGCTGTTAGTCTTTCCAGCTAGGCAGAATGAGGACTAGCCTGGAAAAATGCCACCAACATCCACAGATCAGGGATTTTGAACTCTTTTGGTGAAAACCAGTTTAGTGAGGACATCAGAGATGAGAATGTCATTGTCAAGAGGAAGATTGTGAGAACCCTGGAGCTACATTATGGTATTATAAAGATGTACAAGTCTTAGTAATTTATCAACTGTAAGGAAATGTTTTAAAGGGTAGGTATCCTTATATATGGAAACAAATGCATAAGTCATTTTGAAAACAACTTACAAATAATAGTCGTCATGACTTTAAATGTTGCTGAAATGAACATTAATTGCTGTAGGACTTCTGGCAGCATGCTCTCTTCAGGTCTTTTTAGTAAAGGGATCAGGGATTAGTCTGAGCTACAAGAATATTAATGTTGCTTGGTTTGTAGATTTTCCTTTTGTATTTTTTTAAATTCAGTTCTTTTGAAAGGTTGATCACACTGAAAATACAACTCAGTTCCTTAAGCTGTGATTTGAAAGCGATGTAATTCAGGTCGGGGGCTTTTAGGGTGTCTCTAGTCCAGCCTCTGCTTGAATCTTACTGAATCTTTTGACTATGAGCAGTATTCAGAACAGTGTTCGTTACCAAGACTGCATAGAAATGTGCAAATGAAGGTTTGCGTGCATACATTTTGTATACATTTCATTTTCTACTTAGAGATTTGGATAATTTCTGTTCAGTTCCATTAGCAGTAGCCTGGGAACAACTTCTTAAACTCTGCAAAATGCTTCAGTAATGCTCTCATCTACTTTCTGTGTCCTTCCCCACCAAATGCTTTCTCTGTTTAGAACTCTCTAGTCTTTTTCTATGCTTGAGCTTGGGAGAAATAAGCCTGCCGGTTGGGCTGGAGCTACGCAGGTGGCTTCACTGTTTAGTGAAGCTTTAATAGCTTCACTCTTTTCTTAACCTTGGCATTCACTTTTGAGACGTTATCTGTGTCAGTGTTTCATTTCCTGTTTGCTTCAACCTAATAGTCTCGTCTGATTTAACTCCATGCAGAATATTTAGCATATAAATTAACTAACTCTGCTGCAGTATCTGTAGAAACTTCTTTCCCATCCTCCCAGCTTAAAAAACCCCTACTCAGTGTTTTGTTGAAAAACACCATTTAGTAGCTAGTTCCCTAGGTGGTGCAGGAAAAATACTGGGTTTGGGGTTTTCAGTCCCAACCAGGTGAGTTGGCAGGAGCTGGTAGTTCCAGTTTGCTGCAGTCACTCTGTTGTAAGCAATGGCTGAGATTCGCCTGGAACCAGGTAGCAAGTGTATTTTTCTGGCTGCAAAGAAGACAAAGGAAACACAGGATAGAGCAAAAGAATATCTTTCTTACCTGTTTTTTATAAAACTCTGGCATCATATGGTCTTGATTTACAGTACTTCAGATGAACGCTGTACAGCTAGAGTGGCTGATAGACTCCTTTTTCAAGGCTGAGCTCCAGTTTGTGCCTCAGGGATCAAAATTTTAGGTGGGCGAGGTAGGGTAGGGTTTTTTTTTGGTTGGGATGGTTTTTGGCATAGCTGATTTTCCACCCCAAACATCTTTTATGGCAGCAAGCTAGTAAAAGTTGAGCTTCATGAATTATTTGCCCATACATCTCTACTTTATTAGCACTGAACTGTGATTTAGAACTGATTTGCAGAAGAGAGCTTATGCTGGGTTTTGAGAAATTTGTGGCAGCCCAATAGTTGTTTTTACTTGTAGTTACTTCTTCCTATCACTGTGTGAATAATTCTGGTGACCCAAGTTTAAATGATGCAGTATTTCTCATTAAAAGACTTATTTTCACACTTTAAAAAGCCTAGAATTTAAACAAAAATTACTCTAAATGGGAAAAATAAAGATAATATTTTTCCAACCTTTCCATGTTGTTTTCTTCTTAACTAAAACAATTTGCCAAGCAAGACTGTCCAGCCTGCTAATGACTTTGTTCCTGCCACTAGAAAAACATTGTTGTGGAATAAAATATTTCTCACAAAAAATGTTTTACGTCTGCTTGTAATCCTAATTTAATCTGATTTTAATATCTGAACGTGCTTGTAAGTATAACCTTTGTCTAAATCAAATCATTGTGCATTATTTAAAAGAAAAAATATGGGCTGGGCAGTGGGATTCAGGTGGCTTTAGTACAACTGAAAAAGTACAGCGGAGAGAAGAGCACTCTCTGATGACAGGGGTCACAGTCGTGTCCTGCACCCTGAAAAATCATGGAAAATAAAGCAACTCTGCTTTCAAGAAACTCCGTGCAAAACTGATCTAACACTCATAAACCAAAATATTTAAGGGGCTACATTAGATCAGCTTTGCTGGGTTTCTGTGTGTGCTTTTTACCCAAACGCTTTTATAAATGACTTTAAGAGATTTGTAACCAAGGTGTTTGTAGGATGTAAATGAACTCTTCGTTTCTTATAAGCCCTTTTCTTTCTGGGAACAGAGAACAGCTATGCTATGGTTTTAATTTCCATTACTTCCAAAGCAGTTGTTTATCTTCATCTTGTGCAAGGTGTAGCTCTAAGGCTCTTGCTTAATTAAAGCTGGAACAGTAAATAAACAAAACTGTGCCCTCTTCCATGTAGAGCAATGATAGGTATGTGAGAAACAGATAACAATATTTATATTTTTAAAAACTTTGGAGTTTTTTCCTTTCATCTCCTTGTAACAACCATCAACTAAGGCAAAAGAACAGCTCAGAGAAGCAGGAACCACCCAGAACACTGTTTGTAAACTTTGTGGGTGGCTGACGGTTTTTAAATCAGTGTCAAGATATCCCAGTCCTTAGCTATTAAATAGTAATTGGTAACAGTAATTCTAAATAGCAATTTGACTATTAAATAGGAAAATATTTGTCTGACAGTGAAACTTAATAACAATGAAATTTGGGCAGCACTGAGGTTTCAGAGCAAGTGCTGGATTCCAGCATTGCTATGCTTTCAAAACTCAACTGCCTTCCTGGAGACACTTAGTATTGCTTAGAATATAAATAGTGCCTTAAATATTTTCAAGTCTATGAGTTTCTATCTGTGAAGGTCCCTTAGTTGGGAAATGCAGAGTCCATTTTGTTGAGAGGGAAAATCAATGATTAAAGCCTTATTTAGTTCTTAATTTGAAATATATGATCTTTTTGAGGGATCAAGACTTTGAGAGCTACTGTGTCCTTTTTGAAGGGTATTGTAGTCTTGTGTGGTTTTGCAATGTAATGCAAGTCTGGGATTTGTCAGAAAGTCCACCACATCTCTTCCTATTTCGATGCTTCACTTTCTGGTGATGTAATACACAGAAAAGCTCGTTGTGTGACTTGATGCTGGTGAAAACACCAGTATTTCCTCTGAGTGATCCCTTGTTTTCCTCTTACTTGACACTTTATTCCACCGTAATGAAAGCATCAAACCCCAGCTAATTTAGACATAGTGATATTTGGATGAGGTGCTTGTGTTTTTAAATATGTAGTTGTTTCAGTGTTAAGAAGCAGAATGAAGTTGTGCTACTGTCTGGTATTTTATGGGGTTTTTTAGTATTGGTGGGAAGCTGTTAACTCTGGTCTACCAGTATAATTATTTAGGTAAAAATATATACGTACGCTCATAAATAGCGTTATGCATCTTTCAAGTGCAGACCTGACCTAATACTGTAAACACTTTTGTGGTTGTCTGCAATGGAATGAAACTCAAAACATTTGTGGTTTGGAACAAACATTTGTTGAGTATTAAGACTACTATATGTAAATAGAGTGGGGGAAGTCGATTGGATTTGCTGAGTACCTTGAATTAAAAGCTCTTGTCTGGCCCTTAGCAAGTACAGTCAAGGATCTTGGAGGAGCTTGTTTATTTTAGCTAACAAGTTTGTACAAACAACATGGTTTACAGCAGACTGAGTACTAATATGAACTACAAATGTTTATAGCATGCCTAGACTAATGTTTATTGCTGTTGCATAACATCAGCTAATTGGAAATTGCATAACGAGGTAAAACAGGAAAACAACCAGGCTGATCATTTCCTAGGCAACTTTTGTTGAAGGCGTAAGGAAAGTCCTCATAGTATAATGTTGGAAAATACAGACAAATCAGGGGATAGTTACTTTACTCCATAAATATAGCTAGAGATTGAAGGCACTTCAGCTCAGTAACGTGATAAAATGGGAGTTGCTCATTAACAAGCTAAAGCAAATGACTTGCCTTAAGTCAATCTATCAGAGTCACAGAAAAATAAACAATAAAAGGATGATGTGACCAGGGAAGCTGCTAACCCACCCGTGCCCTGCCACTGTTACAAATCAACCCCATATGAATCAATTGCCTTTGACTAGGTTGTTCTCACCCTGCAGATGTCTGATTGGCACATTAATATACAGCTGTGAGGTAGGAGCTGACCGTGCTCCAGGATGATGCTAGCAGGTATGATGGATGTAAGAGCATCCACATATGAGGCAGGATCAGTGCTCATCTTCACTGAGTGCTGTAGAGCCACTCATCTCCCCTTCTCTCAAAGCAGATGTGGTTAGAAAGTGGTTTTGTTCAAAATACTTAACAGGAGAGAGTTGTGCTCACATGCAAAAATTGGCATCCCTGGATTCAGGTTTTTTGGTGCACTGCTTCTGGTGCACCTCATTGGTTTAAAAGTGGTTTTGCTGTTGAAATAGTGAAAAATCTACTTCTCAATTTGATAAGTGCTCCTAAAACAGATTTTTTTAAAGAAAAGGTTAATGATTTATTAAAATTATTATTTTACATGTTCTTACAGCTTTGAAATATACAAACTAACGTAAATAAGAGCAAAGGAAAAAACTTGAGTGACAGGCATTACCTTTCAGTAGAGTAATAAAATGCCTTTTCCTTTCACTCTTCACACTTTTGTTTTCAAACCTTCTCATAGGTATTGCTTTTGTAAATATTTACAGAGTTCAGGTTGGGACTTGGACCACACTAACTTAGAAGGGTTTCGGAAGATGTTTGCTGCTGCAATTGAATTGAAAGGTTCTGCTTCTCAAACGTAGATGCTGATGTGTCAGTCGATCGTTGGACCTTTTTTTCTTTTTAAATCTGTGTTTTCTGAATCTTGACTGAGGTATTATGATGCATGTTAATGTATTTTGCTTTTTTTCTCATTTTCTCTGCTAAATGAACAGTATTTACAGTAGATGTTAATCATTCACCTGAAGACCACTTGCATGGAGAAGTGGAAACTTCACTTGGCTAAGTGACTTTGGCTTTTCCCGTGGGAAACACTTCTCAAACTTGTCCAAACCTTCAGTCTCCATACTGAATTATATGGGAGAGCGTGTGCAGGCAGCTGTACCCATATGAAGATACATTTCACAATATGAATTTTACTTTAATAACTTATCTACTTGTTAAAAATGTTTTTTATTAATGGAATTACAATTTATATCGCTCAAAAGGACTTCCATTGTTTGAAACAGGTTTAAAGTCACTTTTGCAATTAGTTTTAAAATGAAAATGGATCCGTGTTTGAGCATTCAGCTGAATGAAAGCTTTAGTAATTTATTTTCTGATTGGTCTTGTTAATAGAAAGGTAATAGTAAAGTGCAATAGCATGTCAGGAACAAGAAAAACACCAGTATCGTATCAGCTCAACACAAAATTTTGTATATAGTAAGGGTATTCATAAGAGAGAGAAAAAAACTATGTGGCACCAATTGGCATTTTAATTCAGTGTACATATATTCTTATATAGTCGACTTCTGCCACTACAGAAAATCTCATTTCCTTCTAAGTTTTGATTAGACTCCTCTGGTTTTGCTGGGTTTGCTTCGTTTTCCAGTGCCACTGACAGCTTGATGTGTAAATACAGGCAGTGATGCTGGAGAAAGGTGCTCCCTGTTGGAGGGGGCTGGAGGGGCAAGAAGGGAGATGAAACTTTACTGCTGCACAGTAACTTGCTAGGAATGAGCAATGCTGTGAAAGGAAATTCAGGGGAAACTCCAGGGCTGTTCAGTGGGTTTCTGTCATTGCCTCTGTCAGCAATTCACCGAAAGACCTTTGATAAATCACTTTCCTCTGATGAGCAAGTGCAACAGGATAATGATGATGATAGGGCTGAACTGTACCTAAATATCCTCGTTTTTATTCCTAGGTTTGTCCTGCACATCTTGATGCGATCTTCGAAATTCTGCTTTTCATGAAATTCTGAATTTCACTTTTCTTGAAATCCTGAATTTCCTCATATTACTTTGTTCATTCTTTCTGATTAGATTGTTAAATAATTTGGACCAAGATGGTGGTTTGCCATGAATTCGTTAAAGCCTTGGCTCCATCTGCCAGAAAGCATGCCAGGATGCTGAAGTGAACCCAGCTGTCAGAAAACCTAAATTTTCATTCTGTTCTAAAGGCAAAAATCATGAAACTGCTTATTCAAATGTGATATTATTTAATTTTGCAATTATTAGGATATTCTGTTTCCATAGCAAATAAGCTTCCTGTGATCTCTGGCAAGTTTTGATTGAAAAAAGCCTCGTTTGGGGGTTGGTGGGTTTGTGTGTGTGCGTGTTGCATCAGATTTATTTGTGTACCACGTCCAGTTTAGCCACCAACCAAACGGGCAACCAGGGTCTGCCTAGGTGCATTCCTAATGTTAAAAATTCTTTATATGGTTTTTTTCACTTTGAAAATCATCTAAACTAACGAACCACTAGAATAAATTAATAGAAAGGTAGCGTAAAATAATAGAAGTTGTTTTAAAAACACCAACCCATTAGATACATCTCTAGAAAACCATTTGCAGTCTCTTGGCTCACACCACATTCCTGCAGGCAAGGAAATGAAGAACTGGACTCGTGTCTGCACGGAGCAGTTTTCAGAGCCACCTGAGTAATTTGCGGATCAGGAAATAACACGTTTGAATCGTGACAAGGAGCGACACGGGGTCTGGAAAGAATTCTGACTTGTGCATGTTTATTTCCTCAGATAATTAAACTGAAAGCAGAAGC
The DNA here is from genome assembly GCA_033558185.1 of Dromococcyx pavoninus. NCBI lineage: Eukaryota > Metazoa > Chordata > Aves > Cuculiformes > Neomorphidae > Dromococcyx > Dromococcyx pavoninus. The sequence continues at coordinate 1,795,278 of JAUMJL010000286.1, read as the reverse complement.
CCGTCTTGATCTGCTGAAGCAGATCGGCGTGTCCGTGGACACATGGCTAAAAAGCGCGATGAACCAAGTGATGGAAGAACTGGAAAATGAACGCTGGGCCAGCCTGCCTTTGGTGACCAACAACGGCTCTTCACATCTGGTACGACTTCCAAAGTGTAAAACCCACTTCATCTCCATGTGACTTTTTCCTAGAACCAACTCCTAACTTAATATTGAATAGATGCAACTCCTAACTTAATATTGAATACAAAACCAAATTGATAATATTTGATTGATTGATAGCTGAAAAAGTCTTGTAGTTTTATGTGGCTGGAGCATGTGGCTGAATTTCATGCAAGAAACCAAAAAAAAGTTAGGATTTCTGGGTTCCGCCGCTGAGTTTACTTTAGATTAATTTTTCTGACCTTGGATAAGTGCCATAACATTTATTTGCCATCTCCTGAAAAGAAAAATGTCCGTGTGTTTCTTTGAAGTTTTATTAATAGTTTACGATGTTATCCGAGATACTTGGATGAAAGGCTTTATTCTTCCAAATGTTTAGAAAGCTGTAGACTCTACATCATCTCTTAAAGAGTCATTTATGTAGAGATCACAGTGAAAGTCGTCAGGAGAGCAAAGCTTGTTTTCCAAATAGATTTGGATATTTGAGATGAAAATCTGATTCATTAAAAATCAGTGAACGGCTCTGGAAAACAGGCTTCCCATTCCTGGGAGCAAGGTTAGATGTTGCATCAAAGATTTGTCATAGATGTACAAGTTACCCCTATTCACCTGCAAGTTACTGCCCTGTTATTTAAGCTACATTAAATATTTGACTTTTTCTTCATGAATAACTGGTTTTATTAAAGCAGTAGTGAAGATAAATTAGAACAGACCACTACTGCAGTTCATCCAAAGACCTCATAACTTTTTGAACTGTTAAATTCAGTTGCACGAGTATGTCTCGCTGTGTCCGAAGTCACGCTCACTGTTTGGAAATTCCATCCAGCATACCCAAACTCAAACTAAAAAGTGACTTTGATCAGTGGAAGATCAGTAATGATGTTTTATTCAGCTATACATAAGTCTAATGGCATTTTTCATGTCTTTAGCTGGTTTGCAAAATAGGCCAGAGACGTCTCCCATCTGTTTAGCTTGGAAGAAAGCACATTTTTGTGTAATTGAAGAAAAAATAAAAAGTAAACTTTCATTTCCTTCCCTTCTCCCCCTTCTTCAAAGAATCATAAGTTTCAAAATAAATAGTGATAGCTGAATCAAACAGCTGCCTGACCAAGAAATCCTGAGTGGAAAAGAAGAACTGCTAAAAGAGCTCATAGTACCTTTTTTTCTTTTTTTAATCCCCCTACATTGCATGAAATGCTGAGCTGTCAGCTTTGGCTGTAAAACTAACCAATCTGTTGCTCTTCACCAGTAGCCAATTGAAATAAAATTCCTAAAGGTTTAGTCAGTTTGTCTCAAACAAACTTTAGATTTTCTGTGCATATGTTTAATATTCAACAAAATTTAGAAGCTTTTATAAAGTCTTGGCTTGCATGTGGAGACTTTCGTAACTGTAGTCTTCATACACCATTAAAATTACTTAAATCACTTTTTCTTTTTAATCTTAAATGCTTTGGCCAGCCAAAATATATCTTCTGTATTACAAAACTTTCAGAGGGAATGGGGATGTGGTTTTTCATTGTGTCACAAATGATTTGGAGATTGGCTTGCTTTTGCTGACTGCAGAAGAGAAACATCATCTCCATTTCAGCAACTATGTGGTATCTACACACAAAAAATCCTGCTTGTTCCCATGTTTCTTCATGCTTTTCTGCCTCTTTACTGTTTTCTTTGTAACGCTGGCAAACCGTGTGAGGGAAAGATATTTTGGATGGACAGGTATTTTCATCTGTGTTAACTTTAGTTCAAAAAAGTGAGCAAGCAGTGAATGGAGTCTGGGCAAATCCTGAGGCTCCTGAATCCACTCTTGGCTTTCTTCAGGGTGTTAGGAAGTTTCTTCTAGAATGTTACACACAGAGCTCAAACACAGTGACAGTGATTTTCAGTGTTTTACTCCCATGGTTAGTAGTATAATTAGGAATTAAAGTTGGAGTATGCAGATCCAAGCTCCAGCCTTCCCAGATCCCAAAGGAGGTCTTGTGACGTGTTTAATTTCAGATCCTTTCTGGCCAGGATATATGAGGATATGTTACATAGCTGTGTTTAACACAGTTTTTTTCCCTTTCTTCTTGTACTCCACCTCTTAACTTCCCGTTGTGCGTGTTGGATTGCGCCCAGTGCCTTGTTCTCTGTCTCTTCAGACGTGCCAACGGTTGGCCCTGGAGCCAAACCCTGTGCTCGTCCCTGCGAGCCAGCAGATGCCACAGCGTGGGAGGTTAAACTCTGATTCTTATTTTCCCTTTCTACACTTACGTATGCTCCGGTATAAAAAAAGATGCTATTGACCTTGGCAGGCCAGATGAGGACAGCCTGTAGATGGAATTCTTAGAACTGTTACTGAAATGATGTTGCTTGCAATTATTAGCAGAATTACTGTAGCACATAACAAGCAGCACTTTCACTTCATCCTTAGTGAGTGGGCAGTGTTTAGTGTCCCAAAACCAGCTGTCTGCCGTCCTTATGTGTTGCACAGCTTTGCTCTTTGTGCCGGTATTTGTCATGTACCGGCATCATTTGTTCAGCAAAGCCCTTGACAGATTCTCTTTTAAAGAGTTAAAAAGAAGAAAGCAGCATTCATGACTTGGTATCAAGGTGTTTATTTAACCCACTGCAATAATATAACAAGCTGGAGGAGTTAATATCCCATCAGCTATCCAGTCAGCTGACTTCCTGATATAATGATGATGTCTTTATGGGATTTGTGTTTTGTTTTCTATTCACTGGGACTTGAAGCAGTACAGTTATAAGAAACGTTTGTAGAGTAGAACTACAGTATTGCAGAGTTAGGAGTATTTTGTAGTTGGTACATTTACTAAGAACACGAAAATGGATGCTTTTGACTGAAAGAAGTCATTGCATCTTTCAGCTCTTAGGTTGCTGGTTCATACTCAAATCTGATGTTCAACTGATACTAGCAACCTGCAGGAAACAAATCATGGTTTCAGACTCTAAATATACATATTGGAAACTGCCTCTGACTGATACTTTTAGGCACTCTGTCAGACCACTCTGTTATTGAATTGGCAGGAAATTCAGCCTTTTTTAGTTCCTACAGGTCATAAATCCAAATCAGACTGGAGGTGGTTTGGTGTAAAGGTGTTCTCTGTTATTGCCAGGGTCTCTGCGTTTATGATAGATAAGCCAAAAAAAAAGGGCTTCTGGTGTCAAATCTCTGTTTATGTGGGATATGCATAAAAAACCAAGATATATATTTTCATACCTTTTTTCATATGTATAATCAAGCTACCTTGTCACCTTCTTACCTGTATTTGTTCGTATGTTTGCTCTCTGTTACATACATTCAGTGTAATTGTGTCTCCTGGATTTACTCTTTGCCTGTGCCGTCTTTCATTACCAGACTCTGTAGAAGGATGAGCTTTATAAAACAAACAGCTAAGTTTTCTGTGTCACTGATGCTGTTTTCCCTCTGTGTGCCTACTTTGTAAATGATTCTCTTCAAGGAGTTTGAGCAGCCAACACACTAAAATGTATTTTTCCTCCTCATGTTAGAAAAACAGGTCCAGATGTTCTATGAAGAAGCCTTTCTAGACATGATACACTAATTTCCATGATGTTTCAGATGGCTGTCCGCTGAATGTCATTTGGCCATTGGGACATAGGCCATGCACAGCAAAAGGCAATTAGAAACTGGAGGGAGAAACCTTAAATTTGCCATAATTCATAGTTGGTTGGTAATATATCAAAGCATTAGTTAGGTAGGAAAGTGATATTTTCTGTCGCTGCAACGTCCATAAATGTTTAAGTAGAGTGGATGCAAACTGTACTTGAGTGAAAATCCACGAGGCAAAAATCACAGTGAATTACAAGGATGTGTTCTAAGAATTGTAACATAAAAGTAATCTGTTAGAAAGCGATGAAGCTTTGTGCTCATCCATTCCAGATCTAGAAGAGCAAAGAGGCTACAGAGCAGAGGTACAGAGGCAGCTGGTGTAGGGAGCCTGCACAGTGCCTTTGTGGTCTCAAGCCCAACTTTTTGTTAATTTATCAGCCTTTCAGTTTTCCTGAGGAATACTAAACTCACTCTGAAATTAAAAGGATTAAATAAAGGGAAGATGGCAAATGCATAACAGTGTTGCCTTTGATTTGAAGGACTTGCCTGTTTTCACATGAGATAAAGTGTTTATTCAGAATTTAATCCAGGCACAAGGCCAAAGCACAGCTCTTGTCAATGTTGCCCAAACTACATTTATAGAAACTTGGATTTTTTGCAGTGTATTGACTTTGGGTTTTATTTAAACTTTTATAGCTAGTTTTTAATCATCATTCTTTCTCTAAGGATTTTCTTTTTAATAAACTGCAGCAAATGTGTTGTGCAGGCTGTTTTTTTAAAGAACTTTGTTCAAATTTTAGTATTTCCGCTGCAGTTTTATTTTATTACTTGTGGTCACAGGTACATTAATCTCTTAATAGCATAAATTCTCATTAAGTTACTTTTTTTTCCATTAAACTGTTCGCTCTTCCTCTGAAATTGCATCTCCAAAGAACATTAGTCACTGTTTCACAGCTTGTGTAAAAAATAGATAACTGTACAACAGTTGAGTTGGAGCTTCCAGAGTCTTCTACAGCATTTCTTAAAGTCTGTGGGCCTGTGCTTGAGTGAAGAAATAAAACAGAGTTAGGCAAAGATGGAATTTGGTGACAGCGCTTATCTTTCACTGCCTTATATTTGCTTTGTTTGGTGACTGCTTTTCTGATGTTATTTCAGAATCTTATGTTGAATATTACTTAATTATTGGGGGATTTTGGTTTTTGAAGAATGTTGGGTCATTTCATTTTTATTGTTATTTCTCCACTTATTATTTTTGATGGTGTAATGCTAAATTTCATTTGTTTTGATAGATTAATGCTGATGCAGAAAAGGAAGAAGGTGAAGAGTTTGATGACAGCATGGATGTTTTTGATGACAGTAGTTCTAGTCCTTCTGGTACTCTAAGAAATTATCCTCTCACTTGCAAAGTTGTTTATTCATATAAGGTTTGTGGTTTTTTAAAAAATTATTACAAAAAAATGAATTATGCAACAAACAAATAATAGATGTAACTGTTCTGTGGGAGTTTGAGGTAGAATGTCAACATTTGGCTCAGTAGTGATGCACATTAAATTAATCTAACATCTAGTTGTGAAAAACTGCAGCAGTGGAAATCCATGCCATTGTGAAACACATTTAAATTACAGTTCAGCAGAGTAATAGAGTCTGTATGTAAGTTGAAGCAGGTGGAGATGTCCCTGTCTGGCTTCAAGGAGACTGGTAGCGTGCCTGCTGTTAGAAGGTGTTCTGGTTCCTGTTGCTGCGTCGGTGTGGCTGTGTCAGAAATGCCTTCTCGGTGTCGGGCGTGCTTGTGTGCCCCATGGCAAAGCTCTGCTCTCTACTGTAGTGGTGGCACCACCACCACTCGTGGGTTGGAGCTTTGCTGACCAACTGCATTCTCGCTGTTTATTTCTGCTTAGCTCAGGTGTAAATCACACCCCTGTGATAGCCAAAGCCACAGGCTGAGCCTTAGAGTACGGAGTAATTAGGGCTTCAAAAGTAAATAGGGTTCGACGCACTGGGTGGTATGCAGGGTGCTTCCATCTATCCTCTGGAGTGAAAAAGTCTTGTGAATGTCAGTGTGTGTACAGAAGAACACTTATTAATATGTTTTGAAGTGTGCTACGTTGTCAATTTTTTAAAAAAACGTAAGTTTTAATAAAAGTCTGGATGAAAATGTTCTTTACGGTGCCTGTCCCATGCACCTGAAAGCACTTTTATTTTCTAATCTTCCTGTTAGGCTTCTCAGCCAGATGAATTGACCATAGAGGAACATGAGGTATTGGAAGTTATTGAAGATGGAGATATGGAAGACTGGGTAAAGGTATCATGTTTCTTACTATTACTGTTGTGTTTCACTATTTTTAGTCTATTTAGAAATAGAACTTTAAATGAGACAAAGTATTTGGAATATTTGCAGAGTAGTGGGTAAAAGCTGAGCACCTTTTCCATCGTTTGCTTACAGGCACGGAATAAAGCAGGTCAAGTGGGTTATGTGCCGGAGAAGTACCTGCAGTTTCCAACATCCAGCAGTCTGCTGAGCATGCTACAGTCCCTTGCAGCATTGGACAGTCGATCACACACCTCAAACAACTCCACTGAGGCTGATTTAGTCTCAGGCACCCTGAACGGAGACTCCAGTGGTAAATAACAATAAACAAATATATAGCATGTTATGCTTTTTCTTAAAATCATTCTGCATATTGAGTTTGGATGTCACACATGATAATTTCTCATCTTTGGCCTGTGTCTGAGTACAACTGTTCTCAGTAATTACCTGTCTTGTATCACATCTGCTGCCTTTACCTGGCTGTCTCATAGAGTTGAGATTAACATTTTAAGGAAAACGAACATAATTTGACTTAGAGATTGCTGAATCATAGAGTAATTTAGGTTGGAAAAGACCTTTAGAATCATCGTGTCCAACTGTAAAAGCATGAATTGTACTTATTTTTCTTAAGCTCGTGCCAATTGTACTTTTTTCTTTTTCCTCTTCCATTCTTCAGTCTGTTTTGTAAAAGCACTTTATGATTATGAGGGCCAGACAGATGATGAGCTGTCCTTTCCGGAAGGAGCGATCATCCGCATCTTGAACAAGGAAAATCAAGATGATGATGGCTTTTGGGAAGGAGAATTCAACGGACGCGTTGGAGTGTTCCCATCAGTATTAGTTGAAGAACTTACGGCCTCAGAAAATGGAGAAACTCAGTGGATTGGAGATATTCAGGTACGTGAAGAGTGGAGGGTGATAGTTTGCACGTATGATAACGTTTGTTAGGGCAATTTTACAAGACTGGAAGGATCTGCTGTTTCTTTAGGAAAAAAAGTAATAATTTAAGAAAAAAAAATAACCTGGGTGCTTACCTTTTGGTTTCTTACCTAGCGTAATAATTATCAACTGATATATTTTGGCAAATGTTACAGATTTGTGAATAAGCACAAGTATTTGGGTAAAAAAGGAAATGAACCAAAGAAGAAAATTCACAGTCTACTTCCTGTAATTAATTTATGGCATGGACTGAGACATCAAACAGAACCTGGCAGAAAGAGAATTACAGGCTCTCTCAGCCCTTATTTAATGTTTCCATACTTAAATTTGTTCCGTATCCTCTCAATTTTTGAAGGACAGAATACTGCCAGATACTGTATTACAGTAATTTTTTGCAAAAATGTCCTCATTCCAGTGTAATTCTGTAATCCTTAAATCTTATTAAAAAATCAGACACATCCTCATGTGTAATTATGGTGCCAGAGAATGGACTCCCATGTTCCCTACAGAGTAATTTCTCCGTTTTTTTTTATTCTTTGATTTGAAAATACCGTGAAGTTTTTTTTAATTGATATGTATGTAATTGAGTTGGGGTAAAATTTATAATCTTAACTCTTTTATGTGGGTATATGTGGAGAGGAACACTTGCCCAAATGACTTTTTTTTCAAATAACCTTCAAATGTCACTCTAAATTATCTGGGAGAGGATGAAAATTTCTGCTCCTATGCTAGTGGCAACCTATCATTTAAAAAGTGTATGTGATCTCTGTTGGATATCTTGACTTTCCTTCCTAAACATACACTTTTGACAGTTTTTCTCCTAGCATACTGAACTTACTGCACCTCAGTCTGTACATAAAAACTGTCATGGAATAAGGCTTTCTGCAGCCCTTCTCTCTTTTTAACACAGGTATCCCCGACTCCGAAGCCTAATAATGCCCTCCCACCGCTGCCGCTGTATGACCAGCCTCCCACTAGTCCCTACCCCAGTCCAGATAAAAGAGGTTCTCAGTACTTTCCTAAGTCACCATCAACTAATGGTAAGAAATTTTGTGGCAACAAAATAAACACTTCAGCTAAATGCTTAATTGGGGTTCTTCATGTCTGGGAGGAGGGGGAAGGCTTTCTTTGCAACGTGAAGTTTATGCAGCAGCGCTGAGCGGATTGTTTGTGACAGAGGGTTGCTCACTCTTTCAGAAAACAGCTTCAGTTCAGAGTCCCCTGGATTCTCCCAGCCTCCACGAATTCCTCCTGAAACTCCCTATGGCAAACTGCGACCTGTAAGTTAAAACCAGATGCTCTTGTTTTTATTGATGCTATGGAGTTATAAAGCATTGTGTAGTTGAATCGGGATAGGTACAGTCCATGGCGGGTGGCGATACAGCGCCTGATTAGTTGGCTCTCTGTGTTCTGCAAATACAATTACAGTGTATAGAAACACGGAATCTCAGACAAATAATGCAAGGAAAGGTCTGTTTGCTCCCCATATGTGTGTCAAAAAGTTATAGGACCATTGCTGTTTGAACTTATGTGAAAACTCGAACAAGACAAGGCTGTGCTTGTTTAAACAGTGAGTCACTGTTTAAAGATGACCTTGAATGTTATCCATCCCCTATCCTTTGTCCAACCACCTTTCTGTTTCTGCCTTCATATATGTGATACCTGCACATCTCTGTGTCAGGCTTATGAATCATGAAATCTTAACCTGCAAGGAAATTACATCTGTAATGATAGTAAAATAGATGTTATTCGATAAACTTATGCTGCCTTTTCAGGCGTTGGGAGATTATTTCTGTTCTTGTAATGTAATCACCACTAAACAGATCAAAAAAAAAAGAAGAGCTGGTGAATAAACACCAGAACAGTTTGGTTGTAAGATCTGTGCAGTTGCTTCTTGGCCAGAGGTTGGGTTGCCAGCCATGCAGTGTGCCGGCAGCCAAATCTGCTTGCCAGCAACTCATAATATGTGGTCTTTGGGACTCCATTGCATTTAGGTTTAAATTTATTTCTAAATTCCTTGATTTGAGTGTTTTGGATTAAAACTTCTTACTGATAAGATCTATATATTCTGTGATGTCTTTGCTGCCTAGAAATAGATTTTGCAGAAAAATGAAGGGAACAATTTAGTCACTTGGAACTCACAAAATCCATCTCCTAGGATTAACTTTCAAATCAAGTTTTTGGGCTTTCAAAGTCCTGAAATGAATCATATTGAGATGTCGCATTTGTGTTTTTCTGACATTATCAATTAACAAGGTTGCAGAAAAAGAGCATTTTTGGATATGAAGAAGTTATATTCTGAATATTCCAGTATGAGTCAGCGTTATGCACTGACACACACAAGGCAGAGGTAGTACTGCATTGTGAAGTGTGCAAGTAGTGAGCACAGAAGTTTCACGTTATCTTGTACCCATGTAAAAAGACACTGATTCAGCTTTTCCATTCTGTAGATTTATATTTTCTTCATGAGTGTCTTGCAGTTTACTGGGTTTTTTCAACATATTACTACAGTGTCATGACTTAATTAAAAGCTTTCTCTTAGTATTGCATTTTAAATATGCCTGGTTGGAAAATATTGTGAGGCTTGTTCTGTTATTGCTCCACAATTCATGTTTTCTGTCACTCTGGTGTATACTTAAATTGTGATAAAAACCCAGCATGAAATGCTGTTAGCGCTTAAAGCAACTTCTATCAGGAGCAATAACAACTTTATTGATGTGGCAGAGTGTAAAAATAGCACCAGATTTCAGGTGTATATCGTTCAGGTCAGGGATTGATTAAAAACAAGTAAGTTGCTTAGGTGGAACCGGGCATTCTCGTAATTTCCAGTCCACCTAAGTTTCAGGCAGGGGCATCATCAGATTTCAGCTTTTCATGTAAAGTCTGTCCCAGGTGTATGTACCAGATTATCATGGGCACAGATAGGTGGTTTCCCTTGGGTTATGGTTGCTAGTCATCCTGGAGAAGAATCACCCAAGAGTGGTGACAGCTTGTAAGAAAGGACCTTGATGGCCTATTTGGAGACTGCTGGGCCTGAATTCAGCTGGTTACTCACAGCAGTTCTGTTGATCTTAATGTATGATCTATATATTTGCATCATTTTGAGGTACACGCCCGAAGTTGCACTTTTACTCTCTGTGAGTTCTGAAATGTTGACAGTTTTCTGGTAGTTACGGGCTGGTTCTGGCTGTTTCAGGTGCGAGCAGCTCCACCACCCCCTACACAGCATCATCGCCGGACGACAGAGAAGATAGAGGACGTGGAAATTACTCTGGTGTAATGAGTGGACTAGTTAATTAGTAGTGCTACAATCAAGACCAAACGCGGTCAGTCTCGTTTTTAGGCACCTTTGCATGATGAAGACTTCTGATAGAGCAAGAGATAGAGGGAGGATTTTTTGTGGCAGTGACATGGTGGATTCCTTCCCAGTCATGACTATTTCGTGCCTTTTTTTGTTGTTTTGATTTATATACATCATTTCTTCCTCTCTTAGCACAAACCAAGATGGGCCAAACAGCAAGCAGAGCGTTGCCTTGGAGCAGGTTTCTCTCTTGGCTGAAGATGGTCAGTTTTTATACAGAGGCCGAGGAAAGAGCCTCGTTCATGCAACCTAGTCCTAGCGTACTTCGATCACGTGCATTAGTACAGTATATTACTGTTGCCATAGAAATGTGTTAAAAGATTGTCAATTCTTCAAGTAGCATTACCAATCTGATTAGGTATTAATCAGATCTTGCGGAATGAAAAAGGGAACTGAAAAATAAGTGTAACGAGAGGCTGGCTCCTCTTTAATCCCCTTGCAGAAAGGAAGAAACAGGAAAATAATCTTATAGATAAGGAAAACTGATGCAGATCATATGGCGTTAATTACATTAATGCACACCTCTTCAATAATTAACAGTGAAACAGAACTAAATGTTCTTTGTATTAATATTTATGCAGTACATTTAGTAATAGAGTATCTAATATGGAGGTGCTGAATTAGTAGCAACATCTTGTTCCATAGCATAAACCGACTGGTAGAAAAGTAAGTGAGATTTTGTCTAGATCTGGAAATTGAGCTTCTTTTTTTCCTTAGCAGATTTTGGGGGTTTTGGTCTTTTTTAAAAAGTATTTGGGTCACTCTTATCCCAGTTATTGCCGTGTACTTTATTATCCAATGTTAGCAGTATATCTTTGTCATCAAAACATCTGGCTAGAGTTAGAAGTTACATTTAGAGTATTTACATGCATTATTTAGTTTTCTCATTGGATGGTCCTGTAGCATTTTCCCAGGCAAAGCCCGGTAACGAGCCAAAGCCAGAGAGCCAGGAAGAGCCCTGGTTGCTGCGAAGCCTTCAGCCCGCCTCGTGGCCAAGTCTATGGTCTCAAATTACTCTTGGGCAAGAAACAGAGAGTAAAAGAACTTGAAAACTCATTTTCATTCAGAGATCTCTGAAAAGGAAGCTTTTTTTCATTGGTTGAAAGAAAACAGAAGAGGAGGAGTTGTAACATGGAGAGAAGGAGTCAAGAGAAAGGGGAAAACTGGATTAAAACAGGTTTTCCGTTGTGTACTTGATTATTGTCAGCAATCTCCATCAGATCAAAGCTGCAGTTAAAAGGCATCACAAGGTTGGGGTTTTTGGAGCTGTTATGTGGGTTCTGTTGAATGCGCTCTTATGTCTTCAATTTTTTTCTAAGCCAGTAAGTTTTCTACCTTTAGTTTACTAACAAGGGCTGGTTTTTGAGGCTGCATTTACAAAAAAAAAACAACCATCTGACAAGATTTTATCATAATCTTTGCACATAGTTGTAAATCCCAACCCAGGCTGGGTCTCCAAGACATTCGTATTTGCCAATCTCCTTTCCCAGTGGGATGTTTAACCAAGAGTGGAGCTGTTTGAAGAAGACGATTCATGGGTCAGTTACGAAGTCGGTGACTGTCCAATGAAGTCTTTCCCATATTTTTCATTCTTTTGCACCTCTTGTCCTGTTGATCTGTTTGAGGTCTTTTTATGTGTTTATCAAACTTATTCTTAAGTTTAAAAAAAAGTTTTTAAAAAAGATTTAACTGTTTGCAAAAATTTTGAAAGCTTCACAACACAGAAGAAAAGCAAATATTGCCATAACGTTCAGTTTCTTTGGCCAGTTTTTCTGTGTCCTTCATACCCGGACTTTCAAAATTCAGAAAGTGTTATTTAAAGTCTCTTTAGTTGTATTTTAAAATATTTTCTGTAAGAGCTGCTAATTTTATTTAAAAAAAAAAAAAGAAGAAAAGTTGTAAAAAGATGCCTCCTTTTTAACTATGATTTCTTCATACAGGGCATGTATTCGACCTATCATCGTGTACAGCGTCAGTACACTGAAAGCATAGGTGCAAATGCTTTCTTTATATTGGCTGTAAAAAGTTTGTATTTATTATGTATAAAAAGTTGAATAATAAAAAAGTGGAACTAAATCTATGACGTTGCCTTGGTGCAGACACCACTAGGCCTATGGCAAAAGGTTGTTGGAAGGTTTGGACACGGAGCTGTGTCTGAGGGAGAAACTGATGCTGGGAGATAAAAATGTACATTTTCTTGGGTATCAGTCTTATGGGTTTTGCTTTTACACAGAAAATGAATCTCCTGCTTAGGAAAATATTTCTGCACATACTTCAAGCTTTAGGTATCGCTTTAAGGTGGTACTTAAATGAGGAAGGAAAATTATGCCAAAAATGGAGAGCCGGTAACAAAGCTCTCGTTATCAAAATAATTGCTTAAATAGCCTTCATGCAATTAGGATAATTAGGATAACTGCATAAAGAAAGCAAGGGAGAGTGATGGATAATCACTCTTCAGTGTGATTGCCTAATTGTGTGGAGTATTTCCACTGCACCCCAAACCTCTCCAGCTTTAGGGTCCCTTTGTGCTCTGGCTTGCCATGCTGTACTTTCTTACTGACACTTGGAAGCCCCCTGCTCGTGGCCGTCTCCTTCCTTCGCTCGCTTCAGGGTCTCCAAGGTGAGTGCGTTTTTGCAGTGGGGTGTGAACTCCACATGCTGATTTCCTCCCAATTTTTGCTTTCAGCTGCTTGGAGTCCAAACTGTGTTTTACCCTGTTTGAACCCAGCGTGCTGCAGTAGGGCTCCAGCACAATCGGCCGCTGGGCATTGCTGCAGCGTTGGGTTAGATCTTTAATCTTCCCTTTCCACTGTTCACACACAACTCTTACACAGGCTTTCATCGTTTTTCCCCCGAGCTCCTGCAGCTTCTTCCTTCAAGCAATCCCATCTTGTCCTGCTTTTTGCATGCATTCACAGTACTCCTCCAAAAATTATTGTCCTGGCTTACTGCTTTGTCCTTTCCTTTTGGATTCTTCCTCATTGCATCTCTCCTGCACCACACACAAACCTCCTTGCTTCTGATTCTTTTCACTGTCAGCATCACTTATAAATGATGTTAATCCAAATCCACCAAAGGTGCTACTTCTCATTTCTCCCTTTTTTAACAGACATTGAAAATGCCTCTGCTTTTTCTTCTTCCCCCTTTCTTAAAAGCTGTGCCGTGACAAAACAAACCCAGCAGATAGTGCCCGTTCAGCAGGTATGCTGTGATTGCATCATTCTTGCCATTGACATGAACACAACTTATTTCCATGAAAATCTCTTCACCCTGAAGAGCTTTCCCAGCTGAGTTGCAATCCCCCGTTGCTGCAGTTTGCCTGCAAGTGGGAGATGACTGCGATTTTAACAGCACACTGCAGCCATTTGGAGGCTGAAGAAGATGCTGAGTGCAAACAAAGGCTCCGTGGTTATGTATCCTGCTTGGGATATTCCGAGAAGCAGTGTGTGGAACTTGCCCAGCACACAGGTTGAAATGCTGGGCTCTGGAAGTCAGCAGCAAGACCATCACTGTCTCCATTAAAGCAGGGGTTTCCTCAGGTGGCTGTGATTCCCAGAGTTTCAAATACGATCATGAGACTGGGACTCGATAGAAGCGATGAGGTAAATGATGTGAAGTACCTTACTACAAATTAATTGTTCTGGAGTTTTTTTGCTTGTTTCATGGAAGTACTAAAAGAAATGCAGGCACGTGGGTGAGTTCTTATTCCCATATAGCACAAACATCTCTCACTGTTAATAGTATTTAAAAAGAATAACAAAACCCCCACCCTTTTCTCCAAGTAAAAGATCCTTTGCTGGAGGACTGACTGCTCCGCAGCTTTTTCCTGCATGCTCTTCCAGTAAGGTCCCTGTAATTAATAACCTGCAAATCTCAGCACGGCAGAGGCAGGAGGAGCAGGAAATCTACCTTCATCAGCCTTTCCTCCTGCTGAGCGTCCCAAGGGACTCGGATGGAGGATTGTGGCTGCTATTGAAAGAGTCCTGGCTCCCCACATTTTCTCTGTGTGCAGATCTGCTCCCCTACATAAAAAATGATGGGAGAGGCGGGAGGGAAATGCTGCCCACTTCTGGCCGGCATCTGGCCGGCTCTTCTCAGGAGGTGAGCTCAGGGATATTGAGACCTCAGTTCGAGTCGCAGGGAGGAGGCTGGAGAAAGTGAAGGATAAAAGGAAAGAAAACTTAACTGGAGTCAGGATACAGCAAATGAGCCAATAAAAATGCAGCTAGGAAAATGCTGACGTGCTTACTATACCAAGTAGCTCCCTACTCCAGGCATTACCCAGGGGGATTGAGGATTACAGATCTGGTAGAAGGATCACAGTAGGAAGTGAGCCTCTGCATTGCAGGTCATTTCATCCAGAAAAAAGTGCTGCAGTGATAGCGGGGCTGGGCTGCAGAAGGTGAGAGATCTCTGTGGTTGGCAGAGTTGAACCGGAGCAGACGCCAGCCGTGCCCTGAATAACCACCCTTCTGTTCGCAGCACGGAGGGGCGGAGGGTGACGGCTTTACTGGAGTCCAAGCGCAGTCGCTCACCATTCCAACGCAGCAGCATTCGTGTGTGGAGCCTGGCTGCAACCACAGCTGTGCTGCTTCCTGCACAAGCAGAAGAGCAGACAGGCAGCTGAGGCAGCAGGTAGCCAGGCTGTCATTTAACATGCTGGAATGCGCTCTGTGTCCCAAGGGAAACTCAGCCCTCTCCGCAGCTCAAATATACACCCTGGCAATATTTTTATCTGTAGCAGACTACGGTTGGGTTTGTATCGCATACGGCAGACTTGGGGGGTTGTGGGGGATAAGATTGAGACAGGCTGAGTGAAAAAGCCTCGCCTAGTAAATTATTAAGACTATTTCTTATACTCGGCAGAGTTTTCTGTCTGAGTATGTGGTGCTGCTTTGAAAGTCGATGAGATTGTCGCCTGGAAGAGGATCACAGAGTCACAGGCTGGTTGAGGTGGGAAGGGACCTCTGCAGGTCATCTGGTCCAACCCCTCTGCTCAAGCAGAGCCGCCCAGAACCGCTTGCCCAGGACCTCGCCCAGATGACTTTTGAATATCTCCAAGGATAGAGACTCCACCACCTCCCTGGACAACCTGTGCCCAGGTTTGGTCACCCACACAGGGGAAACTCTTTCCCGATGTTTAGAGGGACTTTCTGATATTTCAGTTTCTGCTCATGGC
The DNA here is from genome assembly GCA_033558185.1 of Dromococcyx pavoninus. NCBI lineage: Eukaryota > Metazoa > Chordata > Aves > Cuculiformes > Neomorphidae > Dromococcyx > Dromococcyx pavoninus. The sequence continues at coordinate 1,779,761 of JAUMJL010000286.1, read as the reverse complement.
CTCTGGTCCTGGCACTGGGCACCACTGAGAAGCCTGGCTCCATCCTCTTGGTGTCCTCCCTGTGAGTATTTATAGACATTGATGAGATTCCCCTGAACGTTCTCTTCTCCGGGCTGAAAACTTTTCCTCTCGGTACTTCTCTGTGGGCATTCCCTGCAAAGAAGATCTTTTAGCCAGAAACCTCTTGGAGAGCAAGTGCTGTAGACTTTGTGTTGTCTGTGGATCCCAGATTGCTGCTTCAGCTGCTCTGGAGTCTTAGGTCTGATGCAGAGAAGCTGTGTGGGTTAGGCTGGGCGCTGTGCAATTGCCACAGAGACTCAGAAATCAGATTACAGGATCAAGGCTTCAGGTTGTACCTCCTTAACAGTCCACAACAATTTGCTGAAATGGCCTTGTTTCTGTTCCCAAAAACACTTTGGAGAAAAAGCACATACGATAGAGACTGGCTGTACCTTGGAAATGGCTGGTGGAGGCTTTCAAATGCTGAGTTCTCACCACATCACCAGTGAATGAAGCAACTTGCAGTGTCTGCCAGATCAGTTTGCAGTCCAATCTAGTTCCTCCTCCTCTTCCCATTTCAAGTTTTCTCCCTGCAAACAATTTTCCAGCCTCTTGGCCTATCCCAAATGTGTTAAGCCATGTTTTTTCTGCCACTCTGTTGAAAACGGTCCTTTGCTGTCTTCTGGATTTCACAGCTGGTATCCGAAGGGGCCGTGGTGAAGCAAACGGGGTCAGTGTTCTCCATCCAGCACTATTGAGCAGGCATCGCCTCCCACGGAAACCATCACTGCTCCTGTCTCTGCTACTGGACAGCCTGGACAGTGGCCAAGGATTAAATGGACTTTATAGAAGGCTTTGGGCTCTCTTACACCATTTCACCCAACGAAAACGTAACCATGTGAATATCTCAGAAGAGTTCTCCTGGGTCATCCAGTATTTGCTGTGCAGAACAGGAGACACAGTTAAGCTTGCCTTTTCAGTGCCTCATATTCTCATATTCATCACAAAAGTCGAAACTATTCAGCCTCAAATGTGCAAGCTGAGCTCCACAGATGGTTTCCCCAGCTACTCCAGTTGTTCTTGCACCTAATAGATCATTTCTGCCAAAACCACCCTTGGATGCAGAACAGGCAGTGTAGATACCCACAGATGGAGGAGACTCTGAACCCTCTTTCGAGTGCTTACTGGGAGAGCTGGTGGTCAGGCTTGGATTCCTGATAAAGACCTGTGTGTCATCACACAGCTTAGAAATGGACGCTTACGTTTCAACCTGTGGGATTGTTCTGCATGAGGATGTACTGTCTTCCATTGCATTCTGAATTTACAGTAAGGACAAAACCAGAATTAACTGGATGCTTTGAGGGAAGAGGTTGGGCTGATGGAGCAGTGCTACTGATCAACACAAGTGTTGATGCCGTGGCATTAATGAGATGAATGTGAAATGTGCCCAACTGAGGAAGTGATGGATATGTTAAAACATTGGGTTTAGGAGCTGGGAGCTCGTTTCTCCTGCCCACTCCGATGTTGGCTTCCCTGGACAAGTTCTCTGTGCCCCTGCATCCTGTTTGCAGAGCAGTAGCATCACCTGATGACTTACCTTTACAACGATAAAGTTGTGTGTTACCACGCTGCATGATGAAATACCCTTCTATATGAAATTGGTTTTATTCCATTCCTGAATTTTTACCTTTTTTTTTTTAATTGAGTGGGTTTGGTTTAGTTTTTTCTTTTTTAATGCAGATTCAAGAGCAATTGCTGTGAGGTGTGTTTCTGTTCTGGTGTAATTAGTTTTGTCTACTGTAATTGCTTCTCCTTTTTCCGTTGTTTATTGAAAGATGAGTGAATTTCCAGGTCTAGTTGCATGAGGAATGCTGACAGCAGCTTTTTTAAAATCCCAAAGCACACCTATTTGTCTTTTTAACTCAGCTGAATCCTGCAGAGTGGGCCAAATTCAGCTTCATCTCTGTATGCCGGGCAAATTACTACACTAATTAATTTCTCTAGGACTGAGGCGTCCTTCCTGCTTAACATAGGGGAATATGAAGTGAGGGCACTCTGTCTGCAGGCATCAAGCATGGATGGAAACCAGCAACAACCTCAAGTTAACTTGCTGAGTAAACTTGCATGAAGAGGTATGAGAGGCTGATCACTTAAAAGTAAGGTTACAGGATTTTTTTAAACTATATGCTCTATTATTAATTCCATGTCCTCCTTCATAAGAACATCTTGGTTTCTGAGAAGTGAGATATGATCCGTTGCATTGTGTGCTTTTGTGTTTATACTCCCTTGGTTTATCACTACAGGCATTGCTATGGAGTGAGCAGAAGAGTTGGCTTTTTTCTTGGGAATTAGATGACAGAAATTATTGCTGCTCCTTAAAAAGGAGGAAGAAGAAGCATTTTGAGAGACAAAGAGGGGGCTGTGGCTGAAGAATGTGCATGGTTACTGAGAGTGTCAGTAACGGTGGGAGACAGCAGAGAAGGCACTCGATCAGCCAGAAGGGAAAGACTCTGCAGAGGAAAGCTCCTTTTGACAGAGCTTTGGAAGGACAGAGGGAAGCAGTGAGTGCTTGGACTTCCCAGAAACTTCAGTGAAAGGTTCTGAGCACTCCTCTTGGGGTGCTTGAGCCAGCAGAGCTAAGGCTAAGCCAGATAATAATCACTTGCCCTGTAAGATGGGGCGCTCGTTCAGACAAACTCCCTCTGGCAGCTTGGATGTGTTCACAGTGCTTCGATGGGTTAAGTTCTGTACCAGCAGGCTGGGTTTTATCTGTCCGTGTCACTCAAATATGCCAGACCAGGTTTTCATAGAATCATAGAATGCCAGGTTGGAGGGGACCTCAGGGATCATCTGGTCCAACCTTCTTAGGTGATATGTAATTCAAATGAGGTGGCCCAGCACCCTGTCAAGCTGAGCCTTAGAAGTGTCCAATGTAGAGGAATCTACCACTTCCCTGGGGAGGTTATTCCAATGTTTAACTGTTCTCATGATGAAGAACTTTCTTCTGAAATCCAATCATAATCTCCTCAGGAGCAATTTATACCCATTACCCTTTGTCTTTTCCACGTGACTCCTTGTAAAAAGGGAGTCTCCATCCTCTTGGTAGACACCCTTTATGTACTGGTACACAGTAACAAGGTCTCCCCTAAGGCTTCTCCTCTCAAGGCTGAACAAACCCAATTCTCTCAGCCTTACTTCGTATGGTCAGTTTCCCAGTCCTCTGATCTTCTTAGTGCCCCTTCTCTGGACCCTCTCCAGCCTGTCTGCATCTTTTTTGTACAGCAGGAACCAAAACTGAACACAGTACTCCAGGTGTGGCCAGACAAGCCCTGAGTAGAGTGGGATAATGACTTTGTCTCTGCTGGTGATACCCTTCTTGATGTACCCCAGCATCCTCTTGGCCACCTTTGCTGCTGCAGCACACCGTTCACTTATATTGAGTGTGTTGTCCACCAAGACCCCCCCAAGTCCTTCTCCACCAATCTGCTCTCCAGCCAGGTGGAAACCAGTCTGAGCTGCATTCCAGGGTTATGTATTCCCAAGTGCAATACTTATCTCCATTGAACTTCCTGAGGTTGCTGTTAGCCCACTCTCTGCACATCCCTTTGCAGGCAAAGTGGTGAGGGAAAGCTGGTGTGAGTTCTGTGCTATGGGTTGTAGCTGGTTCAGCAGAGACAAACTGGTGCCAGGACTGGCTCAGCTTTGTCTTGGTGGATGCTGTGCTGGGTCTTGTTTCTGAAACAAAAAAGCAAACTGGGAAAATCATTAAACATTTTTCTAATGAAGCAGATTTCATTAGGAAAGGCTGGTTTGGCAAAACGTTTTAAAGATTTGTAGCAATAGATAAACCTAAATAGATAAGCACTTCACTGTTCCAATCAGTTTCCTCAGTGGAAACTTAGGAGAGGACTACCACAAACCCTGCTGAGCGTTGCTGGAAAGTTTTGTCTCCCTGTGGATCTGAAGCTCACGAATCCGAGTCCCCACACGTGCTGCAGCCCTCCTGGGGACTCCTGGGTTTCACAGTATCACAGTATCACAAGGTTGGAAAGGACCTCTGAGATCATCAAGTCCAACCTATAACCCAACACTAACACCAACACCAACACTAACACCAACCATCATCTAAACCATGGCACTCAGTGCCTCATCCAGTCTCCCCTTAAACACCTCTAGGGTCGGCGACTCCACCACCTCCCTGGGCAACGCATTCCAATGGCCAATCACCCTTTCAGTGAAGAACTTCTTCCTCACATCAAGCCTAAACTTTCCCTGACGAAGCTTGAGTCCATGCCCTCTAGTTCTGTCACTGGTCACCTGAGAGAAGAGACCAACCCCTGCCTGACTACAACCTCCTTTTAGGTAGTTGTAGAGAGCAATGAGATCTCCCCTGAGCCTCCTCTTCTTTAGACTAAACAGCCCCAACTCCCTCAGCCGCTCCTCATAGGGCTTGTGCTCCAGCCCCTTCACCATCTTCGTTGCCCTCCTCTGAACACATTCCAGTATCCTGACATCTTTCCCAAACTGGGGGGCCCAGAACTGTACACAGTATTCCAGATGAGGCCTGACCAGTGCCGAGTACAGGGGGACGATAACTTCTCTGGTCCTGCTGACTACACTATTCCTGATGCAGGCCAGAATGCCATTGGCCTTCTTGGCCACCTGGGCACACTGCTGGCTCATGTTGAGCTTCCTGTCAACCAGCACTCCCATCGAAGGCAGGCCTTCCTGCCAGGCTCAGGGAGCATGTCAGTCGCAGACTTGCCTGTGTGCAGCTGGAAGCCCATGAACAATGCAAAGAGACAAGGACCAGCCCTCTGCAAAGCCAAGAAGCCCTCGACAGGCTCTCCTGCTGATAACATGGACTCTTCCCTCACTCACAGTAACAAGGGCCTCTTTTGGGTCATGGCATCCAGCATTCACTGCCTCTGCCTCTAGTTTATCCAAAGAAGGTGGATTTTTTTCCCCAGAGTTTTAACAGAAATTTAATTTGAAGTATTAAACTTTATAAATATCTATTTTTGATGTGTAAGGCTTCTAAGCAGGATAGAAATGCCACAGTTTTAGCATTCCCCTGGTGAAAAACCTGCACAGATCTGAAGTGGAAGCCCACTGCAATGCAGGACACAGCCCCAGGTGTTGCGTTGTTGTATGACTGGAAGGGGCAGTGCTGCATTCTTTGCTCAGAGTGACATTTGAAGGATTGCAGCAGAGGAGAGAGGTGGCTGAACCGAGAGGCGCATCAGTGAATCTACCGTTGCGATCTCCTTTAATCCAGCTCTCACCTCTTGAATGTCTCGTCGTAGTTAGCTTTTGATTGAGGTTGGCTTTGCAAGGCCAGGTCTCCCTGCAGCATAAATCAGTGCTGCTTTCCTCAACTGATGTTCCCGTGTCCCGGCTCCTGCAGCAGAGAGCCACGCTGGGTGTGAGAAGACGAAATGCCAAGCAGTTAATGTTCCTGGAAAGGAAACCCGCATCACATCCGATTCTCAGGCTACCATAAATTGTTGTCGAGGTCAGTGCAAATTATTACCCAAGGACACTGGCAGACTGTGATTGTTCTCGGATAACAAGGGAGAATCTCATGTTAATTCAGCTGGCAGAGCTGTTACGACTAATAGCAGGGAACTGCTGCCACTGCTTTCAAAATTGTCTGACTGAGCTAATCCGAGGATGAGGAGACGATTTATTGATTGAAGTCCTAGCCAGACATAGATGGAGATAATTCTAGGATGTTAGGGGTATTATTCCTACAGAAAAGCAGGCTTGGTAAATACTTTTCATTTATTTATTACCCCTTGCAAAACAGTTGTGTTGTATTGAAGCTTGAATGTTTTATTTAGAGAATGAATAGCTGCGATACAGAAAATAAGAGCTTTCTGGATGGCAGTCATATGATATTTTTGCTGAAACTGCTTGTTTTCTAAAGAAAATAACCACTCAAATTGCTAACACTGGTTTGTGCTCCCCCTTTCTATAAAGCTATTTTTAAAAGATTATAAAAAAAGATGTTAAGTTTGCGGCTCTGCTTTTGCATTCTGGTCAGGTGTCTTTTCCCTCTTCATGAGTCTCTTGCAAACCGGCTTCTGAGGACTCTGGTTAATGTCCTAGAAAATAACCTTGTGCTAGGACTAAGAGCCATTTTATCACGGCTGCTCTCTTGCTGTTTCTTGAGGGTGGAGAATCGCCTGTGGGAGCAGGGCAGAGCAACAACCAGGTTGTTGCCAGGCTGCTCAGGAACAGCTCCCGCTCTGCTGCCGCACTGCCGGTCCCGAGCACGGTGTATTCCTGCCCCCCACGGCTTCATTGAGCCAGCAGCCTGGCAAAGCATGAGTTACAAAGATCAGATGTACCTATTGTGAAGGACAGGCTCAGACCCGAGACTCAGCTGGAGATGGGACCTCAGAGAACGTTTTGCCCCATTAGTACTCAGCCTGTCCTCTTGCCAACACCCATTAGAAGGAACTACAGGGTGCAGGTCAGCCAGCGCTGGATCAGGAAGCCTCCCTGAAGAGCCCTGGTGTCGGATTACAAGTAAGGATGCTGCCTCTTTGATGCCTTCATCTTCACTCTCTGCATTGCAAAGTATTTTTGCATCCCCTATCCCAAACAGGGAGGGGACACCGCTGAAATCTTTTCAGGCACAGCTCTGGGACCATCTGGACATTGAGACCTGACCTTCCACTGACTCTTCCTGCAGTGTCATTGAGTCACTTCACCAGCACTCGCCTCCAGGTCCCTTAAAATGTGTTGTGGGTGTCATCCTCCCAGATGAATGACTCCACGGAGAAGTGCAAAGCATTAGCATTTGGAGCCTTGAAAATAGAGCAAACATTACTGATCCCTGGCCCTTTCAAGCCTTGCATGTTATTTCTCACCACCTGGAACCTTTCGCCATCAGCATTGCTTTCTTTTTCCATATTGCAGTCAGGCTGGGATGAGCACTGCTCCTTTCTAGTTCCCTCAAGTAGGGAGAATCCTACGTGCTCCAAATCCCCAGAGTCCCATAAAAAAACCTCAAAATCGGTATTGCTCTGCAGTGTGACAGGTTTTGGACCACTTAAGCAGCATGTCCTCTGGAAGGAGGCTCTGTGCCTGCTCCAGAGGTGAGGGCAGCACTTGGTGTAGGCCTTACAGGTTTATAGAGACCTCACGAGCAATTAAGTTGTTTGAGTATGGCCAACTCAATGCCACCCGGCCTCGGTGTCTGCTGTTCAGTGGCCTCATTATACACAGCTGTTGAGAACGGCTGTAGTTTGATTTGGGGCTTTGTCACTCATCTGCCATAGTGTGAAAATAAGGAACGTTGTCATCAGTCTGTGGCCAGCAAGGGCTCCACAGATGTGAATGCAATATGATCTGCAGCCCTGGTCCAACAGCTGCTGTAGAAGCTGCTGGCTGTGTTTGGCTCATGCCAAATACCACTGAGGGTGGCAGCAGGTAAAGGAGGGAATAATTGGAATGGGACCTATAGCAGCATTGCCAGGTCCACGGCAACGGATTGTGGCCACAGCCAGGGTTGAATGGACATCACCAAGGGCAGCTGTGCAGGAGGAAGCCAAGTGGAGAGACCCTACGTATCCTGTGCTCCTTGGTGAAGCCGCTCTGCGGAGTTCTTTCAACTGCTTTGCTTTGTACTAAATGAGGGGAAAAAAAAAAGAGGCCAGTTAAACCACTCAAAACGTGATATTTGTGCTCCCATCTGAAGCCCGTGGTAACAATGGGATTCGAGGCTCAGTGTGCACATTGGCACTGGTGCTCCTGAGCCGCCTGCCAAGGCTCTGCTCGCTGGTGCCACACGCTGTGCCCAGCACTGGGGAGGGCTCCTGGTCATCCCCAGATGACACAGCACCAGCGTGGGATGGCAGCGGGTGTCCTGCCATTCTCCTGCTGGAGCTGGGGCAGTCAGCGATGGGAGGGTTGGGGAGTAAAAGCAGCTTGCAAAACATTGGTGCAGTGGATAAGACACCAGTGTCCTCTTCTCCACTGCCCTGCTGCAGTTCCACGTGTGCAGTTCACCTGCCTGTCCCCTTTCATGACGTGATACGTGACATTTCCATCGTAGAGGGTTACACGTGCACCAGGTAGGTGTACGAAACACACGCCACTGCTCTGAAAGAGGCCCTGTGTGCCCAGCCACATCGCCTTCACCCATATTCAAGAGGGAACGTGCTTGTGTGCAACACCCAGAGATTCCAGCACGGTTTTTGGGCCTCTGGACTGTTAGGAAATGTTTGCAGGCAGGAGGAAATCTCTGCAGTTCATCTCCCATGCGGTGCGATGTCTTTGTGAAAAATATAGAAGGGGTGCAATTTTCTGGTACTGTATTTCTCCTGCTGTAACTGTGGCTTTTAATCACCTCATTACCCAGCACAGAAAGGAGCGTAAGGCTGCGGGTAGCAGCACAGTGGGGAGAAGGCACATGGAGGTTTCAGGCTGTGTTTTTTTGCTCTGTGCCTTGGGGCATTGCTATTACTCCCCTCGAGGACCAGCTTCTCAGCAGAAAATCAAAAGCCACGTGAAGAGGTAGTAGGAAAAACGCAGCAGCAGCAGGCAGAGTCCTTGTCAGCCTGACACTGCTGGGGCTGAGATTGCTGTCAGCTGGGAGGCTTTGTCCAGATGAGCTAATGAGGCATGAATGTCCGTGGTTACAGCGACCCGAGCGCTCCAGATGACACTGCTGAGAGCAGGCACCGTGTGCTGCCATGGGGTAGGACGAAAAGCAGCAGCAGGAACCGAGGAGGCTGAAACTTGGCACCACGGCACTATCCCTCTCTCCACATTTTTCAGTATAAAGCGGTAAAAAATGCCTCCTGTGGGATCTGTGCTGGCCTGGGGTGTGGAGCACCTGAGTACTCCTTGCCAGCCAGAGGAGCAAAAGCAAACCCTTTTTCCCTGCTTTCTCCCTGTACTGAGTGCATGCTCCGTGTATACATACCCACATCCATCTCGACGGAGTCCTGAACTCTCCTGGGCTCTCCACATCCTCCTGTGTCTTGTAACCACAGGGAGCAGTTAAACCACGAGCTGCCATTTCAGGAGTGCATGGAAGAGCAGGTAATGGTCTTTGGGACCGGCCGTATCTCAGTGTGTCTGATACAGATGCACCCTTAAATCATTGTAAAATGTGGTACACATGGGAAGACAGCCACCTCCTGCCCTCTTCTTATTTCCTGGAGCCTGAAAGCTGATTAAGAATCACTTACTTAAGCTGATGGGTTTCAAGTGATACTACCAGGGCAAACTGCTCTCCTCAACCACCCATTAAAGTTTCAATTTACGTACCTTGCACAGAGCCATGGGGCCAGGGTGAGAGCTGCTGGAATGACCTCTGTTAGCAGCCAGTCGGTTCATTAAATAGTAAAGAGCAGAACAATTTCCAGCTAAATAGCACACCAAGCATCCTTATTTCATTTCCTGTTTTTAAAGGAAGTATGAATTATTTACTAATGTGCTTAAAGTCCTTTAAGTGAATCCAGGCAGTGAAGCAAAATCTTGTTTACTGAGGCAGATGCCCAAAGGAAAGTGTTGGAGCGATGGATCTGTTTGTGAACAGCCATAAAACGCTCCCAACAATTTATCAGCTTTAATGGAGGTAATGGACCAGGACTGCGATCGAGTCAGGCTGGTGGATTGGACCTCTGTGTTTTGGTAACGGCTCAGTGGTTGCTGCAATTTACAGATTAGATCCAGAAAGTTTCTGGTGCAGAACTTTTAAGTTTGCCCATTTGTAAATTTAGGGATTTTGGTTTTCAGACCTTGTCACTTGAGAATTTTAACCACCTTCTCACAAGTGTGAAGTCTCCACCTGAAGATTCGCACCCTCACTTCCAGAGCCACATTTCACTAGACCAGTTATTCATCCTTAACATAGATTGGAACTGTTTCTGACCCAGTTTCAATCTGGCTCTTGGATTCCTTTAGCCAGCTGCAGGGGAGGAGACAGGACTGGGGCAGATGAGCGCCGTCTCTGCCTGGAAGCACAGTGTCCTTTCTGCTCCCTGTGCTATGGGATTGCTCCACCTTCCATTGCTGGACTTAGTCCCCTGTGTCCTTGCCAAGCCAAGAAACAGTAAATCCTGCATGTGAAATGTTTACAAAAGGCCTGTAAACGTGGCCCTGACTCCTGCTCCTCCCGGCCACATTACCACTCCATTTTGCCCTGCTCTGATGGCTTCCTTGATCTGCTCCGTGCGGGAAAGGACTCACCAGAGCAGGGCTTGGGCTCCCCCTAAGGCAACCAGCTCCAAGGAGGCAGGGCATGTTTCTTGGGAACTTTTCCAGAGCTGCCAGAGAGCTGTGAGTAACTCAGTGAGGGGACTTTTAACAGACATGGCGATTCAAGTCGAACAGTAGCAGCTGCTCCAACTGCAGCAATAAACTATAATAGTCCAGCTCTTGCAATAACTCCCATCTGAGTCAGACTTTACAAATGCTTTACAACTGGTGCTTGCAATTCATCATGTCTCTACTTGAATTACTTTCCAGGACAGGTCTCCATTCATTTAACGCAAACTATCTCATCTTGTCCATCTCTACCCTGGGTTTCATTTTCCACAGCCACTTGCTGGGAAAATTCATTAACTCTGTGGTGTGTCTGATGAAATTGCCGGTTGTAGGAATAGCTGTTTGGATGGTTTTCTTCTCTAGGCCTCCAGCTCCTGTACAAAAAGTGGTGGGATGTAGGCTTCACTTGGAGCAGTGACCTTGATCTTATTTCTTGGAGTCACAGCAGGGCCTGGGAGCTTTGGATGGGGGTCAAGCTCTCAGGATTGTGGGACAGGCAGCCTGTCCCTCTGAAGATAGCGATGGCCCAGTTTAGGGACTGCTCACAGGCCATGTGGAGACAGCAGCATCCTACAGACATTAGGTTGGGTAGGTGCATCAAGCTGCTGGGTCTTATGCTCTGTCCTGTCACTTGGCCCTTGTCCTGTCTGTGCTGAACTGATGGAAAAGAGTCTGAATGGTGTGTCTGAACAGATATTCTTCCAAGCCGGTGTTTCAGATTGCCCATGCTCAAATTATGCTGTTTCAGGACAACAGGTCCTTTTGCAATGAAACACTCCCCAATGAGGCTGCTCAGCGCCAACCATTAGGAAGGTGAAGAGAGCTTCTGCCGTTGGCTTCTTGTACCTGGTCCCATCCTCTGGTTCTGGCAGCACCAGCCTCCGCTCGGGCTAAGGTTTCTGCTCCATATTGCATTTCCCATGGAGGATATTCTCCCCCGGGACCACCCTATTACAGGAGAAGTTCCTCACTTCTAAGAAATGTGGTCAGAAGCTGACTGGCATAAGTGTATTTCTTTTCATCCTTTAAATGCCTTGATTATTCCCATAACAGTGACAATCAGATTTCTTGCTGCTGGGGGCAGCTCTTTCCTTGCAGAGGCCGTCTCAGTCCTCCACAGCTTCTCCTTGCCTTCCTCAAGCCTGCAGGTGACTGGGGTCTGTTGAGCATCGTACTGGCTCTTGGTCCAGTGTCATGGAGATCTCTCCCCGACAGCACAAGGTTGCAGTACACTGTTCTGTTGGGAAACACCCGGCTGCAGGGAGCCCCTCTGTTAGAGACCATCCGTCAGCCTCAGTCAGTAGACTTATACCCAGACAGTTCCCTCCAAGCAGGCATCGTTTGCTTTAGCAACAGCTCCTGTTGCTCATAGCTGCAAGGAGAAAAGCTCATGTGCTGTGAAAGTGACAATTTTAGTGGCAGGAGTGACATCCTTCCAATACCCAGAAAAGGTTTTGGAGTAAGGAAGTGTGTTCTCTGAGTCAGAGCTTGGAAGAGGGTCCATAGTGAGCACCGATTCTTGAGGGGCTCTTTCAGGGTCTGTGGTGGATGGAGACAGCTGAGGCTGTCGAAATCCCCCCCATAGGATGGCCCCAAGGACTGTGCCTCAGCTTGTTTTTGCAGGGAGAGAAATGGGAAGAAACGGGCTCCTGAGGCATGTGCAGCAAGGTGATGGGGCCTGTACCGTCCTGGGTGAGGACCTAGCTGATAACCCAAAATCCTGCAGGAGTCTGCACATGAGAGACCACGGGGCCAAGGTTTTTCTTCATCTCCCTCCCTCTCACAAAATTCAGATTGCATCTTGCTCTGTGAGCACAGGGGGAAGAGGCTGGATCAGGCTGCAGCTGTCCCGTATACTGCCTCAGCCCAGTGGGAAGGGGCAGACCCTGTGCTTCTGCCCACACTGATCTGTCTGGGGGTGGTTTTGATGCCCCCAAGGCTGTTTACTGATCCTCTCTTCCTTTGCAGAGCCAGCATGGCCTGCATGATCTTCCGGCAATGCTGATATTATTTTGCTTTGTGAAATCAGCAGCAGCAGCAAGGGCAGTCAGGGACCTTCCCAGACATTTGCTGCCAATGCCACCTTTCGCCATCTCCCAGAAAAAGCACAGGGTATCCCAAAATTCAACATGCCTGTGAGCTGGGGAAAGCTGCTGGCTGTCCAGGCCCCTTCACTGCAAAGAGCTGCCAGCCCCTCCTGGATGCTCTGAACAGGAGCCAGGTTCCCAGGGAGAAAACGCGGGGATGCTGGCTTAATTGAGCCTGTTCAATGGCCTTTGGCTGCCATAAACCATGTTGCTGTCTGGGCAATGAAAGAAGCTGGGGCGAGGCAGGACAACTCCTGATTCCCAAACCTGCTCCAAGCCTGCATCTCCCACAGCGAGGAAACCCTCCGCTAACCTTCCGGCACCTGCAAGAGGCCCTCAGCACAGGGGCATTCCTTGTGCTGCCATATGCCATGTCTGGGGGTAATATCCCTCCTGTACATCTTCTGTGTTTGCTCCTGCCCTTGCCTGCAAAAGGCAACCTGTTTTGCCAGTGCAAGAGGAGATCCAAGTGCTGTGTGCCTGCCTGGGGGCTACAGTGGGAGTTTAATACCAGCTGTGGGCAGGTGGGATGTGAAGGATGCCCAACCTGTGCCTGAGAGTCAGGGCGGAGGGTCCTGACCAGAGCCATAACAGGTGGATGCATTGTTGTGGCAGCTTATGGGGACTGACCACAGGTCCTCAGCAGTGGAGCGAGGCCAGGCTGGGACCACCTGTGTCTTCCTGACCAGCTCTGTTCATCCTGCTCCTGGAGGATTGGGGAGCCCTGAACCTGGCCAAGAGCAATGCTCTGGTGATGCAGCTGAGGACCTTCTGCTTTCACTGCCACAACCCCAAGGGTTTTCCCATCCACCTGAGGCCTTGGGGATAAAGGGAGCTCCTTTTCCCAGGGGCAAGGCAGCCCTCACCTGACTGGCTCCATGCCACAGTGGCGGGGAAGTGGGAGACAGTGGGGCTGCAATCCCCAAGGGCAGCCACCCCTTCCCCTGCTTCCTTCAGCCTGAGCAACAGCTGCTCCCATTGTGGGGTTATCAACAGTCCTGGACCTGATGCAGATCCAAGCCATCGTTCAGTTGGGAAGCCACCAGGTCCCTTTGCTTGACCAGATTCAAGCTCTCTGGAGTGAAGTGGTGGGGGGCACATTGCAGGTTTCTTGGGAGCCTCCATTTCAGCAGGGAGGTAAATCAGTGGAGGTGAATCCATCCCCATTTGGCTGCAAACAGCATGTCGGAGCATCATCACGTATCTCTGGAAGCTGTGCTCGCTGGCTTGGGCTGCAAAACAGGGAAGGCTCCAAGTGAGGAAGGAATCCCATGTTGCTATTTGTGGAAGGGACTGAAATGTTCCCATCTGTGAACGCTGCAGCTTGGAGCCCACTGGCTTAGCCAGGCTACGTTTAGGGGAAGAGGGGACATTCCCTTGCTGCCTAATGCCACTGAGGCCCCTGCTTTGTACCAGGGTGCAGCTTGACCCCGGCTCCCGTTGTCGATGCTGACCCTGAAATGCTGATACAACACATAGTTTCTCCTTAATAGGGCATGGAAAAGGCAATGCACGTCAGGGCCAGGCTTTTTGCTAATGTTGTGCCTTTCCCTGTCTTTATATGATCCAGAAATACATTGGTTGAGCCCCTCCTGGGTAAACTCAGCCTAAAAAAAAAGATGATATTGGGCAGATACTTCCTGCTCTGGAAATATCGTGGTCCCAAACTGGGAACCAGCAGACAGAGTGGGGTTTGTACAGGTTGGGAGGGTCTTTCCTTAAAAATTGTTTGAGACCCTGATTAATAGGGTCTTGGGCTCAGATCCCTGCACATCCTCAGCTCTCAGCTTCTTCTCCAAAGCCAGCATTACCCTGTGGGGAGGACCTCAAATGCAGATGTTCTCTCAACCTTTCATGGGGCTGGGACTGTGGGTTCCCCAAGTGCCACCCCAAACCTGACCAACTTCATGGTCTTTTGAGTAAGATGTCCCTGCCTGGTCCAATCCCCCTGCCACAATTTGCTGCCCTCTCGTTGCTCACAGGCTGCTGTGGAGCTGGGCTGGAGCAGAGATAAGAGCAGGGCTTTAAATAATCTCTTCCAAAATATATGTGTGTTTGTGTTGGATCGTTTCTGGGAGCTGGTTGACAGCCGGGCTCCAGAAGCAGTGGCATGGGCCAGGGAGGGAGGGAGGAAGGGACAAGGGTGAGAGGGGGTAAAAGGAACTCTCCTCTAAGCCCCTTTGCTGGCAGGGAAAATGCAAGACCACCATGCTGGAAGGAAAAAGGAAAGCTTTCCTTGAAGTGGAGATTTCTCCTGCTCAGCTTGTGTCCAGGAAGGCTGGGGAAAGCTCACACATGCATTCATGTTTGTTTGGGTCCAGTGCATAAACTCTGTGTTGGTCAGCCCCATGATCAGTCCAGCTGGACTAGGGATGCTAGAGGTATATCCCTGGCCTGTTGGCTCTAGTGTTTCCTCATAAGGTGGCTACCACGTGCTCTTTTCCTACCTGCTTTGAATCCTCCTGAATGCCCCTGCAGCTCTGCCATAGCTCCATGCAGCCCAGCAGCTCCAGCTGCTCTTGAGGATGCTGCTCAGCAGGTCCCTCTGTGGGGTCAATTCAGAAAGAATCATAGAATCACTTGGTTGGAAAAGACCTTTGAGGTCATTGAGTCCAACCAAACCTGTCCACGTCTAAACCAGATCCCTGAGCACCTCATCTACCCATCTTTTAAATACTTCCAGGGATGGTGAATCAACAACTTCCCTGGGCAGTCTATGCCAGTGCCTGACCACTCCTTCAGTGATGTCTAGCCTGAACCTCCCCTGGGGCAACTTGAGGCCATTTCTCTTGTCCTATCACCTGTCACTTGGGAGAAGAGGTGTGGAGCATCCTGCAGTCTTAGATGGAGGAACAGAAATTAGGATGCCTTACACCCAGGCCAATTTGTTGTAGACAGAGGCTTGGATGAAGTGTCAGTATTGATTTATACAGGGAAGGAACCAGTATCTCTTCTGTGGTCTGGACATGATCTGGCTTTGTCTATGTTCAGGGATGCAGCTGGAGAAGACCACCAGCAGCTGACAGAGTGCCTAAGCAGGTATTTTTGCCCACATTACAACAGCCCAGTCTGAGCCCTGGGCCCCCAGTACCCCCAGTTCCATTCATGGTCAGCCTAGCTCTTGCCTGACCATTGCCTCAGTCCCTGGGGAGAGACGAGGAAGAGATCAATAGAGCTGTGACTCCTAATTTTGTCCAAGAGGAAGTCCCCATTGAAAACAGCCCTATTGGGGTAACACTAACAGACTCTTGAGGAGCATGAAGAGGACAAGAGAGAGGAGGATGGGGACACCAGAGGTCACTGAGGTCAGTGTGTTTTGGCAGCCTGAGAGAGAGGAAAGACTGGCAGCAGACGACAGCGGGTACAACCAGAGCAGGAAAGTGGGGTGGGGGTGAGGGACAGCCTGTCCTGCTGTGATCCTTCTCTCTGGAGAGAACATAGCTCTCCGCAGAGGGTGGAAAAAGAGGGTGGAGGGTGAGTGACAGCCATGCTTGGACAGGCCCAGAGGGAGGGAAAGGAACTGACCGAGTGCAGGGCGTGATAGTTGGACACACCACGAGTGAGAGTAAGGTGATGACCTTGGTGACAAGAGGAGGTTCAAGTCCCTCACTGGCAACTGTCCTTGCAAAATGGACCATAGGCTGCTCTAGACAGGCTCTGACTCGCCTGTTATCGCTCAAATCCTAGACAAATGTATCCCTGGGGAAGAGAGGGGAGGGAGGTGAGGAAAGACACGAAGATTTTCCCACCCTGGAAACCGTCTCCAGTGACATCTAGTGGCAAAATAGTCCCTGTCCTGGTAGAGAAGCGAGCTGCCTCCTCCAGGCGCTGCCCGCTGCTCGCCACGGGCGATGCCAGGTGGGTGTTTGAGGGAGAAGCATTTTTAGCAGCACTGTACTGGTCATACTGGTATTCCCTGCATAGTCCATTTGGCTATGTCTCGATGAGGCAGCAAAGGTGTGCCAAAACCAAGGGCTCCTAAACACCGTTGCTGGTGCTGTGACTCTGTTTACGTGGCCCTGGCGGGGTTTGGCCAAGGCGTTCACATGGACCAAACCTCAACAGAGGTCTGGATGCATCCACCGTGTCTGGGAGCTGGACAAGGGCTGGGTTGTGCCAGAGGTCCCAGTCTGCTCTTCATCCTCCCTTTGAGGGTCAGTACCAGCTCCAGAGCAGAGGTGCCTTCTCCACCTTACTGTTGCCAGAGTGATGCTGATTGCTGCCTACTGTTTACGGGGACTTTCTCTTTGCTGATCAGCTCTGCATGACCTGAGCAGTCCAGCCCAAAAGGCAGTGTGGGAAGTGGCTGCCAGGCAGATCAGTGCATCTCCCGGGGGCAAGGGGAACTATCAACTGCCTAATTTGGGACTACTGCTTGGCCCTAACCTCTAATCCACTACTGTCAGCTACCTACAAACCATGCTGGCTCAGAAGACATCTGGCCCAGAGTTTCCTTCTGTCCCCAAAAGCCCGAAGAAAACTGAAAATATGACAAATCTGTTTGCATCAAACACTCAGCTCCCACTGGCTGCTCTTTGTGGGACTGCAAACAGCCACTCTCTCGAAGCTTGTGTGGGTTGGTAGATCTTGACCACGTTTTTTTCTCTTTTCTAGGTAGAGACCCAAACCTGCACAGCTTACTTCATGCAGAGGTTCTCCCAGACCTGCAAGCATCCCTGTTGTCCTATTCTGACCCTGTCCCAGGTCTTCTTCACCCTTTTGGAGACAGAGGATCAGAGGTACCCAATGGGCACATCATGGAATTATTTACAGAGCCATGAAATGATGGTTTCCCAGTTCTTCTTTCTTTTTTTTTTTGATAATTCTAACATTTAATATCTTCTTTTGTTGCACAGACTCCTGCAGCACCCATGCAAAGGGCAGAGCTGTGCAACACCCCTGACTTTGCCCATGGCTGCTGTTTCTGTAAAGTCTCCGGCAAGCCTTTCCAAGAGAAGCCTTCCAGAAAGTCAGACAGCTCATTTCACTCCTTTTTCTGCCCTTATCCCCCTGTCTTCTGTCAGATGTGCAAGGCAGGACTTCCCTTTGCTGACTCTTGCCACATAGAACATATTTACCCACTACTGTGTGGGTATTTCCATATTTCAAAATCTACCCATTATTATTATTTTAGTTGAAATGGCACAACCAAACCACTGTAATCCCCATTTTAAAAAAGAAAAAACATTGCCACTTTCCGTGTCTTTGGCCACCAGAGAAATTTCAAGCAAGAAATCCCATCCTGCTCTTACTAATTTATTCCAATGCCCAAACTGCAGAGGTGATGATGCCATTGTAGGAGGAAAAAATCCCATGGGACATCTTCCCTGGAGCCACAACTGTCCTATTTACAGAATCATTTGCCTTGCAGGGAGGCATCTAGACCACAGCCCTGTTGCTTGAGATGCTGCACACACACAGCAGGAAAGACCTTCAAGAACTTTAAGATTAAAATTTGGTATCATCTATATTTACAGTTGTCTATAAGTGGTTAATAGATACAGTTAAAATTTACATAAAGCAGCAAATTACTGGATAACAGTACAGTGAAGGGGCTGGAGCACAAGTCGTATGAGGAGTGGCTGTGGGAATTGGGCTTGTTTAGCCTGGAGAAAAGAAGGCTGAGGGGAGACCTTATCACTGTCTACAACTACCTGGAAAGAAGTTGTAGCGAGACGGATGCTGGTCTCTTTCCCCAAGCGATAAGTGATAGGACAAGAGGAAATGGCCTCCAGTTGTGCCAAGGGAGGTTTAGAATGGATATTAGGGAAAATTTCTTCACTGAAATTGTTGTCATGCATTGCCACAGCTGCCCAGGGAGGTGCTTGAGTAACCATCCCTGGAGTTTTTTAAGGGATGGGTAGAAGAGATATGGTTTGGAAGTGGACAGGACGGTTTGCTCAATGGTCTCAAAGGTCTTTTCCAACCAAAAAATTCTATGATTCTGTGTTCCTCTGGCAGCAAAGGCTCCTGGAAATAACTGAATAGCCTATGATTTTTCACTTTTATTTTCCTGATGGGTGTTTTTTTCACCTGTGACTACCTAAAAAATGTTGAAAGGACAGAAGCAGCCCGTGTGGAGTAGGACAGTGTCTGCTCCCCTCCGGCCAGCCCTCGCACCCACTCGAGTCCTGAGGGGAGGGATACTTGATTGGCAGAGCAGGCCTCTAAGTTGCAAATCATAGAATCGTAGAGTCATACAATGGTTTGTGTTGTAAGAGACCTTAAAGATCATCCAGTTCCAACCCCTTGCCATGGGCAGGGACACCTCACCAGACCAGGCTGCTCAAGGACCCACACACTCTGGCCTTAAACAACTCCAGGGAGGGGGCATCCACAGCTTCCCTGAGCAGCCTGTGCCAGTGTCTCACCACCCTCAGCATGAAAAATTTCTTCCTAATCGCTAATCTAAATGTTCCTCCTTCCAATTTAAAGCCATTCCCTCTCGTCCTATCACTACTTGTCCTTGTAAAAGGTCCCTCCTTATCTTCCCTGTAGCCCCTTCAGGTACTGGAAGGCTGCTGTGAGGTCTCTCCAGAGTCTTCTCTTCTCCAGGCTGAAAAAGTCCAACTCTCTCAGCCTGTCCTCACAGCAGAGGTGCTCCAGCCCTCTGATCATCTTCATGGCCTCCTCTGGACCCGCTCCAACATTTCCACATCATTCTTATGTTGGGGATTCCAGAACTGGACACAGGACTCCAGATGGGGTCTCACAAGAGCAGCGTAGTGGGGGACAATAATTTCCCTCGCCCTGCTGGCCGTGCTGCTTTTGATGCAGCCCAGGACATGGTTGGCCTTCTGGTCTCCACCACTCATTTCTGGCTCATGTGGAGCTTCTCATCAATCAGCACCCCCAACTCCTTCTCCTCAGGGCTGCTCTCAGTCACGTCATCCCCCATCCTGCCTTGAAACTGTGGATTATCCTGACTCAGGTGTAGGACCTTGTTGAACCTCATGAGGTCTACTTAGGCTCACTTCTTATATTGCTACCAACCCCTGTGCCCGTTTACACCGCTTTTATAGCCGGTTTAATGCCGAATGTGGGCACTCGCGGCAGCCTGGCAGGGCGGGGAAAACCCACTGGCAGCGGTAGGGTTAACATCCCTAACATGGCGGCGCAGGGGAAGACTACATTTCCCATCGGCCCCCTGTCCAGCCCACGTGGCACTGCGGGTCCAATGGGGAGCGGCGGAAGGGCGATATAGCCCGCCCCCCGGCCTCGGCTCTCTCCTTTCCGCCGGGCGGCGCGGACCAATATGGCGGTGCAGATCTCCAAGAAGCGCAAGGTGAGGGAGGCGGCCGTGCTCACCGCGGCCGCAGTGCCGCCTCCATATCGGCGGTGTCGCACCGGGGCGATCCCGGGCCTCGTCGGGGCGGGGCGGCTGCGAGAGAATGGCGGCGGGTGTAGGAGGATGGCGGCGGATGCGGCCCGGTGGCCCCGCGGGGAACATGGCGACGGGAGGCCGGGGAAGGCCCTGCGCGGGCCCTGGGATGCGGGGGCCGTGATTCCTCCCCTCACAGCCCCGCGCGGGGCATGCAGAGGATTCTGCGTAGCGAGTGTGCAGAGCGGAAAGGCTGGGGTTGTGCTGAGGGGCACTGAACGGTGCGGGAAGTGGATCGACTAGGTTGGTGTTGGATGGAAAGAGTTTGGGTTTATTGACCCCCTACTTCTGTGGGTCAGAGGGGCTGGGAGGGTGCAGGGCTCTGCCTGCCTGGGAGCAGGAGGGAGGCTTGGGGCCTCTGTCAGCTGGAATTGGGAGCCCCATGGGGCTGATAAAGGAACAAGCCCTATGAGGAGCGGCTGAGGGAGTTGGGGCTGTTTAGTCTAAAGAAGAGGAGGCTCAGGGGAGACCTCATTGCTCTCTACAACTACCTAAAAGGAGGTTGTAGTCGGGCAGGGGTTGGTCTCTTCTCTCAGGTGACCAGTGACAGAACTAGAGGGCATGGACTCAAGCTTCGACAGGGAAAGTTTAGGCTTGATGTGAGGAAAAAGTTCTTCACTGAAAGGGTGATCGGCCATTGGAATGCGCTGCCCAGGGAGGTGGTGGAGTCGCCGACCCTGGAGGTGTTTAAGGGGAGACTGGATGAGGCACTGAGTGCCATGGTTTAGATGATGGTTGGTGTTAGTGTTGGTGTTAGTGTTAGTGTTGGGTTATAGGTTGGACTTGATGATCTCAGAGGTCCTTTCCAACCTTGTGATACTGTGATACTGTGAATGTAACCCCTCTAATTATGTCACGTAAATTCACACCGAATCAAAGTACCATGGCAAGGTGTAGCAGCTACAGCGAGCTGTGATGTCAGCCTTTAGCAGGAAGAGTGGCTGTAGCGAGGTGTGGGTTAGGCAGTGGTATAAGTTCCTGCTAGAAGTGAATTGTCACTGTGAGTTTCAGGTGAGATGCTTTTATTTCCTCTGACTGTTGCTTCCTCTCAGTGGGGCAACGGACTGTCAGTGGGCAGGATGATCCCAGGGATGAACTGCACACAAACTCTGAACATTGCAGTTTTGTGTACAGGCTAAGTGCTTAAAACAGAGCTTGATTGATCCATTTGCTTTTTAGTTTGTTGCTGATGGTATCTTCAAAGCTGAGCTGAATGAGTTTCTGACTCGTGAACTGGCTGAAGATGGATACTCCGGGGTAGAAGTCCGGGTCACTCCAACCAGGACTGAGATTATCATACTTGCCACCAGGTAACTGAGATGCTGCTGTTTACTCACGGGTGCTGTGCTAGGCTGTAGGGGATGCTGCTGCAGGCTGAAGTTTGAAATGGTAAATATTATCACAGGAGGCAACTCAGGAAAGAGTTACCGAAGTGATCTTTAGTGATACAACAGTGTTACAATCCCTGAACTAAATTAGACAGTCAGTCTGGAAGCAATTTGGGATGTTCACCGGCTCACACCTGGAGACACTTTTCTTAGTTGTGCTGTGTGTTTTTTTCCCAGAACTCAAAATGTCCTGGGTGAGAAGGGGCGCCGCATCCGGGAGCTGACAGCTGTTGTGCAGAAGAGGTTTGGATTCCCTGAGGGAAGCGTTGAGGTAAAACTGTCTCGGTTAAAAGAGTAAGTGGGTTGTGCACTGTCTGGATGGTGTCAGCTGAAAGGCAATTTGACTTAAAGATAAATTTGGGATATGTTTTACCTATTCTCACGAAGTGTTTTTGCCCTGAAATATGCTTTGTTGTTTGTAGTATTTTGAGTGCTGTCACATTGGCTGGTGTTCTCTGATATAAAAGTTTTTAAACTGAGATGTAAATATCTTCTAGAGAATGTTGCTGTCTCAGTATTGAGGTGAGAAGCTAATCTAACAGCATTCATGTATTACCATTACCCTTGTTGAATTTATAGTGCTTCTGTCCTTATAAAGGAACTGTTTCAGTGCAGAAGGATTTCTTAATGTTTTTGAGTATGGTACTATAATGAAATAAACAGAAAAGTAACACACCAGTACTTCCTGTCTTTTTATGTTTGAAATCTTTACTAGTACTTGCCTCTGAAACAAACTGGGGAGTGATGGTAAGTATTCTGGTGTGGTGCTCACGTTTATGCTGGCTTGGCCAGTGTTGCTTGATCACATTATACAGTGAAGATTGCTGACTGTCTCCAGCAGGTGCTTAAACACACTGAATGACACGAACTCTCACAGAGCACATCATGATTTGTCAGCTCTGGGAATGTTGTATGCATGATTTTGAATGTCTGCTTCTTCTGAGCTATCAGACTGGTCTCTTGGAGGTGTTAGAGTAAATACACCTCACTCAGCTTTCAAAAATCGAACTTTTTCTTAGGTTTGATTTTAATACTTAAGCAGACTTGTGAAAACTGTGACTCAAGAGAGGTTCTTGTGATTGTCTGGATGCCTGTATCCGGTGATACCTGATGTTTTGGAGCTGTTTGGAGCAGCAGCTCTTTGAGATTGGACAATGGCCGTGTTAACAGTCTCCTGACTTTCAGTGAAGTGTCATCAGTGTGTCAACAGCTCTGCCAGGAGACAGGCACCAAAGGAGTTAAGAATTGTAGGGTCTCAGGATAAAGCTTATGCATCTAAATGTGGAAGGACTAGCTGAATTGGGTGTAGAGGATGTGAGGTAGAGTAGCATGAAGCTCCTGTGTTCTGTTAAATAAAAAGTGTTTTGAAATGCAGCCCTGTTTCTCAGTTTACTTCTTTTCCTTTTTAGCTCTATGCCGAGAAGGTGGCCACAAGAGGTCTGTGTGCGATTGCTCAGGCAGAGTCCCTGCGATACAAACTTCTGGGAGGTTTAGCAGTGCGTCGGTGAGTAGGGCAAGTTGATGTGGTGGCACAGTGAGGAAGTGTGGGATTCAAATACTGTCTCAAAAATACTCCTTGACAGCTTAGTTTGAAAATTTAACCTAGTAGTGCTGCACTTGGAGAGGGCAGTTCTTATTAAAATAAGATCTACCATATAGAAGCTTTTTGTTGAGCACACAAGTTTCTTTTGATAGTAACTTCTGGTAACATATTTCAGACATGAAAGTTGGGAGTAGATCACATTACAAGTTGACTGGTGTGCATAAAACTTGTATTTATTTCTTTGTGGAAAAAATCAGTGGAGCAGTGGAACACAATTTCAAACCTTTTGGCTGAATTGCAGTTTAGGTGACAGTGGCCTTGCTTCTCATATCCCTTCAGTGATGCTAAGATGACGAGTCAGAAGTGGGTGGCTCTTGCTGTAGTGCCTCTGCAGTGTCATGTTCTGTGGTGCTGCATGCAGTCCTTCAGCAGGAGCATCCTGTCATCATTGAATGATTTAGAGGCATTTGTCTGAGAAGGGATGAGGAGCTGCACTCCTGATGTGGGTGTATTGGCCACCTTCAGCTGTGGAGCTGCTTTTGTGTCTGTGACTAAGTCTGCTTGTCCCACAAGCTTGCAAGGACCATTAAGTCACAAGAGTTTCCTTAGGCTGAGTGACAATGCTAAAATGGTGTGAAGATTTTTGTAACATTGACAGAGCTTTGGTTGCACACTCATGCATTTGGAAGGCTTTTTACAAACAAAAGTTGAATTGTGATTGTCTGTGCTTGACATTGGTGTAAATGCTTCCACGGAGCCTTGTGGACTTGGCAGAGTGGGGGTAAGGCTGTGGCTGTTGCTCTCTCCCTCAGAGCCTGCTATGGTGTCCTCCGCTTCATCATGGAGAGCGGTGCCAAGGGTTGTGAGGTAGTCGTGTCGGGCAAGCTCAGAGGGCAGCGTGCCAAGTCCATGAAGTTTGTGGATGGGTTGATGATCCACAGTGGAGACCCAGTGAATTACTACGTTGACACAGCCGTGCGTCATGTCCTTCTTCGGCAAGGTGAGTGGCTGGGATGCAGAGTGCTTTGCAGCTCTGTTGGTTCCTTTTGTCAGTGCCTCAGAGCCAAAAGATCTCAGCTCCTGCTGTCCTTGTACGTGCAGGCTGGAATTGGTAACTCACATGAATTTGATGCATCAGTGATGTGGCAGAGTAGTTTAGTTGTGTTACCACAAGTTGCAGTGACAGACCTATTGTTTTCTTGGGCTTCTGCGATTAAGCTCCAACTCTGGAGTTTGCACATTACATTTGAAGCAGAGATTTCTTTGCCATTTGTGTTATGTGAATAGGAAATGGAGAAGGCCCCTTCAGCAGACAACAGAATTTTGTGTAGTCATCCCAGGTCACTCACTTTTCTAGTGATGGGGGATTGAGTGTTTCCAGTTGAGAATGTGGCTTTAGATTTTCCAGACACTCTCACTTAGGTCCTGTGGCCTCTGAGGTTGGTAGCAAAACAACTTACAAATAAAATGCGTATTGACTGTGTTTTAAGAGCTGTTGGCAGTTTGGATTCTAGATTTTTTCACTCCTGGGGGTAGGCAGACAGAACATGGGTGCTACAAGACCCACAAAAAAGCGAATGTCAGACAGTTTTCCCTCAGCTGTTCCCTGGCAAGGCTTCCCAGGTAAACCAGCCAAGCCTGCTTCCACTTGCCCTTCCCCTGGTAAAACACAAATGACTTGCATTGTAATTGCCTTTGGGTTACTTCATTGGAGAACACCAAATGTAGGGATACTAGCATAAACAAAGCTATTCTGAACCTTCCCTTCAGTGATGACACGATGACGAGTCAGAATGGATATCTTTGTGTCATTGCAGCCTGTTCAGTGCCACGTTCTGTGGTGCTGTGCTAAGGCTGCCTTGGGCAAGATGTCCTGTTCGTTGGATGATTTAGAGGCATTTGTCTGAGAAGGGATGCAAAATAACCAGTGCAGTTTTGTGGGAAAGTGAGCTGAGTTATCACAGGAAGGACAGTTAGCAAAGGCAGTGACTTGGGTACAGATAAACATGCTGATGTAAATTCACAGCAATTAGGTTTTTAAGCTATAGCACATTTGTGTTTTTGGTATTGTCAGGAGGTGTTTTTTGTGCAGATAGCATATTTTGTAACCTTGGGGCTTGTCCCTGCTGAATGTGTGCTCGGTATTTTGTATTGGATTAGCATGTCTATGTTGTTCTGTCACTCTTTGCAGGAGTGCTGGGGATCAAAGTAAAGATTATGTTACCCTGGGACCCGAGTGGAAAGATTGGCCCCAAAAAGCCTCTGCCAGACCATGTCAGCATTGTGGAACCCAAAGAAGAGATCTTGCCCACCACTCCCATTTCAGAGCAGAAAGGTGGCAAACCAGAACAGCCAGCAATGCCTCAGCCGGTTCCCACTGCCTGAGGGGTAAGTGCGTGTGAGCGGTGGGAGGTAGCTTTGGTGAGGATCCATGTGGAAACTGTGTCACATCACCAGAACAAGATGTTGGGTATCTGGGGTAGTGGGGAGAAAAGCTGCTGCACAGTACAAACTGCAGTGCCCAGCTGGGTTAGGTTGGAATATTGCCCTGGATGAAGGAGGCATGGTTTAAAGCATCCTGCAGACTGTCTAAGCACACTCTTCAGTGAAGATGAAATGACGAGTTTGAAAGGGAATATTCTTTGTCCAAGTGCCCTGTTTCATGTTGTGTTCTACAGTATGGATTTGGGGACTTTGGGTCCAGTTTGGGATAGACTTAGAAGCCAATGTTGAGCTTAATGTTTAGTCTAGTTTCATAAGTAAATAATCAAGGTTTTAAATCCTGTCTCCCTAAATGAGTAGTTTCTAAGAAGTTGATAGCTTGAAATTGTCTGAGACCTCTGGTTGTTCCCAGAGAAAATATGCACCTTGATGCTTTTAAAATTTTTGCTCCCTTTGTCCAATTAGAGTAGCAGGAGGCACAGGGTCTAAGGGCCTCTTCCAGAAGACTTTCTTAGTCAGACTTCCTCGCACAAGCCAGTCTGTTGTGTTCTGTGACTGAAGCTGACCTTGTGTGAACAGGGAGAGTTCAGGGAGTTTGCAGGGAGGCAATGAATAAGGGAATCTGACTAGGAAGATCTGCCTCTCTGGGGAAAAAGGGGATCGTTGGCTAAAATGCAAGTGAGAGATGCCATTTAATTTGAAAATTTGGAGCCTGATTGTTCAGTGGTTTGGGTAGAAAAACAATTATGAGAAATGGTTTACCCCCATCTCACTCAGTATTTTGTTTTTTCATTGTAGGTTTTGTAACATCTGCAACCAGAAGCTTGACTGTCCTGAAAACATCTCTTAATAAAATCACAAAAGACAGTATTTGTGAAGGTGCCTTTTTTTTTTCTCTTCTGCAAGATGTATTCCAGGAAAGCCTTGCTCCTGCCTTTGGTATGGAAGGAATTCTGTTGCATTTCTTCCAGCTTGTGTTACCCTTTTGGAGTGAACTTACCAGATCGTGAGCTACACGAAGTGGAGACAAAGTGCTGATTTCTAGGTAGAGGTGGAGAAGCAGTCTAGAACTTAGTGACTGACAAATTTGACACTCCATGAACAGGAGTAGTACTGGTAACTCTTCTCTCATGTACCAGTGCCTCTCTCCGAGTTTCCAGAAGGGGGAGTTTTTTTAGCAATGTCGCAATAGTTTATACCTTTCTGGTGTCAACTGAACTATTACTACATTCTACGAAATGCTTTTTTCACCTCTGTACATCCATTTCCCTTGTCACTAAAAATGTGTTCACTGCATGACTTTCAGGACTACAGACCCTATAGGAAATTACAGCTCCTGTTAGGAGGAGCTCCACCTTACTCAGTGGAGATACTAGGTTAGACAGACTTTTGAGTTGGTATTTACACATTAGTTGGGGAAGAAAAAGTGTACACTCTGGATTTCAAACCTGTCCTAAGCTTTGAGGTGGAAATCTATTTAGGCTTCCTTTGAGGCTTGAGTAGACAAGCCATTAATTTGTCACTGTATTAAAAACTGCCTTTAATGAGCTGTAGGATGACATTGGTACATCCTGAAGTTGATAATAGATGACAAGGCTACTTACATTGTTGAAATGTATAGTCTGTATGCAGGGATACACTCTCACTCCTGTTTTGTTGCTGTATTAATTTCTTCTGATGCTGTTCTTGTCTGCTGTGGTCAAGATAAAGCCCTGTAACTGAGAAAGTGAGCATTGGTTCAGTTTCAGGCAGAAATCCTAGTTCTGTCAGCTCCTTTCCCAGTGTGTTTTTCAAAGTTCAGTGCAGTAATGGGAAGAGACTGTTAAGCAGGTCATAAGAGTTCATATTGTATGCAACATCAAGGCTTTATTTTGTTCAGATTTCAAGAAATTCAGAATCTGTTTGTTCCATGAACAATAATTGTACAAAACTGCAAAATTTGCAGCTTAGGTATAGCTTTTACATTCATATTTCCATTTTCAGCAGGCTTTTTTGCAGGAACTAGGCAGGTAACTTAGAGATTGGAATTTAAAGCTGACAGTGTCAGGAACTGGTCTGTCTGGCAGCATGTGTGGATGTGTGCCTTCCTGTTCCCAGCTTCTCTGGCACGCCTGGAAACCCAGTCTGGCACGGTGCTGGCTGGGAAGCTGAGTCTGTCAGAGACAGATGTGCCTTCTTGGAGTGTCGGAGTGAGTCTAATTTTGGATTTTTGGTGCACATCTTTCAGTGGAAAGCTTGAAAAAACTTATTACCTGTTAAGTGTTAGGCAATAATTTTTTTTTGAATGAGTTTTATTTTGGAAAGAAAAAGAAAAAGGTGGCAGACCAGGTTTGTCACTTTATGGGAGCAGGAAGTGTGTGAAAGCTGGCAGGCCTGAAGCAATAGAAGAGTGACACACAGTGCAAAGCATTGCATGTTGTCTAAATTTTTAATGTCCCAATATGCTAGATGATGATTAGCTAGGAATTTCTCCTCTAGTCCTCCAGTGAGAGCTGGCTTTCCTGCAGATCACTCAGTTTCTTTCCAGTTTAGCATTCTCTAACCCGGTTCATAAACCTGTTAATCTCAGTTCTGATGACTGGTAGAATTCAAGAGATGCTTAGTTGCTTATGTGCAAGATCAAGAGATGTCCAAGTAGCGTGTTGGAGAGTAGTATTGCTGGACCTCTTCCTGCTAGATCCATCGTGTAACAAGTTGAGGATGACATGGATTACTGTTCTGGTGAGACCCCCACCTGGAGTACTTGTGTCCAGCTCTTGAACCCCTCAGCACAGGAAAGGCTTGGACCTGTTGGAGCAGGTCCAGAGGAGGCCACAGAAATGGTCAAAGGGCTGGAACACCTCTCCTATGAGGAAAGGCTGAGAGAGTTGGGGTTGTTCAGCCTGGAGAAGAGAAGGTTCCAGGGAGACCTTATTGAGACCCCTCAGTACTTAAAGGAGGCTTATAAGAAAGATGGGGACAGACATTTTAGTAGGGTCTAGTGACAGGACAAGGCTAATGGTTTTAAACTAAAGAAAGGACCAGGCAGGTGATTGTGCCCCTGCACTTGGTGCTGATGAGGCTGCCCCTCTAACACTGTGTTCATTTTTAGGCCCCTCAGTACAAGAAAGACATTGAGTTGCTGGACAGCAACAGGACAGCAGCAAAGCTGTTGGAGGGGCTGGAGAACAAGTTACACGAGGAGCTGCTGAGGGAACTGGGATTATTTAAGCTGGAGAAGAGGAGGCTGAGACCTTATCCCTCTCAACAACTACCAGAAACGAGGTTGTAGCGAAGTGGGTGTTGGTCTCTTCTCCCAAGTAACGAGTGATAGGACAAAAGGAAACGGCTTTAAGTTGTGTCAGGGAAAGTTTAGATTGGATTTTAGGAAAAATCTCTTCTCTGAAAGAGTGGCAAAGCATTGGACCAGGCTGCCCAGGGAAATGGTAGATTCTCCTTCTGTGGAGGTGTTCAAAGAAAGTGTAGCCATGGCACTTAGGGATATAGTTTAGTAGGCATGGTGGTCTTGGGCTGATGGTTGTACTCAATTTCAGAGGTCTTTTCCAGCCTTAATGTTTCTATGATTCTAAAAGAGAGGGGATTCAGGCTAGATGTAAGGAAGAACTGTTTTAACCTGAGGGTGGTGGAACACTGGCACAGGTTGCCCAGAGAAACTCTGGATGCTCACTCCCTGGAAACATTCAAGGTCAGTTTGGACGGGGCTCTGAGTAACCTCATCTAGTGGAAGTGTCCCTGCTCAATGCAGGGGGGTGGACTAGATGACCTTTAAACCTTATAACCTGAACCATTCTGTCGTTATCCCATAATGGCCAAGGTTTGGAAGAGTGAACTGAATACCTTTCCAGCACGCTCTGGTTGGAGTATACCACCACCATGAGCTGTCTGAAGAAGCTGCTAAGGAGAGGTAGGGGGTTTTGCTTGTGACCAAGTGGCAGAAGGTTAATCCCTTTCTAGCAATGTAAGGACACAGGCCAGCAGGATCTGATGCTGCTGGCTTTTCCAGCTGTGGAAGGCATATTTAGCTGTATGGCCACAGTGCTGGTGCAGGTACTTGCAGTTGTTTTTCCCCATTTTCCTCCATTGGATCCCATCTGGGTTGTAGGATCAGGAAAGCTGGTCCCTGTGGCTAACAGCTCATTCTTTATCCCTAAGGTGCCCTATTTTAACAACCATTTGCTACTCTACTAATAAAGTGCAGAGCAGTGCAGGGCAGTGGACCCTTTACCTGTGAAGCATTAAACTGGATACTTGCAGTTTCAGGAAAAAAAATTAAAAGTGAAGTAAAAAGCTGACTTGTCAACAGCATTCCTTTCCCGTAACAGACATGTCTTTTCAGCTGTTGTTCAGTGTAATTTTTGTCTGTAATTACCAGATTAAGAAAGGTATATTGGATTTAAGGTTGGCAAGAAACCTCTCTAGCTTAAGAGTATTTTGTCTCCACCCAAACCACTCTGCAAGTGACTGTGGCTGCCAGAGGTTCATTGAAAAAGTTTTATTGCAAAATTATACAACTGTCATTGTGTGGTACAAGAAGAGACAATAAAAGCCATCAGACGCCTGCATCCACATGATGCAAATAATTCACAACTTCCCACAGTGTGTTCCTGCCTTGCCCACCCTTTTACCCACCCCCCCATCCTCCGTATCGTGCTACAGCGTGTGGGTTTCGGTGCGCCGATTCACCAGGTAGTGCAGCATACACACGGCTTCAGGCTTCCTGTGCATTTGGGTACACCTTTGTGGATTGTCTCCTACCTCCCAAAGCAGTGGGGACAAGAATCTCTCATTCTGGCTTGGCTTGGATAGGAATTAGGGCAGATGAGCTTTCCTTGCAAACCTGGAGACACAAGCTGCTGTATTTTTGCCTGCTGGGAACACCCAATAAGAGCACTTGTAGTTCTAACTTAATAAATTAGTGGAAATAGTCCTGTGTATGGTCTGAGAAAATGCAGTATTGGGCTTCTATGTAGCAACCTGA
The DNA here is from genome assembly GCA_033558185.1 of Dromococcyx pavoninus. NCBI lineage: Eukaryota > Metazoa > Chordata > Aves > Cuculiformes > Neomorphidae > Dromococcyx > Dromococcyx pavoninus. Next base: position 1,749,655 of record JAUMJL010000286.1, on the reverse strand, counting down.
CAGCAAGCACATTGGCAGGGAAATAAAAAAGGGTGATGCAGTCGCTGTCCTTGCTGGTTTCAAACAACTGGCACTTAGATTGTCACGTACAGATTTCTCTCATTGCAATAATCTTGTCATTACTTGCTTTGCGATGTCTCTCAGTGTGTAGCAAGGCTTACCTGACACGTGCTTCAATGCTCGTGGGATTGTACCAGTTACTACTTCAAACAGCACTAACCTGACAATATCCCTTAAAGAGAAGATAGGAATAGCCTCCAAGTGTAAGGCTGGAGCAGCCTGTGAAACTTGCTAATTATCAGACATAAATACGAGTATAACTATAAATACATTTGGTTTTCAGCATGCCCTTATCCAGGTCAGCCAGCTGGGTGCTAAAGAAGGGAGGAGAGGAGCTTCAGAAAGGGGTCATTAGCAATTCAGGTAACAGCAGCTCTAAAGTTTTGTATTTAAAGAAGAAAGTGAACCTGCTCCACCTTCCTGTGAGAAGTAGCCAAGGAGTCCCTTGGCCTGCTATGGGAGCTGATAGGCACCAACCCTGATCATAACTGGGAGATTCTTCACAGTGCTATTTGCCAGCCCTATGTGCTGATGCAGAAGCACCCAGAGAAGTGGAGTTCCTCCATTTGCTTGGTTCAGAACGTTTGGTTACAAATGTTGGCCCAAGGGTGTTGAAGGGACTTCAGGTTTATTTTTCCAGAAGCCCATCTGCTCTTTGACCTCTCTGCTGACACCCCTAAACCACTTTTCTGTCAGGTGCTGAGTAAAAGCTGCACTTGGCTTTGCAATGTTCTAGCAAAGAGGCTGATGAGCTGCCACAGTTGAAGCATCTAACAATCATCCGAAGCAGGCTTGGGCAAGACTGGGCACAACTCCATACAATCTCCTGCCCTGCTCCCAGGCCCTTAGAGGGGGCTAGACTGCATAACTGGCCCTTTGTGCTCTGTTATCTACCACTGAGAAAGAAGAGAAGCAAAGCCACCAGAGCAGCTCTGGTGTGGTGCCACATAGCATCAAAGGCGGAGAAAAGCGGCAGAGCGAAACATGCAGAAGCATTTGAGATGGAAGGGTGGAAGGCTTGTGCTCGGCAGGGCTGATGGTAGCAGCAGGATACTTTGCAGGGTGGCTTAACTAGTGCAGCGAGGAGCTGAGCAGCAGCCTGAGCATCTCAGCTGAGGATGCCAGTAGCTGAGAGAGTGCCTGCCAGTTCCCTTCCACTTCTGGTGACCCCCTTGTGCCAGGCTGCCCTGTTCCTCTCTGGAGGTGGGCTTGTGCAATAAGTATTTTGGGGTGAGGTAAAAGTGTATGCTGGTTTCTCATCACAATGCACCCTGGTCTGAATAGCACCCATAGTTCAAGAAGGATACAAAATAGTGTTTCCCCTTTTTTTGAAATCACCCACTAAAAAACACAAACCAAAGCTCTGCAAAAAAAAAAACCTAACTACAACTCATCACGCATCTTTTCCCCTTTGGGCCTCACGAGCCTGCCGATGAAGAGAATGGAGTTGGTTTTATTGTCCTTGATCATGAAGATGAAGGGGTGGTCAGCATAGAAAAGCCTGGGGTTCCTCATCTCCTCCCGGCCGTAGATGTCAGCATCGTAGGGGTTCCCGTCCGTGTCCCATTCGAGAGCAGCAGCATGGAAGACATTGGACAGGTAAAGGTCTTTCTTGCCAGAGATCTTTGACAGGTCAGCCTTGGTTTTGTCAATAGCTTCTGTCAGGCCCAGATCAGCCAAGTGTTTCTAGGAGGAGAAAAGAGCAACCCTTTCTAGTCATGGTTACACTAGCTGCTTGAAAAAGGATGGCAGGCACCGATAACTCATCATCCCACTATCTTCCCCCCAACCCCAAAGAACTGTAAGGCCCAATTCTTTTCTGTAAGGCCCTCCTTTACCTGAAGGTCATGGCTAACTTCCAGGACAACTTTAGGTAGAGAGATGGCCACTGATCTCTTCTTCATCTTGCCAGCCCAGGTCTTCAGCTGCTCCCTGTTCAGCAGTTTCTCAACCCTCTCCAGAGGCTCCACGTGGTTTGGCATGATAAAGATCATGCTAGAGAGCTTGTGAGCAAGTGGCATCTCTACCACCTGGAGTTTCTCTGCCTCATCATCACAGTAATTGTAGAGACCTTGAAATAAGAAGTACAGGCAGGAAATGGTGAAATGCAGGACAGAGACAAAACTACCCACAACACTGTTCCAAACTCACCCTGGACTCTGCCAGATCAACAAGGGAAGCGAGTCTGAACACTCTTCTGGGAACTGGCCCAGCATTACTGGAGTTGGCAACAACTCAAAACTGCAGTGCTTATTTGTGTGATGAGCTAGGATTTATTTCTAACAGGCAGCATCCAACAGTAAACACGAATTCTCTGTGCTCACTGAGAGACTGAATTAGCAGAACAAGCACGCCCTGCTTTGTTCTGTTGAGCTTATTGCATGTGAGGCAAAACAAGCTGGAGGGAAACCGCGTAGCAGAGCAGCAGCGAGGATAACTCCAGGTGGTCTTGACAAGGGGCAGGAGGTTTGCAACTTACCTGTGCGATGCATCATGGGAACTCCCACAGTGTAGGAACGCGTCACCATGAAGCCACGGTTGTCCACCATCTTGTGATGGAACTTCTCATCCCAGTGAGCTACAGGAGAGAAATTCAGGTTGTAAGAAAAGGGACTAGGTGGTAATTTCATGCACAATGCCTAACTACTCACTCTGAAAGAGCGTCTCAAGTGGACTTTTGTTCACCTTCCCTTTGGGCTGCTATATATAGGCTCAGGCTAGGTTCTGGGTCACTGTAGGTAAAACTTACGCTTGAAGAACATGGCGTTCACAATGAGGGCCCCATCAGTTTTATCAACATCTTTCGTGACCTCTGGGAGTTTTCCATCCGTGGTCTGGGCTGCCCACTCGTTAATGGATTTCAAGGCGCTCCTCTTGTCTCGGAAGTTGATCTTGGAGTGCTCGTAGTTGTAGTGTTTCTTGCTGTTCTTCACGAAGTCATCGGCAAAGTTGATGGAGGCAGGGCCATACAAACGGTTGCCGATCTTCCAGGTGACATTGCGGGCTGTGCTGTTGCTGACCTCATTCAGGAGCTCGGACAACCCACTGTGCAAGTAGTCATCATTCAGTTTGTCTGCGCTGAGCACTGCTTTGGCCTGGGAGGCAGTTGTGGCCTTGCCCCCGAGAGACACAAGGCCAAGGGAAGAGGCCACGACCACGGGAGACAGCAGGATGTTCTCCATGTTCTTGTCTTTGGCCATAGCATGGTAGAGGTTGAAGGCCAGCGTAGTGCTGCGGTCGGCCAGTGTTGTTGCCTTGTCGCTCAGCTTCCTGTCCTCTGAGGGCACGGCTGCAGCAAGGCCACAGAGAGCAAGCACCAGAATAGTCCACATGGCTTCAGCAGTACCCAACGCCTCTGAGGACCTGCTGGGCAAGAAAAGCCCAACATCAGCATAATTCAAGCCCTTCCTGGAACATTCAGAGATCCCAGGAGCTCTTGCAGTGAAACCCACTCCTAGGCTCCAGTAATAACCACAGCATCTGTATAAATGCTTCACTTAGGGTACAACAACCCCAGTCCACATTTGGGCTTTCCTCTGAGCAACAATTAATCTTCACAAATCCAGACTACACTCTCACAAGCAGAGGCTGTGGAAAAGCTTCCTTTTAAAGCAATTTTACAATATTACTGTATGTGCCTGTACAGCAAATGATCTTACTAAGAAGAGGCCAGGGAATGGAAGAAACAAGATACTTCTGTTTCCAAAGTAGCAGGTCAAACTTCTGCCCTCGTAAGGAAAAGCTAAAAGTGGAATGTTTCTGTTGCCCAAAGGCCATGTAGCACAGTGCTGTCCATTAATCCAGGAGCTACCTCAGCCAGTGTACATCAAGGGCTGTCCTCTTTGGGGACCGCAGCTTGCTCAGCTTTCTAGACACTAGATGGAGCACAAGAGCTTCCACAAGCCTAACACAGAGGCCCCTTCAGTAGATCCAACGCTGTGTAACTTAATTTTGCCTGTACAGCCCTTCCAGAGAGGTACTGGCTCAGAAGAAGGTGGTGCATCCCTCCTTTCCTCCAGAGGACATTTCCAATATATTCATGCATTACGTGGCTGCATCTCACCACTCAGTATGTGTGGGCTCCTTAGCGAGGGCTCTGAGCTACTAGCTGCAGGAAATCTACAGACTGACCAGTCCTAAACGCTATGCCTGAAAGCTCTCTGGAGCTCATCCCATCTGCCTCCGAGGCTATAATCTGTCCCCAGACCTTCCCTCCCTCCTGATTTCGCTGATCACTGCAAGCCTTCCTGACAGCAGATCCCTAGAGCTTATATTCCACCTTCAAGTCCACTTTCTCCTAGACAGGGTGCATCATGCCCGAGGCTACAGTGAAGCTGCATTCCTCGGTCCTCTCCTCCCACCCTGCTCAGGGCCAGCCTCAGAGGCTGCTCCTTGCATGTGGAGACAAGAAAGGGCTGTAAGGGAGCAGGTTCAGGGTTAAAGCAAACAGAGCAGGAAGCGAAGGGCCCACTGGGATTACATAGGGAAGGAAACACGCACATAGCCCGAAGCAAAGAGAATGCGCAGTTGCACCAGCGACCCTTTGCCAAACTGGGAATTACGTAGCCTCAGAGAGGGCGGTGATTTGTATCCTAAAATCCTTTTGGAAGCAAGCCTTCATTGAAAGGAAGAGAAATCCCAGCTACCTAAGAGTAAAGACTTGTGCAACAGGCTCAAAACTTCCCCTGATGCACTTTTACGGTGCAGACAGCATCGGGTGCAGCAAGCATTTAAAATCTGAGAGGTTTTTCATTTGGTTTATTTTCTTCCCTTTTATTTCTAAAGATACCTTGAAACTCTTTCATAGTGAGGTCAACGTTTGCCTTTTTCATTCTGAAAGAAAACAGATACATGGAGTAGTTCTCTCGCAAGTAACGGGTGGCCCACGCTGGTTACATCCTCAACTTAAAAGAAGTTCATTACTTCAGAGAGCGATGAGAAATTTGGCCAGGGTGCTGGGCTGCGATGAGTGATGCAGCCCACGGTGGTAAAACAGAGAAATTCTGCCCATCCTTGGATTACAGTCGGGATTATTGGTGAATTCATGACCCAGAGCGAAAACAGAATGTGGGGGAATGTAACATCCTCCTTTGCTTTCACGCAGCCCAGCCCTCCAAGGGGACACCGCTTGCCAACGTGGCATCCTGCAGACCTCCTAGGAGCTGTCAGGGACCCACTCTCCTGGCAGGATTTAGAGGTGCCACTGCCCACGTCAGCACCCTTCGAGGACTGTATTTCTCTCATGACCAAGACAAAGCTGCACGATGCAGACATGCAAGCCAAAGGCCATTTCCATGTCAGCAGAGGGACGAGACACTTTGTTAAGACAGACAGAGGGACAGCGTTAGTCAGTGTTGTCGCAGGGAGGCTGTACTGAGCTCTTCCCCTGCGCTGGGTTGGTGCCCAGGGTCCCGGAGGCTCCCAGGCTGGGCAGGAGTAGGGGATGGAGGCTTTCTCCAGCCGGGGCTCCTCCGGGACCACTTGAACGAAGCTTGGGCTTCTTTTAGCCCCATCTTCATTTTCTTCACCCTCTGAAAGTTTCTCCTGGGTGCAAAACCAGGCTGCAGCTTTGCTGCAACCGTCTCTAGCAAACTGGAGGTGGTGGTGGTGGTGGGGAACATGCCTTTTCTCCCAAAACAGAGGCAGTTTGTGGGGCAGCCTGTACCCTACCCATACGCACCACTTCAACCCACCCCAATGCAAACCATACCAATGCAACCCAAACAACGCAACCCGCATCACCGCAACCCACCCCCACGCAGCCCTCTCCCTCCCTGAAGCCCCTTTATCCCCATGACCCCCAGTACCCCTCACCCCGCCTTCCCTGCCCCATGGGGCCAGCCAGGAGAATGCAGGACCCCCAAATAACCCCCAGCCTGCTGCAATCTCAGCCTGGCCCATCCCTGCCTGGCAAGGTGCCCCGGAGCCCCCCTCGGTACCTGCGGCGGGGCTGGGGCTGCGCGGGGCTGGCGGCTGCTTTGCTCGGCTCCCTGTGCACCTCGCCGTCCCGCCGAGGGGGTATATAAGGGGCCGGGGAGAAACTTCTGGAAAGTTGGGAAAAACCTCTCAAAAAAAAAAAAAAACCGCCTGCGAAGGGAGAGGAAGGGGAGGACCCGCCGGAGCTCCCCCCGCCTCCCGCCAATGGCAGGCAGCGGCCGGCCCTGCCGGGGGGGACGGGGGGACGCGTGGGCCCTCCTCTGCCGGCACCGCAGCGCGGCTGGGGCGGGCTCTGCCCGACCGAAACGGTGCTTTGGGATCTTCAGGAGGCTCTGGCACATCTTGTTGCCCTCACTCCTGGCACCTCTTGAGGCTGGAGGGCTGGTGGTGCGTGAGGCGGGTGATTGATTCATTTTTTCTGGGGTATCACAGAATTACAGAATGGTTTGGGTTAGAAGGGACCTTGAAGATCATCCAGTTCCAACCCCCCTGCCATGGGCAGAGACACCTCCCACCAGACCAGGCTGCTCAAGGACCCATCCAGTCTGGCCTTGAACACTTCCAGGGAGAGGGCAGCCACAACTTCCCTGGGCAACCTGTGCCAGTGTCTCACCACACTCATTGTGAAGAATTTGTACTTAATGTCTAATCTAAATCTTCCCCTTCCAATTTAAAGCCATTCCCCCTCGTCCTATCACTACTTGCTCTTGTAAAAAGTCCCTCCCCAGCTTCCCTGTAGCCCCTTCAGGTACTGGAAGGCTGCTATGAGGTGTCCCCAAAGCCTTCTCTTCTCCAAGCTGAACAAACCCAAAGTTCTCAGCCTGTCCTCACAGCAGAGATGCTCCAGCCCTTTGATCATTTTCAGAGCCCTCCTCTGGACTTGTTCCAACAGTTCCATATCCTTCTTATGTTGGGGATTCCAGAACTGGCTGCAATACCCCAGGTGGGGTCTCATGAGAATGGAGTAGAGGGGGAGGATCACCTCCCTCGCCCTGCTGACCGTACTGCTTTTGATGCAGCCCAGGACACAGTTGGCCTTTTGGGCTGTGGTGCACATTGCTGGCTCATGTCAAGCTTCTCATCAATCAGTACCCACGAGTCCTTCTCTGCAGGGCTACTCTCAATCATATTGTCCTGCAAAGGGCTTCAGCCGCGACTGGAGCACTCACAGGCAGCAAATGTTTTAACATCTGCACCTGGTACAAAACACATCTTGACATCTGAAATGCCCCCCTTGTTCAGTGATACCCAAGAAGACCTGCATTTGCTTTCCAGGGACTTGATGGCTAAGTTACAGGCAGCTGGAGAGCTTCCTCATGTTGCTATATTCCATAGAGACTGGTTTTCCATCCAGCTCCCCACCTGTAATAACACCCCATCTTTTTCCCCCAGAGTTGGGCTGCTGGAGAGGTGAATTGGCCTATCATGTCTTCCAAATCTCCTCCTGCACCAGAGCTCTGAGAGCAGCAGGTCAGTTGGGGTCTGTTCTTCATTGTCCTATAAAACTGTGGCAAAATCCTCATGTCTGGCAGTTTAGAAAGGTATGATGGCAGCTAATAAAGAGTTAAATGCTTATGCTGCTCAGCACCAGACTGCCTGGCTTGAGAACACTTGCAGCAAAGTATGTGCCATAGAGAAGTTTCTGCACTGAGTCATGAGTATTGAATGCTGCTCGGCTTCAACCCTGTCATATTTAAGCAGGCATGGGATATTTTAACAGGAATCTGGGATATAGTGATATTCTAGGTACCACGCAGTGATTAAGCACCATCCTCATTGGTGGTTACCCTGTTAGCAGAAGGATGCTGCATCATTGTGCCGTTTGACTGATGTCTCTGGCTTCACTTGCTTCTAATCACATAATTTCATTTCACCCCCCATTAATGCTGGTTTTGGCTCCGCAAGTTTCTCTGCTCCCCTCACAAGACGGGGGTGGGGGGTGTCTCAGAAGCTTGTTAGGTCTTGTTGCTGTAGTAGAAAACAGCATCTGATTTAGTCTTCTGGCTTTGAATATTCTGTCTTCAGTCTTGGGTTTTGTCTTGCAAGCATCTTGCATTGCGATCATCTCATCTTCCCACTGTCCATTCCCCTGCACAACATCAGTCCTCTGATTCTAGAAGATGGCATCAGAAAGCGACATTTTTCTTCTGTCTAAACTCTTCAGATGATGCCGTGTGAGTAGATACTCCACACCCCAAGCAAGGGGAGGTCTTTGAGCCCTCCCTGTACAAAGTTTTCCACCAGCTGCAATAAACCAGCTGCCCAGAGCTCTAGCAGCAAAACAAAATTGTGTTTCTACTATGATTTTGCTCACAGCATGGCTGGCAGCAACGAGACCTTGATAACAGCAGTAGCAGATAATGGAAGGTTTGTTGTGGTCACTTGGTGTTTGCTTCTGGCTGTGAAAAAGATTTTCCCATTCATCCATTCCCAATAGCCTTTATTATGGCTGAATTGATCCATGCGGTGGTGTTTGCACAAAAGCTGTTCCAGGGGAAAAGTACCAAGGGGTCTCACTCACTGGGCGACCTTTTGGGTGCCAAGCACTATGTCATTTTGGATGCCTGAAAGCTCCTATCCTTCTGTGATTGATTAATTTCTTTTTCTTTTTCAGTGGCATGTGTGGAGAAACAAATATCTAAACAAACCAGTTCTCCAGCTGACATCTTCCCTGAGCATCTTACATCCTAGCAGGTACCTTACACTGCAGTCTTTAATGATAATGTGCCTACAGGATACTTAACGGCTTCACAGCAGTGATATTCAGAGATCAGCATCCTTCTGGGAGGGATTCAGAGGAAAAGAGAGGTTTCAAGTACCTTAAGCGTTATATTTTTGTGTACACTAGTGTGTATTTGAAGCAGTTTTCTTGGCTTTGTGTCTGCATAAAGGATTGGAATGTGGCCTCGGGGTTTTTATAGCACAATCTTGGCTTTATTACTGTGTTGCCATAGCAAAAAATGAATTTGCTGATAGCAAACAATCAATACACAGGTGAAAAGTTACCGATCTGTACCAGCAGTGTGTACCACCTGAGAAATGAGAAAAGCTCTTTTAAACTTGCAGTGTCAGCCTGTCTTCTCTTCCAGGCTCTGAATTGCTCCACCTTCAAACCATTCTGTGTAATTACTTCGCTTGTGAGATTTTTTTTTCCCTTGTGAAATTTGAAATAAACTGTAAAAATTTTAATCTTGATCTTTTTCAATGCCTCCCAGCACCAAACTCCTTTGAGTGCAGGGCTCTGTGCTTCAGTCCTTTTAAATGGCTTTGCCTCAATAACGGGTCCTTGGAGCTGAATAAAAATAGTTCTTTGTGTCTGAGGACAGGCAGCCCAGCACAAAGATTGATATTTAAATATATATTCCTCCCTATTCCTGCCATTGTGAACTGTCCCACACTACTAATTCATCCTCCCAGACAACACAATCCCGAGTGCATTGTTTCAAGAACAACTGCAATAAATCTGCAGGGCTTTAGGCTGTGAATACGCAGAAAATCAGTAAATTCTATCAGACCGTCAGAAAACAGCTTAATCTTGACCATGAACATATTTTCCAGGGTAAAAGTGCTAGGAACTGCATTGCAGAGGGAGAATTCTGTTGCTATCGAGTGATTTCCAAGTGGAATTGAACTTTGCAGGCGCTCTGGGCGGTGCTCCCTGCCCCCACAGTGCCACGTAGGAGATCCTACAGCAGTGGGATGGGGAAAGAGGACCGGGAAGGGGGAGCAATGCTGGGAGTTGCCTTCTTCCGTCTCTTCTGTTCTTTTAATAAGAGGGCCCAGCTGCCAAAAGACACATCCACTTCTCCAGCACAACTCCTCCCCTCCAACTGCCCAGCTTTGCAGCGCGCTTACGGATTGGACAAAACTCGCATTTCTTTTGTGGAGAGTTATTTCAAGTGCAGTTATGCTCCCTGGAAAGCCTTCAAATTTAGGGAGCTGCAGGTCTGCTGAGCTATAACGTAACTTTAATTAAAACATGCAGTGTGTGATACAGGCCTGATCCTACACACCCCGAGAAACCAGCTAGAGATTTACTGCCGGTTGTCGCAGTGCCTGTGCTGGCTGTGGGGGAGCTGTGGGGGTGGAGGACAGTGAAATCCGACTGATACTGGGAGCCCTGCACCCAGCTTTGCAGTAAACAACCCATGTACAGCCGTAAAACACCTGCACTGATGCTGTTGTGGTTGTTTGGCATGTCTTATTTAAAGCAGTCTTACTAATTCTCTTGATTGTATATTAAAGGAGAACTGTATTTCTAAAAAAGCAAATGAAAGCAAACACTGCAGGCTAACAGGCTCTTTGAACACAACTTTTAAATATAAACTTCAGCTGCTTTGCACATTCACCCTTTCCTGCAGGCCACAGTTACCCAGGAGACTGACCCTTGTTTTCCTGTGTCAGTGATAGAATCTGTCACGAAGCAGTGCTGGTGCCGGATTTTTGCTTTCCAGGATCAAGCATGGTCTGTAGCAAGGATAATAATGAAGGCAATTTGTAGAGCAGAGATGCTTAGTCTCTTCTTGTAACTCTCAGCTTTAATGGGGCAGAGGATCAAAGCTGTTCACCAGATACCAAAAGTTAAGAGTGTGGTGCTAGGTAGAAGCTAGCAGGACATCATTTTAAAACAGATCTCACACAGTCCTTCTCCATGCAGTTGCATCTACAGGAGGCAGATAGGATCGAATCTAAAAGGATTAGACAAATTAGACTAATTAATTCCAGAATAGATACTAATGGGGATCAATGCTGAACATCCCTAATCCAGCAGGTCTGGGTGCTGGGGTGACACAAGCACAATTGGCTGCAAGCAAGCTGGAACTAGTTGCTTGCCCTAAAGGTGCTCTCCCGTGGCTGCTGGTGGAATGGATTTCGTATGTCCTTGTGAACCTCAGAGCTTACAAGTCTCACCTTCCCTTCTGCATAATTCACCTCTGTGCTGCAGATGAGGAAGGCAGGGATGCTCAGAGCCAGCATGGGTCTGGCACTGAAAAGCAGCTAAGAAGCAATCCTGCCTTCTAACATCTTTTGGATGGATCACAGCATATGGCAGGATTAGGTCTTGGAGGATTAAAAACCATAGGACCTGCGAAGATCATGGTAGGGACAGTGAAGGTGATAATGAACCTCTTTGCAGCCTTCACCTTGAATACATCTAGTCTTCCTGCAGAGGATGCAGCATACTCGGGATTCTCCTTGATGTGTGGGCAGTTCCCCAATTTGCATGTCCCTGCTGTGTCCCCCCAGCCTGGTGACACCGTTATCCCACGTGCCTATAAGGCTGAGACAAAGGCAGCGCTGGTGTGAATGCCGCCCCCCCCCCAATTTCTGCACTGTCTGCATCTGCTGGGCATTGTTTTCTCAGCTAATGAGCAGGAATGCATAGAGAAGCTGAACCAGGCTTAAAGAAACCCTCCCTAGGCAGCTCAGACCTTCTCAAATCAGTTCAACCCTCCACAGACCATTTCTCAGTTGCAGGAATGACATCACTAATTAATCAGGGATTGCAGAGGAACCTGTGTGTGTCTCAGTTTCATCAGCCAAATCTCTCCCCCAAAACAGAGCAAATGGGTCTGGATGGAGCCTGGAAGCAGCTGTGGTAGATGGAGTGATCCAGCCTGAAGTTATGTCTCAGAGCCATGTGAGGAGCCATGGGGGCCAGGGCTGGCAGCATCCAATATGACTCCAGGCTCAGGTGAGTTCCCAGTAGCAGTCAAGCACCACATCTTCATCTCTAGGCAAATCAACTATGTGTTGGATGAGGAGTTCCACATCCAGAGCTAGTCAGAGCTCATTTGTTTCTCCATGTACCCACATGAAAAGGCTTTAGGTGGTTTCTGCTTTTCTGCTCAGCTCAATGGCAAGTTCAGGATGGGTACTTTGATTTTCCTCTTGCAACATCCTCCTTTGACACTGTGAACTCATTCATGCAGCTCAAGGCATCATGGAACAATGGCTTTGCAGGCAGCAATGTCTGACTCAGGCAGAATCACAGTCCTCTTCCCCCTGCTCTGGCTTGCATCCATGCCCAGGTCCCTGTTTGGCTGGAGCTGGAAGGGACCAATTTTGTCTGAATAGGCAGCACACAAAGGATGGCAGTGAAGCTGAAAGTCTGAGTGTCCTATGGGTCTGTGCCCTGGCCTGTCTGGTCTGCAGCAGTGATGAGCCAAACTCATCTCTGCTTGCCTGCTGTGCGCAGAGCTGAGCATGCAGGCCCTTGACTTTCTGGGAGGTCACAGGGTGGGTGGGTTTATATGGGTTAAAGGTGCAAATTCAGCCCATGCACACATCCTCTGCAAAGCCCAGGTCAGCTTTTGGGCTTTCAGCAGATCCGATGGAGGAGAAAAAAGGAAGAGGAAAAGAACAGTGATTGCCCTGGATGGGGACAAATTCTCCATCTGTGGTACCACGCAGGTATGCTGTGATGCATGAGCAAGGAATGACAGACTAGCAAGGCCCCAGCTGCAGCTTTCCCACAGGGCATACAGGAGAGAGACTCCCTTGATCCCAGTTTGTAATCCCTTTTTAATACTCTCAGAGAAAAGTTCATAATCCACAGGGTCTCCTGCCAACATGTTGAGGCAGGGGGAAATTCCTCTGGTGCTTTTGGGTGGAAAGAATGGCATCTGCGCGGCCTTGGCAGAGGTCCAGCACGGGTGACAGCAGATTGGATTGTAAACTCCTGCATCCCATACCTTCCCGGTAGCCAGACTAAGGGAGGAGGAGATGGGGTTGTTGTGGGCAGCCAAAGGTCAGGGACAAGAGTTTGCCATCGCCTGGGCAGCAAGCTGGAAGGACCCAGCTTGGTTGTTGGGTCCCATGCTCTTTCTACACTGATGCAGGAGCTCTGGTTTGGGGTTGGGACAAACCAGCAGGACTCTGGGATACCCCTTCCAGGCTGGCTGGATGAGCTGCCTTGGACTGCTGATATGCACTCCTCATGCCCTCCCTTCTGCCTTGCAGTGACTGAGACCATCTGGAGCCACCCAAAAGTTAACCAAAAGAAAAAGAAAGTGGTTAGGTTTTCAGCCACGTCAGCCCTACGAATGTCGGGGCCATCTCAAGGGCAGGCGAGACCAGTGGTTTGGAGTGCCATAGCCTCAGTTTCCCCACTGTGAGGAGCCTGAGGCAGGCAGCAAGGAATGTGACTTTCCACTGAGACATAAAACTCTTCCTTGCCTCTTCTTAGCTGCCTGTTTTCCAGAAGCATAGAAGAACTTCAAAGATTGGAGCTCTCTGCCCCTTCTTTAAATTTGGTTGAAGCTGTCAGAAGGCTGGGAGGAAGTGCAGACCCACATCCAGCCCCTGCCCCCCACACACCGCAGAAAAATTTCAGGCCTTTTCCAAGGAAATGGACTGTAAAAGGAAACCATTTATTGTGGAGCCAGCTGAGGGAACAGAAACGCCCCTAAACCCGACCCCTTGCTTGCAGAGAGATCCTCGGCCAGCCAATCTTCTGCTTCCAGCACAGCACTGCGCTGGGGCGGGCAGTGGGGTGGGTTCACTGTGTGCATGTGTGTGCACATGTGTGCATGCATGTGCATACCCACATGAGTGGGGGAACACAAGTTACACAACTGCCTGTCTCATTAATCTTATCAGTGTCTCTCAGAGTGCCTTGGTTGTTGGAAACTTGATCTCCAACAAGCTGAGCTGCAAAACTCTAGTGATGCTGATGGAATTGGGGGATGAAGGCAGGACAGGGCTGCTGCTGGTATTTTTGCTGTATTGTGGACTTCAGGATGCTTCGTGCAGGAGTTTTAAAGGAGGAAAGGAGGAGGGGAGAGATGAATCTGAGGAAAGACATGCTGGGCTCAGTTCCCCTCCTGCACTGGGCAGCAGTCCAGCAGGAGCAAATGGTATGTACATTTCTCATCACCCACGTGCTGCAGATACGTAAGGAAAGAGATGCTTAGGAAGGGGCTTGGCAGCCTCTGCATCTCTTCCGTTCTTACACAGACAATAGCAAATCTGCCCAGAGAGAAAAACAGGAGAAGGGTCTTCATCCTTCCCAGGGCCCAGGGACCACAAGTTCTTGATTGCGCCAACCCTGGTGACCTTGTTGTGCGGATCTGGTGGGACCAAATTAATTTGTGTCTAGATCTGAGTTCCTGCATCTTTGCTTGGGATGACACAATGTACTCACATGAGAGGCAAATGTCACATAGATCAGGTCCCTTTGCATAGGTACAATGTCAGTCAGGGAGTATCACCCTTTTTGCAGTTTAGGATGTACCTGCAAATGGCAAAGGGGAGTCTCCAATGCAAGAGGACTGACTGTTGGAGAATTTAGCATGCATTGATGAGAACAGAGATGAGGCATTTGAGGGTTTCCTTACTCTCTGAGTCATAAGATGGGTTGAACTCAAGTGAGTTGAATTTAATTTGGCCTTTCCAAGTTTTCAGTGCTTTTTGCAACTTTAATGCCACTTCTGATGTCATTTTGCAGTGCATGATAGATACAGTGTTACACATAATACATTTAACCATGTACTTCTCTCTGTCTGAAGTTTCCTATATTCCAGAATACTGGTTCTGCATGCAGAACCCTTAGTAAAAAGGGACATCTTTCATACGTTCTCATGCATCCAAACCCACATACTATGCTTAGCCTAAATATGCCTGCCTGTTTAAAATATGCCAGCAGAGAATTGCAGTGTGTATTTCCTAGCTACTTATAGATTTCCAGTGAAAACTTGGCAGGAAAAATGTGACAGGCAGGATTTCTGGAAAATTCAAGGAGCTCACATGATGCAACTCTGATGCGTTCTTGCAGAGCGACCCCTGCTAGTGTAATGTTTTTGTTCCACATGTCAACAGGCTGCATACACACATTAAAGATTATTCCAGGGTCAGTTCTCTCTCTGCCACAGTGGTGGGTTTTGTGCTGCTGATATTGCATGGATTCATGTGTCAGGGAGAATTGTGTTAATTTTAGAAGTGAAAGTTACTGTTAGCTTTCCATTTTCCTTCTTTTATGACTTACAGGGAGGGAAGTTGTCGATGGTCCAATGAACTTTTCTCTGTTTCCCATTTTAGAATTAACCAAAGCTACTGCAGTCATCACTGAAAGCCCAAAAATACATCCATCCAGCCATTGCAAACATTTCTGCTTTACTTCTTCCTTGCAGATCTCGCTCTGGCCATTGGACACAGAAAGTCTTACAGGGATGACCTGTGCCTGTGGCTGACTCTTATTACACTTAGCTGTTGTCCTGACCACCAGGAACCTGAAGACTTTGAGAGGTTACTGGGATAGGACAGAGGGGTGGAATTAACTGCTGTGGAAATTGGCAGCACTTTGGCCGCTGCAGGTAAATATACTCTGCCTTTTGTCTGTCTCCTACATCATTGCACAGAATAGAGATTATATTCATTCATAACAGACTGATGAAGGTGTTGTGATGACCCCTTTATTGCTAATGGAAGTGTTTAACCTAGAAAGCTTTTTTTCCTGTCTTCCTAAATGGGTCTGGAAACACACAGAAGCATGTGATTGTGGGAATAGTCAAGCACTCAGGAGATGTCTGTCACTGTGTTGCTGAAGTAAGAACAGCAAATAAGGTTCCTGAAGCAGAATAGGCCCCATAGCTGTTCAATGGGAGATGGCCATGGTGATGCAGGGTGCAGCATAGTGGAAGATCTGACTCATCACATGAAATCTGCATCTGCAGATGTCCAAGCATTTTATAAAGTCAGGCAAGGCCGATTATCCTGAATTAACACTCAGGGGAACTGAGGCACAGAGACCGATTCTGGGACAGAACCAGAGCCAGGCATTTTGCACCACTGTTTTGTGCTGCCTTCCTTCTCCAAAAGGATATTGAGTGCCTTATAAAGAGGCATAGAAGCATCTTCTCACTCCAAGGAGAGGTAATTTGCCTGGAGGTCTGGTACTCTGGAATGTTAGCAGAATAAATCCCCCGTAATTGAGGACGTTAATGACCTGCTATGCCACCTGGATGCTCACAAGTCTATGGGTCTGGATGGAAGCCCCTCGAGAGTACTGAGGAAGCTGGCAGAGGAGCTTGGCAAGATACTGTCCATCATTTATCAGCAGTCCTGGTTAACAGTGGAGGTCCCAGATGACCGGAGACTTGCCAGCGTGTATACACCCTTCTACAAGGAGGACCCAAAGGAGAATCTTGGGAACCACAGACCTGTCAGCCTGACAGTGGTACCAGGAAAGATAATGGATTGGTTTGTCTTGAGTGTGCTCACCAGGCATGTGCAGGACAACCATAGGATCAGCTCAGCCAGCATGGGTTCATAAAGAGCCGGTCCTGTTTGACCAACATGATCTCCTTCTATGACCAGGTGACCCACCTAGTAGATGAGGGAAAGACTCTGGATGTCACCTACCTGGACTTCAGTAAAGCCTTTGACACTATCTTCAATAGCATTCTCCTAGAGAACTTTGCAGCTCATGGCTTAGACAGGTGCACTCTTTGCTGGGTAAAAAAATGGCTGGATGGTTGAGCCCAGAGCGTTGTTGGTAAATGGAGTTAAATCCAGTTGGTGGCCAGTCATGAGTGGTGTTTCCCAAGACTCAGTGTTGGGACCATTCTTGTTCAATATGTTTGTCAGTAATCTGGATGAGAGGATCGTGTACTCCCTCATTAAGTTTGCAGATGATGCCAAATTAATTGAGAGCGTTGATCTGCTTGAGGGTAGGAAGGCTCTGCAGAGGGATCTGGACAGGCTGGATCGATGAGTTGAGGCCAATTGTATGAGGTTCAACAAGGCCAAGAGCTGGGTCCTGCACTTGCAACCCCATGCAACGCTACAGACTTGGGGAAGAATGACTGGAAAGCTGCTGGGCAGAAAAGGACCTGGGGCTGCTGGTTGACAGCCGGCTGAACATGGGCCAGCAGTGTGCCCAGATTGCCAAGACGACCAACAGCATCCTGGCCTGTGGCCAGCAGGACCAGGGAAATTATTCTGCCTCTGTACTCAGCACTGGGGAAGCTTCACCTTGAAAACTGTGTTCAGTTTTGGGCCCCTCAGTACAAGAAAGACATTGAGGTGCTGGAATGTGTCCAAAGAAGGGCAATGAAGATGGTAAAGGGTCTGGAGCACAAGTGTTATTAGGAGCAGCTGAGGGAACTGGAGTTGTGTAGTCTGGAGAAGAGGAGGCTGAGGGGAGACCTTATCTCTCTCTACAGCTACTAGAAAGGAGGTTGCAGTGAGGTGGGTGTTGGTCTCCCAAGTGAGAGGAGGAAAAGGCCTTGAGTTGCGCTGTGGGAGGTTTAGATTGGATATTAGGAAGAAATTTTTTACTAAAAAAGTGAAGGTCGGGGCTGCCCGATGAGGTGGTGCAGTCACCATCCCTGGAGATGTTAAAAATAAGTGTAGATGTGGCACTTCAGGACATGGTTTAGTAGGCACGGTAGTGTTGGGATGGCACTTGGACTTAATGATCTTAGAGATCTTTTTCAACCTTAATGATTCCATGGTGCTATGATTCTATATTGAGCTGGTCTTTGCCAGCTGTACCTGAAGAGAGCAGAGCCCCTGTGATTATCCCAGCTCAAATGTCATCCAATTAGAGATGTATCACATGAGCAGGCAGGCTACATGGTCCTCAGAGCCACAGAGCAGCCCTCTGTATCCTTGTCTTCTCTCCCTCATTCTGGTCAGTCTGTCATAAACCCAGGCAGGAGCAGGCTCTTGCTTTGTGTTTTTGTAGCCCTAACACCACAGGACCGTGACTGATGCCCCTTCTTCATTTTTACTTTAAGGAAGGAGCTCTCTGTTTCCCACAGTGGGAGGAGATGCACTAACTGCCTTTCTTTGCAACTCCAGCTATAGGGCTGCCTAAAAGCAGCACCACTCTTGCTCTTGGCCCAACAGACAGCAAATAAAACATTTCTTGCATAGCACCCAGGGTCTGACAAGCTGTTGCCAGTGTTGGAGGCGGCATCAGTGCTGATGAACTTGGTTTTGCACACAGGATCTCTTGTTCAGCGTGGTGCAGGGGTGTTTGGGCAAGTGTGGGAGAGGTGGGGTAGGAGGTTTAGATGAATGAGGGCTGTTGTTTCACTCCTGATTACCTTCAGGGTATGTTGGATGTTTACTAGCTATGCACAGAAGGCTTGGATTCAGTCTTTAAAATAACTTGCCCTTCCAGACTCTGCTGGCTTTGACTTCAAGACCTGTATCCTGCCGTGATCACTCCTGCTTGGTACCCAGGGGAATGCTGTGGTTAGAAAGATGGTTGTGAATTGAAGCCTCTTACAGCTACCCTTCTCCTCTCTTGCATGGATTTGGCTCAGCCCCATACAGCTGGGATTTATCTCAAGCTTATTTGCTGCCCGAACATAGAGAAGAAGCAGCAAAGAATGAAAGGCAGCTCCTGAGCTGTGAATAGTTCAGGATGTGGATCAAGGGCTGCGATTTATTTAAAGGGAAACACTCAAACCTTAAACTTCCATGGCCACAGGTATCTGTTGGATATGGTAGTACCCAGCTGTGTTTGGATGCACAAAATCATGGAGAAACTGTAGTTTGTACCTTGTACAATATGTAAACAGGGTGGAGACAGTTGGAAGATCTTCAGATCCAAAATCCCAGTTTTTATTCAAGCCCAGGAATGGTTCCTGCCCCAGCAGCCTCCTTTGATGCTGTGTCTGTGAGCTGTAACCCACCTCACAAGCACTCCCTTCATGGTGTTTTTGTAGGAGAACTCCGTGGCACCTCTTCAAATGCAGCATCCATATGGGAAATTGCAGTGGCACGGGAATCAGTTTTCTCAGTGAACACACTTCTGATGAGAGGATTGCAGAGTAAAATGCAGAACATTTGATGTATACTGTTCACCTGGAAACATGAATGTCATCCAATGTCACATTTTCAGGTTTGATTTCACTTTTTTTTTTTTTAGGAATCCTCAATGACCATCCCTTTGTCTCCAATTTTTTCTTCCTGCTTGCTTTTATTTCTCAACCTTTAAATTTTTTCCTTAACCCTTTCCAATTCTCTGTCTGGGCAAAATGACAGGAATTAGAAAAAAGTCATTTCTTCATCTCTTCCATGGACCGTGTGCCTCTGTTTTAAGCATGAGTCTGTGGTGGAACTCCTATTACGTGCTTCCTGCAGGGGGTAATTCAGAGAGGACACATTGCGTTGTTGCTTTCACTTTGGTCAAAAGATCCAGAGGTCTCAGAATCTTTCAAGCATCTAAATTAAATGTGTGAGTCTCTCCCGGGAACATTAAGAGATTAATCTATGTCCTGCTTTGGATTGTGGAGGAAGTCTGAGCTTAGGTCTCATGTTAGAGCACGTGTAGACCCTCTTTTGGACTTGACCTCCAGGCTGGATTATGGTTTTCCCTTGTGGTGATCCATCTTGGAACGGCTGAAGCGTGGGAGCATTGTACACCTTATCCTCACTCAAACTTCACTGTTCATCACACCGCATCCTCTTCATGCAAATCCAGAGGTAATCACCTTATGAGTTGATTTGGTGATGTATTACTCAAGTTTTTGCTGGTGTTAGGGAGTGCAGACAGATGGCTGTGTTGCCTATATATTTTAACAGTCAGTGAGTGGGTTTCAATTCTCCTACGGCATCACTATCACACAATAACCCTGGGAAGTGGGCAGCCAAGTCCGGAGCATTTCAAATCCCAGAACAGAAACATCTGGATTTTTCCCTATGGAAGAAGTTGCTGAGAGTTCTTTTTGAGGCCAGAGTTGTTCTTGGTGCTGGGAAAGTCTTCTGAGTTTCATTCATTTGATGGTCACAGGAGGGAACTGAGGTAGAATTGGGATGTACCTTACAAAGATGCAAGTTTGGATCTCAAGTGGAGAGAAAAACAAATGTGTGGATGCAGCAACAAGTAAAGGCTAAAAGAGCAGATCCTGAGAGCTGGTGGATTACATTTCCAGTCTACTCTTGCCACATTGGTGGAAAACTCTTAGCCCGACTTCATTAAAACAAAGGCAAACTGATGTGTGCAGCACCCATGCCTATGGGAATTCATGGATGTTTTCATAAAATCTGGTTTCCAAGTATAGGGTCAGCCCCATCTTGGGGCACGCAGAAGGTTGAACCAATGTGGGGGCTGCAGGGAGCTACTCACTGGCCTGGAAAAAGAGTCTGATAAATGATGAGCAGCTGGAGGTTGACAGGTATGGGATGCTGCTTATGGATGAAGGTGATTTCTCCTCCCTCTCTGCAAAACAGAGACAATCCAATACAGTAAGTTTTAGTGGCCTCAGTAGTAATGGAATTATCTGTAGGATACCATGACCCTATATAGTTAATGTGGCTTTCAGAACAAAACATTAGATATTTCCTAGGTGTCTGTGGTGCTTGATATGGCACTGTTGATGGTGGAGGAGATGCACAAACCCTCTCCAAGTTACAGGCACAGCTTTGGGAGGAGTCGAGTTTTTGTCCCAAGGGTCACTCTAGGGGATCAAATCCATTGTTTGAGACAGAAGGGACATTGTTTGTTTGAAGTCATAAGGGGAAATTTTCTAGCCAAAAGATAAATCTACAACACTAGGAAAGAAACATTTTATTTCTTCTTTTGTTTCACTCTTTTTCTGAGGTAAAAAAGAGTTTAGTGTAGCCTCAAATATAATTTTCAGACAAAGAAAATTAAAACAAATTAAAGACAACAAACCAAACTGCTTAGTTGGTTCCCCCCATTTTTGTCTTCATTTTTCAAACATGCCCCAAATTCAGAAATATCTTCAGTCACTGTGACAGTGCCTGTCTTGATGAATTAACTATTTAACAATGATTTTTTCCCTAATTCCAGCTAATAGAATAATTGGATCTGCTGGAGACAAGTTCATAAAATGTGGGATGCATAATGAATCCACTCTGGGCTCTGTCACTGAGTTACCTTTGAATCAAACAATTTACCACTGTTTCCAGGTTTCCTGCTAAGCAGGTGGAGCCACAGTGTTTGCAGGATGGTCTGTGATCACGGCATGGAAAGGGCTATGAAGTGGCAGGAGGGTCACCAGGCAGCAGGGTGGGGAGACACCCAAAAAATCCTGCAGGAACCATCCTGGGCACCACAGAGCTGATATAGGGTTGGTGTAAATAAATCCTCAGGGACACGAAGTTTCAGAGAAACTCTAGGTATCGTGGCACCTTGTTCTCCAGCAGGTCCTGTAGGACCTCATCACCTGTGCTTTCCCATTACCTGGATAACATCAGTGCTTTTGCTTCAGATAAACAGAAAAATGTGCGCCTTCCTGTCACCCCTGCATCCGTGGGCCAGCATGATCACTGTCCTTAGGGGTGAGATCAAGGCAAAAACCTCCCACAGCCTTGACTGCCACCAGGATTTCTCTTGCCTGTCCCAGCCCCAATCCCACGCCCTGAACCCTACAGTGGGAATACATTTCTGGCTGCGTATGGTCATGGCCAACAGCTTCCCATGCTTCATAAAGTGCCATAAACCCGCCAGAAACAGCTGTCTCTGAACTCCCTCTGATCCCTGGTGGAGCTAATGCCTACCCTTGGGAGAACAATTATATTTAGGAGGATTTTCTGGGCTGTGTCAGTGAAGCATATGGAACAAGCTGCACCAAAGCAGCAGAGACCAGTGGAAATAAATTTAAAAATAGTAGAGGCAGAGGAGATGGGCTGGATGAGATTCAGTGGCTAACAGAGAGCTGGGAGCATACAGATCAAGTTAGTGTGCTACAGGATTAAGTTAGTCACTGTTCCCATGCTGATGGCGAGACATCAGCCCTGGTTAGGGCTGTCCCCTGCAGAGACCCCCCCCATGCCCATGGCACTGCTGCCTCTGCCCTTGGGGTTTCCCCACTGAGTAGGATCCAAACACGTCTCCCACCCGGCTCCACGATGGCCCCCTTATGCGCAGCACCAGGTCCCAGCTAAACCCGTCCAACGTCCCTCCCTGCAGAGCTCGGGGCTGTCAGGACCCTAAGTCTGGTGCCCCAGGGAAGCTCTCCCTGTCTGCCAGGAGCCTGGAGACCTGCTGCTGCCCTGGGCTGGGGGAACTCACTCATGGCTCATGAGAGTCCCATGTTCTGGTCTCGCTGCTCCCCCCACTGCCCAGCTCTGCTCCTGCCTCTGGCTGCACAGGGCAGCTGTCTCCAGATCTTCCAGTTCAGTACCCCCCAGTGCAAAGAGGAGAGGACACCAAAGAGCTGGCCGAGGCCCGGCAGCTGACAGGGTTTGATCTTCCTGGTGCAGGGACTGGAGCACAGGAGCTCACAAGTGTGCACTGGTCTCTCCTTGGTCCTGGCATCCTTCTACGGAGGGGCTAATAGTACACCCTTGGCTTTCTACCTCGGCTCCTGGCCAAGGGCTGCCTGCAGATCCTGGGCAGCTCCTGCTCTCTGACCCCACTGTGCCGCCCTCTCTGGCTGAGTGAGTCACCAGGGACCTGGCACGAAGCATTCACAGACCTGATGGAAGTCTTACACAGGCTCCTTCTTCTCCATCACGGGTGTGGTAGCGAAGTAAATACGGCATTGCTGCTGCGAGGGGCAGGTTGCAGGCTTTGTGCTGGGTTTGTAGGACCTTGGGAATGGTGTTTGTTGGTCTTGCTTTATCTGAACTTGTCTTGAGCTGCTCAAAGCTTATTTTCTTCCTTGATTTAGTTGTAACTGCATGTTTTTTCATAAGCAAGTGGCTATTTCTTATTTGTTTTACTTTTCCATATCTTTGTCTGGTGTAACCGAACTTTCATACAGACATTAGGAACAAGCAGTTTATCTGTGCAGAGTGAGGTATTTATGCTTCTCCTATACTGGTGCAGGGTGGAAGAGTAGGGGCAAGATGTGGCACCTGAGGTCTGGGCAGAGGGGTGCAGGGTAATAAGGTCTGTGGGCTGGAGCAGGAGCTCCTGGTGCTTTTTTCTGAGTGCAGTGAGGGCCAGTGGCACCATAAGGGATCTGTATTTCCAAGCCAAGTGCAGTTACTAGGCTAGATGGGGCCAGGAGGGGGGGAGGGTGAAATGAAGCAAAGATGGATGCATGTACAACATTTCACAGGGGACATTTTCTTTTCCTTACTTCTTGATGGTGCCGTCCTCTTTCCCATCCTCTGCCCTCACATCCTTGCCTTGGCTTTCTCCTTTCTAGCTAATTCCTGAAGCCTGGGTTGACCCATCACTCATTGCATCGGCTCTGCAAATGCTTGCAGGCTCTTGGT
The DNA here is from genome assembly GCA_033558185.1 of Dromococcyx pavoninus. Classification (NCBI taxonomy): domain Eukaryota; kingdom Metazoa; phylum Chordata; class Aves; order Cuculiformes; family Neomorphidae; genus Dromococcyx; species Dromococcyx pavoninus. The sequence continues at coordinate 1,726,510 of JAUMJL010000286.1, read as the reverse complement.
GATGGAAGAGAGCTTTCACCATCCCTGGGGCAGCCAGCTGAATGGTAAATTATTCTTGATGGCAAGAACTGCTTGTTATTTATATTTATACTGCTTGTATTTATATAGTTGTCAGCAGATGTTTCTGCTAATGTTGGAGAGGAACCTGGCAGGAGGAGGAACAGGCAGCCTGGCTTTGTCCACATGGAAACACCATTTACATTTAAGAGTGTGGGATTTCTGGGTCCTCTTCAAGTTAATCTCCCAGCCATGCTTACTCACAGCAACCACAGCATGCCTCTGTGACTTCCTGATGTGCTGGTTTTTTTGGTGCAGGGTGTCACACAGGTAAGGGAACACTCTGGGAACAAATCATGCTGCTGGCCTTCCTAGGAGAAGGCAGCCAGACCTGTAACTCTCCAGCATGAGGGATGCTAAAGAAAGCTGGGCACTTACACAGTCTCTACCTGCTCTAGCAGGGTGAAGCTATCCGGGGGCAACTGCAACCCTGGTGGGCTGATGCTGCTGAGATGCTACAAGTTTGGGGAGGCAACACAGCAGGAGGGCTGCAATCCTCCACCCCTGCAAGCACTAGCCCCAAGCTAGTGGGAACCCAAAAGGATATTTTCCTCCAGTGGTGGTGTTTTCTGCTGCAGATCATGCTTGGTGGTATACTGGGGGCATTCTCAGAGTCCACCCCAAGCTGTGGACAGGGGACTGTCCTCCTGGCTACAATATCTCTGACTATAATATCACAGTATCACAGTACCACAGTATCATAAGGTTGGAAAGGACCTCTGAGATCATCAAGTCCAACCTATAACCCAACACTAACACCAACACTAACACCAACCATCATCTAAACCATGGCACTCAGTGCCTCATCCAGTCTCCCCTTAAACACCTCCAGGGTCGGCGACTCCACCACCTCCCTGGGCAGCGCATTCCAATGGCCAATCACCCTTGCAGTGAAGAACTTCTTCCTCACATCAAGCCTAAACTTTCCCTGTTGAAGCTTGAGTCCATGCCCTCTAGTTCTGTCACTGGTCACCTGAGAGAAGAGACCAACCCCTGCCCGACTACAACCTCCTTTTAGGTAGTTGTAGAGAGCAATGAGGTCTCCCCTGAGCCTCCTCTTCTTTAGACTAAACAGCCCCAACTCCCTCAGCCGCTCCTCATAGGGCTTGTGCTCCAGCCCCTTCACCACCTTCGTTGCCCTCCTCTGAACACATTCCAGTATCCTGACATCTTTCCCAAACTGGGGGGCCCAGAACTGTACACAGTATTCCAGATGAGGTCTGACCAGTGCCGAGTACAGGGGGACGATAACTTCTCTGGTCTTGCTGACTACACTATTCCTGATGCAGGCCAGAATGCCATTGGCCTTCTTGGCCACCTGGGCACACTGCTGGCTCATGTTGAGCTTCCTGTCAACCAGCACTCCCAGGTCCCTTTCTGCCTCACTACTCTCCAGCCACTCTGTCCCCAGTCTGTAGCTCTGCATGGGATTGTTGTGTCCAAAATGAAGTACCCGACATTTGGACTTATTAAACATCATCCCATTAGAATCAGCCCATCTCTCCAGTCTGTCCAGGTCCCTCTGTAGGGCCATCCTACCCTCTAACAGATCAACCCTTCCTCCCAGCTTGGTATCATTTGCAAACTTGCTGATGATGGACTCAATCCCCTCATCCAGATCATCAATAAAGATATTAAACAGGATGGGACCCAATACCGATCCCTGGGGGACACCACTGGTGACCGGCCGCCAGTTTGTTTTGGGAGTAATGAGGTGGATTTCCATTAATTAGGGCTAATTCTGCATCTAGCCAGGGTGGGGGGGTGTGCGGTGGGTATGGATGTGAGTGGTGGCTTGGGCTCTGTATTCCTCTTCTCTCTTGTTTCATCCTGGAAGACAGACACAGACTGCAAAGTATTATTTAAAATGTAATTTATTAGACTCAGCATTAGGAAGAAGGAGGGGATAGAACAGGTAATCCCATGCCTTTTCAGATGCTGTAAACCCCAAAGTGTGCAGCATCTAATGGATGCTTGACAAGCATGCAACACACTGGGAGACCTCATGTTTTTTCAAATTACATTTCAAAATCTTTGGTCAATGCTACTGTTCTGCTAGAGGGCAAGGAGAGGGAGTCCTTCTCCTTCTGAGACTAGATATTAGGAAGAATTTCTTTACCAAAAAGGTGGTCAAGCACATCTGCCTAGGGAGGTGGTTGAGTCACCATCTCTGGAGGTGTTTAAAAAATGAGTAGATGAGTTTTTGAAGGACATGGTTTAGCAGAAGATGGGTGTGGTTGGACTTGATGATCTCGAAGGTCTTTTCCAACTGGAAGATTCTATGATTCTGTGATTCTCTCTGAAGCACCTGCAGGTTTCTCTTGTTGAGGATTTTTTGGGAGATGGTGGGCACTTGGACTATTTGAACTTGAGCAACCTTGTATTCAGGCCTGAATAAGGGCACTTTTGGTCAGTAGAAGAAAGAACAAAGAGCCGTACACAACTCCTGGATGTGGGAGATGGACATATCTTATCAAGCAGAAACTGCAAGTCGCTTCATGAACAGCTTGCCATAAGCCTAACAGCAGTAGCAGAGAGAGCATAAACCAATCACAAACTGTTATTAGACGTGTGATTATTTAGATATTGTATAAAAGGGCTTGTAATCCTGTAATAGGTTGGCTCATGTTGATCATGGCGTGAAGTCCGTTCTTAAAACTCTCGCAATATTCTCTTCTCTTGACAAGGGTTCCCCAGACTGCCCAAATCTCAGTTGCTATGAGGGCTCTGAACCATTTGTCTCCTGCCCGATGGGAGAGAAATAGAGGCGGGGAGCAGCAGGAGAACCTTTCAGGAAGAGTGTGGGACAGGAGGGACTCGGGAGCAGTGCTCTCATATAAATCATAAAATCATAGAATGGTTTGGATTGGAAGGTACCTTAAAGGTCATCTAGATCCAATGTCCTGCTACAGGCAGGGATGCCTTCCACTAGATCAGGTTGTTCAAAGCCCTGTTCAACTTGGCCTTGAAGGGGACCATAATTAATTTTCTTCATCCTTGACCATTATCAAAACCACAGACCCTTTGTGCCAGGTCCCTGGTGACTCACCCAGATGAAGAGGGTGACGGTGTCACAGAATGGAATCACAGAATCATGGAATACCAAGTTAGAAGGGACACCTCAAGGATCATCTGGTCCAACCAGAGATCAGAGAGCCAGATCTGCTTATGAGTCTAAAGGCAGCCCTTGGTTGGGAGCTGAGGCAGAAAGCCACGGGTGGGAGCAATATCAGCCTCTCTGCAGAAGGATGCTGGGTAGGATTGAGAAATGGCAGCTGCAAGTAGAGCCCCATAGGAAGGAAGGTTAAACCCTGTGTGCTACCTAGCCCTGGACAGCTCCTTGGTCTGCTCTCCTCCTTGCACTGGGAAGGACTGACCTGGAAAAGCACTGGTCTCATAGCAAATGGAAGGAGAGAATCCTCTTCCCTGCAAACAGAGGCTTTGATGTCTTTACCCCTGACCTGTTGCACACTGTGTTCTGCAGGCAACGCAGCCACAGGAGCCCTGTGCCATCACCAGCTGTGGAGCATCGAGGGGTTGTGTGGTGGAGACCAATTGCCTCCTGCTTGGAGCCACAGATGCATGGGCTGTGGAAGGGGAAGGCTGGAGAGAGCTGCCCTGTGCAGGAGCAGAGCTGTGCCGTGGGGGAGCAGCAAGACCAGAACATGGGACTCTCATGAGTCATGAGCAGGTTCCCCCAGCCCAGGGCAGCAGCAGGTCTCCAGGCTCCTGGCAGACAGGGAGAGCTTCCCTGGGGAACAAGACTTTGGGTCCTGGCATCCCCAAGCTCTGCAGGGAGGGACTTTGGACGTCTTTAGCTGGAACCTGGTTCTGTGCAGAAAGGGGCCATCGTGGAGCCATGTGGGAGACGTGTTTGGATCCTACTCAGTGGGGAAACCCCAAGGGCAGAGGCAGCAGTGCCATGGGCATGGGAGGTCTCTGCAGGGGACAGCCCTGCCCAGGGCTGGTGTCTTGCCATCAACATGGGAACAGGGTCTAAATTAATCCTGTAGCACACTAACTCAATCTGTATGCTCCCAGCTCTCTGTTAGCCACTGAATCTCATCCAGCCCATCTCCTGTCTCTACTATTTTTAAATCTATTTATTCTATGATTCTATTTTCACTGGTCTAATTCTCTCACTCTTCCCACCTCGCAGCTCTTTTCTATAAGCTTTACTGGAGGAAGAACCCCACCCACCCCCCAGCCTCCCCCAGCCTAGAGCCAGGGGCAGGCCCTCGGAGAGCTGCAGGGCCAATCCTGCAGTCACAGAAATCCTTTAACACCTTGTTCCGGAGCCAACATGGAACTTAGAGCATTTCTCAGTGATGCAAACAGAAGAAAATGCCTCATCACGTACCAGTGATGTACGTGCAGTTTAAGCCCTGGTGTCAGGAGGATGGTGTTGTTAGTGTGTGCTGTGCATTGTTTTTTTCTCTATTCTGGAGTGTCGATCCTTTTGGGTGGAAAAATCAAGGTCCAGGCATCTTGTGGTTGTGCCAATGTGTTTCAAAACTCGTGGCTATGTTGAAAAGAGGGACATGCTGCCCTCCCTCGCTGTATGTTAGTCACTGCATCGTGAGGTGCCAGATCTGCTTCTGGGGCAGATCCATGTGTACTTGATGGACATTTTAAACAAAACATCAGGAGGGATTCCTGCTCAGATCCCCTTCACTCCTGACTTTGCAGCTGCTGGCAGCTAAGAAAATCCCTGCTGAGTAACTCAGACCTGCTCTAACAGCCTCTTGCATTGGAATAACTGCAGCAATAAGTATTACCCTATATATATCCAGGACAGAGCAATTAGAGCCTGTCATGATTATTACACCCTGTCTGTGGTGATTTACCAGGCATCTGAGTGCCTATGCACACATCTCTAGGTGCCTCACGCTCGCCTTTCTTAAGGACACGATCATCCCCCAAGGGATCTGCTGAATGGAAGGGGCAATTAGAGGCATATGTTATTCACTGACACAGTTCATCAACAGGATGGCTTCCCAAGGAGCAACAGCTCAGAGATCAGCCTTCAAGGGAGGATCTGCTTTATCACGGTGTGGCAGCTTGCCCAGGGAAAGCCAACGCTGCACCCTGCCTCGGAGACAGCTGTGGTTTATTCCGGAGCCAGATTGCTTCTGTGCAATGGGCAGTGAGATGTGGAGTTGTAGAGATGAGCCAGGCTGCACCAAGGAGGCACAGGGAGTGATTTCAAACTTCAAGCATCCCTCTTGTAAGCACTTGAACATTGCATCCCCAACCCAACCTGGAAGACAGGTCCCAGCCCCTCTGGGGCTTTGCCTTCGTGAAGGAATTCCAGTGCTTTTCTCCTGGTGCTCATTGCACAGCGCAGTCCTTCCCTTGACCTCTGTGCAGAAAACTAACCAGTTGCACATAGGGATGTTTGACAGCTCCATTTCGTGCCTGGATATATTCTTGCTACTCCACCCTGCAAACCTCTCTGCAACCGCAGCCCGCTTTCCCTCAGAGTCTTGTTCCACCTCTAAACCCTATGGCCTTTTGCCTGCAAACACTTTATTTCCATCCTCTTGGCTCTCATCTCTGTCCTATAAATGGAAAGGCTTAGACAGACACTGCTGCACATTTAGAGCTGTGTGACCACGAGATTTACTGAGGCAAACCCAGTCAGCTGATCTGTCCCGCTACACTCATTAAAGGAATTATTTTCCACTGCCATTCAATCTGCATCTGCACAGGGTGAGGGGAAAAAGGGCAAGCTGGCATTGTTTGCATAACTGGTGAATGAAAAAGCACACCAACCAGCGTCTCAGGAGATGGGGCATGGCCCTGACATACCTATATCACTGTCTGCTACACTCTTTATCAGGGAGTGTAGTGATAGGAAGAGAGGTAAGGGGTTTAAACTGAAAGAGAGGAGATACAGATTAGATATCAGAAAGGAATTCTTCACAATGAGGGTGGCGAGACACTGGCACAGGTTGCCTTGTGGGTACCCCATCCTTGGAAGTGTACACGGCCAGCTTGGATGGGGCTTTGGGCAACCTCCTCTAGTGAAGGTATCCCTGCCCATGGTATGGATGATCTTTAAGATTCTTCCAACCCAACCCATTCTATGATTCTACCTGCAGACTTTTCTCCTGGGCAGAGTCGAATGAGCTGGGACTATGAAGACCTCTCTTTATTCGTATAGGAAATTCTCTTCTGAGCAGGCAACATGGGCACTGTAGAAAGAAAGCTTCTTAAAGCAGATCTGAGGATCAATATCATGATGAAGAGAGGCCCTACCCCATGTTGCATAATACTTTCTAGTGTTTAAACAGCTTTTCCCTCTAGGAGACCAAGGGACATGTTGTTATACAGGGTTTGCATAGGATGTGACCATGTCTGGGGTGCAGTATAGCCCCTGGCACCAGCTGTGATGATGGGAAGAAGCCTTGGAGGCACTGGCAGAGCAGAGGAGGCCATGCCCTTGTCCAGCAGGGATGTCATCGGGGGCTGGAGTAATGCCAGTGTACATGTTCCATGCTGGGGAACAGATATAAGCCCTGTCAGCTCTGAGCTCATCTGGAGGACATAAGGAGGAGGAGAAATGTTTAAGTGTGTGATGCTGTATGAGCAAAGGCAAATGAATTCCTCAACTGCATCTGGTAGAGCATAGGAGGGTTAGAGCTGTGGCACAGACCCTATAGCATACCTTCTCTTGCACAGCCACTTTGCCGGTGCCACGGAGAGACCAGCCCAGATCTTTGGAGGGACCAAACTCCTGCTGCTCCCAATGGCTCTTAGAGACTGATTTGCACACTCAGGCAGTCTCACAGAGCAGGAATGTGAATTTGAGCATCCAGTGCCCAATCTAGTACTCTAAATTCTTGGCCATCCTCTCCCCTGACTTGCCAGTCCCATGCTGTCCCTACAGAGCTCTCTGCCAGGAGCACTGCCCATGAAGACTCACCTCCGCATGCTGTTCTTGGCATAGCTGAACCCAAATTGTATCAGAGGTAATTCCAGGTTTCAGCATCTGCCCCTGGCCTTCCAAGGCCTCTTAGCACTGTACTTTTAATTAGGAATACTTAACAGTCCTGTGGAGATTGTGGGTCACTTACCAGGGTGCACTGGAGACTGGCCTTCAGCCCTCTGGACCCTGGATGTCATCTCCAGAACCAAGGCTCATGCTTGTCTTCCATATTAAATTCCCATTTTCCTGTTAGGTTAGAGACAGGGAAAGAGGAGGAGCGAAACTCTCTGTGGTGTCGTGGATACCTTCTCCATCGGCAGAGCTCTCCTCTAGAGGAGTATCACTAAAAAGATGTCAAGAGAACTTCACTGTTCCGGCAGCCTAACAGGTCTGAGCAGTGCAATTTTTGTTGCTCTGAAATCAAACTCAGCTCCAAGAATGTTTTTGTATCATGGTGATAAAAACACTGCTTGCTTCATTGCATCCTTGGTCCAAGACATCATGTTTCTTAAGCCAGGCTGCTATTCCTGCTGGTATATTCTCTTAGCTGTGTATCTTTTTATAAACAGAGACAGATTCAAGCTCCAAAGGACCTATACCAAGCTCCACAGACTAGATTTTAATCTCTGTGATGATCAACCTGGAGATACTTTTAAGCAAGGCTGAGATTTGAACTTCCATTCCTAATTGGCTGGCTTCACAGAAAGGGTGCTGATTTTTCCATAAAAATCACAGCTTAAAACTGAAAGAAAGCCCAGTGGGGCATATATCAGATGCATTCTTGGATTCAGTTCACAGCTGCTTGATCTCAGAGCTGCTTCAGCCCTCTTCTAATTGCCCCAAGTGGATGGTTTTGTTTGGGTTGAATCTATGCTGCGTTGGCCCACTGTAATCTGCAGCCTTAAATTATATAACTTCCACGAAGAGATGGGGAAATACTAAGGCCCTACTGAAGTTTACTTGAAATGCCATGTACAGTTCCTGCAGTTTCGATCAAGTCAACCTGGAGTGACTGCTGTTGAGCTGTGATGGGTTCTTCAGGACGTGGAAGGTTTGGAGAGGGGACATTGATCTATCACTTGCTGGACACCAGGCAAAGAAGTTGGTGTTAGAGTGAAAAAAAAGGTCAGCATTGTCTTTGTATGCATGTCCTGCAAACAGTCTACCTGCAGTTGCATATCTTGGGGAGCCTTTGGCTGTTGTGCTGTATGCAGCACAGATATCAAAACAGGGGGGACCAAGATGAGACTTGTAAAAAATGATGGGAGAGAGTAGCAATCAGGAAAATGCAGTTTCTGGGGAAAGATGGATTGAAATGGGATTTTTAGCCAGAAGAAACCAAGTGGAGACATAAAATGGCCTTCAAATACATAGAAAAAGCTGGTACAAAGAGGAAAGGAATAAACTTTTTCATACCTGGGATGCATAGAAGCTGATATTACAGGCTTGAATCCTACCTGGATATTATGGAAAAATTACAAGAATGAAGAGAGAGGAGGCTGGAGAGGGCTTGCAGTTCTTGTCGCTGGAGGTCTTAAGCCACATGGTAGATAAACATGTACCATAGCTGGGCATGCCTGGGGCAAAGGATGTCTTGGTGGCTCTGTGAGTCCAAGTGAAAATGATTTGTTTAGTCTAGGAAAATAAAGGATGAGACATCACTGTCTATAAATATGTAGGGAGTCTGGAGAGAGAAGGGATAGTAAAGACACTGCAGAGAAAAAGAAGTTACTTTGAGACAACTTTAGGACAGTATGGACTAGGCGGGACGAGGACTCTCAGCATCAGAAGATCCTTGCTGCAAAGCAAGGACCATCTCTGCCTCCCAAAGTGGGGAACTGAGAAAACTGACTCGCTCAAGGAGGAGCTCCGCAATCTCTGGATGAGGTTACACCTGAGGACTGCACCCAGGTTTCCAAATTCCTGTTGAGCCCTTAATAAATCTCAGTGAAAACATCTGATGAAACCATGGAAGGCCCTGAATTTTGTATGGTTTCAACATATGTTTATGGTTTCAACATAGCTCAGGCTTGCAGTGGTAGTGGAAGGTGTCTGCTGGTAAGCATATTCCTCAAGCTTTAAGTCAAACATATCCCAACCAGCACAAGCCATGGCTGGGGCTGCAAACATCTGGCCAAGCTCAGACAGGACCATCCTGCTGCAGGTGGCTGCTGTGTCCCTGTACATTGATGACCTCTCTGCTGCAAATGAGGTCCGCATCTGGACTCTTCCCTTCCACCTTCAGCTTTCCAAGGTCTCCTTTCAGATTCTTCACATTACACTCCTCTTGAGAAATCAAGGTTTTCCTCCAAGGCTACCCTAGACCTACATCAGCACTATAAATCGTGCAGGGTTGGATTTATTGCTGTTATGTGGCAAACTGAATTAAGGTCCTGTATCACATTAGCAGCTGCTGCAGCATCAGTATTGGCAGCTCCCACTGACTTGGGCTGCAGGACCAGGGTGTGGAGACAGGAAGAAGCAGGTTCTGCCCTTTTGTGTTTACTGCTTTTCTCAAAGGAGAAATGAAGGTAGAGGGTGAGTTTCTGCAGTTTACCTGGATGAGTCATGGACTGCCTGGCAGCATGGTCATCTTTCTATGTCTCCTTTTTAGCATGTGGCTGGACCTGTTGTCTGGGCACATACAGGTAATCTGAGCTGGCAAATAGACATGAGGCTTCATGGGAGGGCTGAGGTCCCTCACTATGCTTTGCCCAGCTCTGATGGCCATGAAAACCCTGGCTTTACCTACAGACATCACTGGAACAATTTGCACATGAGATGTCTTTCTCTTTCCCCAGCGTTACAAAATTTCACCTCTCCTCCTCTCCAAAACATGCGTTTGGCAGTTGGGAGGGAGCGGAGATATCAGGGGCCTCTCGAACACATTCCTGCACAGCTGCTGACAGTTGAGGCCAGAGAAGATCTCTGCTTCTTGGCTGATCTTGACAGCTGCCTTCGCCCCTATGACTCCTCCTTGTTGCTTTCCCGGGGATGGCTGAAAATCTCCAGACAGAGAGAGGGGCTGGAGTGCTCCCACAGAGGAGACAGGGTGAGATGGAAATTTCTGCTGGGGATGAGTCACACTTCACATGCATGACTACGACTGGAAAAAGCAACCATTGGCAACTGCTTCCCATCTTTCTGTGGTGCAGGGGGGAAAGAAAGGCTTGCTGGTTCCTTTGGGATCACATTTTTTTTGGCTTGTTGTGCTTTAATAGGGATGAACAACAGAGCTGAGCATTCACTGGGAGGCTGCAAGCTCTGTGCATCAGCCTTTGCTCCAGCATCACACCAAAGTGCTGAGGGATCAGGAGAAGGAAAGAGGGAAAGGTTCTCTTTGGGGGGGTTGGGTTGGTGTAAAATCGCTTCCCCACTCATCAGGAACCATAGTCCCTCTGCCCCCTGGTTTAAGGGTAGGACTGATGCAGGGGAGCAAGCTGTCAGTAGGCCTTGCTGCAGAAGCTGCTGTCTATGCACTCCCAGCCTCCAGACATTTTTAGCCTAAACACAGCAATGAGGGGGAGCCACCAACATGGTTGGTTTTTGGTAGGGTTTTCTTTGCAAAATGGTTTTCTTCAGAAAATGCCAATTGGCTGAACTTGCCCTTGCATGCATATCTGTGAGCCTGTATGGTGCTTACCAGGTTTCAACACATTTCCATTAGGAACAGGCTTTATATTTTTTCTGCTATAAGATATATTAGGCCAGTTTCACCCAGGTTGGGGAGAAGCAGCAGAACTGGGAATCAAATCCCGAAGGAGTGTCCAATTCCTAGCTAGTAAGGCACAAAGCACAAGATGATTTTTTTTTGTATTCTATCCATGTCACTTGCTTTTTTTCTTTTTCCCTGTCCTAGAAAAACTGCACAAGTACCAAACCTCCAGTTCTGGGAGAACAACCTAGCACTTCACAGGTTGCAAAAAACATCTTCCTGGAAAGACACTGCCCCATTTTGTAGACACAGCACCTGAGCTGTTTGCTCACAGTCACTGATAATCAGGGCTAGATGTGGGCACAAAGGTTTACCTGTGCTGCTGGGTCTGGGAGCATCCTCATGGTGTGGATGCAGCACCCGCTGCTATGCGGTACTGTATCATAACAGAGCAAGGTCTGGATCTGGACCAAACCCCTCTGCCTCCTTACCCCTGCAGTGACCACCTCTCCAGTCCTCTGGGTTTTTCCTTATAAGCTCTTCCTCCATTTCACATTGACTTTTGTGGCATTTCTCCTCAAGATCAAGAAAAACCCACAATCCACGTTTGTTCTGTTGTTGCTGACTGTGAGAAGCAATTGTACCACTGCATTTATTTCTGCTTCCCGCTCTGGTTAGCATTAAATTTTCTTAAAGATCCTCTTGCACAGGAGGGCACTGAACCATTGCATGCACTTTATAGAAAACATTCCCTGCTTGTGCCTCTCCAGTAAAGCCAAAATGCCCCTGCCTAAAAATCTATTTGCCATTCAATCCAGCGATGATGGAAAAGTTTTAGGCAGGGAGGGAGCAGCACTAAACCAGCTTTGAGCATGGATTTTGGTTCTGTGATGGAGCTGCAGAGCATAATCCAGGCTTAACTTTGCTGGGGTGCAGGATTCATGAACCAGGAGAATAATAAACTGCCCCTCAGGCTGTCTGGCTGATGGCTGGAATTTGAGGAAATCCTGTGAGTTTCTAATCTTAGGCTGCTTTTCCTGGGGAGTTTATTCCTTTAAATAGAAAGGCTTAAATGAGATTGACTCCTACAATCCTTCTGCTCTGGACTATCCTGTAATCTTTAGTGGCCAGCAATGGGCTCAGGTGCTCCATCACACATCCTTTCTGTTTCTGCTGCGAAGGGAGAACAAGGCTTAGGTGGGTTCATTTCCTGCTTCTTTGTCCCATCCAGCCCACTTTTGGAGTGATTTTCAAACACACTCAATGGGCAGTAGCAGCCTCCAAGCTTTGTGAAACTACACACACAGAGAGAAGTTATAAATGATGCGTCGGGGAAAGGCTTGAATATGAGCACAACATTTTATGAGACACTAGAGAATACGCATAGCAGAAAGCTTTTACGACCACAGCCTGTCCTGGGTTTGACTCAGTTGTACCATGTGCCCAGAGCATCCCTCACTCTAAAAATAGTCCAAGGACATCTAAAACACAATGAGCTACTAAAGCCACGGTGGAAGAAGAATGCTCCATAGATTTTGTTGAAAGAAGAGTTATACATGGGTAAATCTGGAGGCCTCACCTCCAGGTGAGACACTTTGGAATTCTTAATTGGGTCATTAATTCAGAAGAGCATAAGTAACAGAGTAATTTAACCAGGCATGAAAGCCAAAGGCAGAAAGGTTGCTAAGTGGTTCGAAACCATCCTGCTGAAGAAATCCCACTGGCCCAGCTGGTGCTGGCAGCCCAGGTTTGATGCTGAGCTGGATAATGTAGTGGTACCGCTTGGAGATCTGTCACTGCTCCCCCCGAGTGGCAGGGAAAAGACCCTACTCTCTGCTGCTGCAGGTGTCTGGGCTTCTCCCAAGTCTCTCCCGGGCTGTTTGAAGCCCATATGAGATGGGGAAGGAGGGATGGAATGGCAAGAGTGGGTCATGGAAGAGAAGAAGGGTAATGGACCCATTGCTGCAGCTGCTTCATGGCCCCAAGCCAAGCACAACCAACAGGCAGACCACTGCCCAGGGCTAATGGAGCAGAAAAGCCAAATGTGATGTAAATGAGCAAGATACAGCCCTGTCCATAGTGAAACTTGAGACTGGGTGCATCTCTCTCGGGTGTGGCTGGGCTGGTCACACCATGCGAAAAGAGGTCTTTGAGGATGCAGTCACTGCTGGGGTGAAGCGCTGCGTGGATAAGCGGTGCCCAGCCATGCTGCATCCCTTTCTTTCATTAATGCTGTCTGTCCATGTGAGAAGTGTGGCAGGCACCGGGGCTGCAACCACACAAAGACACAGGATCTTTTGGTTGAAATACCTGGGATGCTTTCTAAAGGTTGTTGGATCAGTCTGGAAGGGAACATCTTGTTCACCTGCTCCGATTCACACAAAAATTAGGTCAGAGAGTATTGTTCCCCTCGACTTGCAATGGCGTGAGGGAATATCTGAGTGAATTCAGGCTTCTCCATAGTTTTGCAGTAGGATTTGCAGTGGCTGGGTCACAAATGGAGAGCTTGGCAGCATTTTTAGTGGTGCTGTTTGCTGCAGAAACCACTTATTTTTGTCCTTGTATGGAGTAATAATCTGATGTCTCTGCTGAAATCTGTTATTTGTCCAGCCAGACTCCATAACTTTACAAGGTCTTTATCACCGCCTTTCCCACACCCCAAAGCAAGACACCAGCCTTGGCTTTAACCCATCCTCTTCCTCACCTCTGCAAATCCTCCTGCCTAAACCTGTTCCTGGCTCTTCTCCTCAGCTAGAAGAGCATGTCCTGGAGTGCAGGTCCCACTACCTGTCAGCAGATGGCTGGCAACCCGTTCCCATGCTGGGCAGCAACTCACAGACCAGATCTCCTTATCTCTGTACAATCCAGTCTAGAAGAGGGGTCCTTGCGCTGCCTCAGCCTGCCCTGTCTTCCCCACCCTGCTGATGTGTCTCCAATGCCCTCTGACTTATTCTCAAAGCACAGGGAAGGCTGAGTGGAACATTTTTCTCCTCCTACCACCCTGTTCTGGAGAACATGGAAAGTCTGATACTGCTGGGAGATTGTGATGAGTAAGCATTTGCATGTGCTGAGTCACTGCAGAGAGGTGCTAGAGAGGAGGGGAAGGATGTCAGCCTCATCAGTTGAGTGTATATCAGGAAGAAGACCTATCTGAAAACAAATTCCTATTAATGAAGCACATTGAGCTATCAAGGAAAGGGCACGACTTTGTAGGGCTGCTTCTAGTGAGGCCACTATCAAAGTCTCACCCCATAAGGGAATATTATTGCCTGGACCTGCCTCCATCTGAATCCTTTCAGATGACCCACAGCTCATCATCTGGGAGGTGTGCTGCACCCCTAACCTGTGGCTGGCCTTGCAGACCTGTCCTGGGCCAAAGACTCCCTCTTGGTATCTCCATCACACCAAGTCTGGGGAACCATTACGTCCAACATGCTGTACTGCCAGGGAGACTGTGGAGGAATGCCTGGAAGGTCCACAGAGCAGGGCTTTTGGGATGTCTTTTGCATATAACTAATTCCCAGTTCCCCTACTGATGCAATGTGTATTTTTGTATTTTAGGTAAAGGTGCTCCTAAGCACATGATGGCTTCAGGTGTGGATTAACTCAGAACGTCATCCCTAATGCTCAAAACAGGTTGAACATTTAAAGGTGAGAGTTGCAGCACAGGCAGGTCCTCTGTGCTGGGCGTCTTTGCTGACACCCCCACAGACACCCAAATATCACCAGTCCCTCAATGACTAGCACAGAGTGCACCAGAGGATGCTTTAAGTATATGTCCCCATATCACCCTCTCTCTTGCCAAGCACTTGCTGGCTGTAGGGATGCTCCTCACAGCCAGCCTGAAGGGGTCTTCATTATTTTTATCAAGAACTCAATTTCCTCTCTCCTTTCTTTCAGCTATAAAATGGGAAAAAACCCACCCCCTAGGATGACAGGTTTAGGAGAGACAGTGAGGAGGACTTTCCCTTCACAGGTACAGCAGAAGCTTATCTGCACGCTGGCAGAACCAGAACTTCCTCCAGAAGATCTTCCACCCTTCATCCTGTCTGGAAGTTAACATGTTTGCTTTCTCCTCCGTGGCTTCCTTTCTCTTCACCTGCTCCTCCTCCTGAGAAGCAGGTCACAGGCAGAATTCAGATGCATGACAGGGGTACACACACACCGAAGAGATCTAAGCTGACTTTTTTGCTCTTATCAAAGTCCAGTACTTCTTCCCTGTTCTGGCTGAGTTCAGTAGTAGAATGAGGTAGTCCTGGCTTTAGAATTTCACCTCCATTTCCAGCTTGAATGGGATAAATTTCCAGGTCAAGAATAGTTGGAAGAACTGCTCCAGGAGTTTTTGGGCTCAGAGTCTCTGCTAGGACCTGCCTTTAACATGAAATGACTTTCTGTGCTTGCTCAAAGCAGAGGCCAAGCAGGGAGTGAGGCCAGAAAAACAGGGGGTCATGACAGAGTTTCTTTTTTTCTTCACTAAACTCTGAAATAAAAATATATCTCAAGCTTGTTTTGGGTTTAACAAGAAAAAATTTGTCTTGATGGGAACCATCTGTGGCCAGGAGATGCCGGCTGCTCTCTGCTTTCCACCCAGCACTCGAACCGTGTTATTTGGGATGTGTTCCACTCCCAAATATTATTCCTCTCATCCCTGTACTGGTTAGAGGAATCCTAACTATTTAAGGAGGCTTTTCTCTCCAGATGGGCCCAGCATTGAAAAGCAGCAGCAGCTCACTACACCCATGTAACATAATATTTGCTTTCCTCATTACAATACCGCAGCCCGGCACAGCTTGCTGGTGGCTGCTGGTCTTGCTAGTGTAAATACTGGAAGCATCTTTGTTATAACCTTTCCACCCCAGACGTTACCTCATGTTCAAAGCAAATATCTTTGGTCTCTCCAACCTGTCCTGCAACCAAGAAGTGGAGATGCCCTTGCTCCACATGTGCCATGCTGCTAAAAATTAAGTGCATTGGCAGCAGTTCCCCCATGGTGTAGAGGACCGCGGTGGTTGCTAGAGTGGCTGTTAGTCCCACATGGGCCTTGGGGTATCTGCCAGAGAATTGCAACAACTTCTGGCTTGAAGGATTGGCAATGGGAGGATAAAAAGTTTTATTTACAGCCTCAGAAATGCCAGAGAGTAACTAGTATATGGAAGTAACTAGTAACTAGGAAGAAGCCTCCTAGACAAGGAAAAGGAGGGGGAACTCAGGATGAAACCAACAGAAGAAAGGTCACACCTGATCCTGGAAGGAAAGGAGAAGCTGAGTATGTTCCTCCACTCATACCATGCTTCCAGCCGGTGAGGAGACTGTCCAGCTGATGTGCCTCCTCCTGGGATCAGCTCTCTGCAGGTCGAGCAGAAAGCTGGAAGTGAGATGAAACCAACAGGTTCTCCATGCTGCATAGGACTGAAAGAGCTGCTTGGATGGCAGCTACATACCTGACCAGGGATCCACCTTCTGCTGAAGAGTAAGACACTGATCTGAGCTACCTAGGCATGAAATAGGCCAAAATGAGCACTTCAGGTGCTTTTACAAACCTGGTTCGAAAGGAGGATTTTTGCGAGGGCCTTACTAGCCACGACATCTTCAGAGCGAGTCCAGACCTAGCTTGGGAGATGATTTGGACCCATTTGCACAAGTGATGGCAAGACACATAGGTCTTGCCTACAGTGTGCTCCTGCTTGTCCTTTGAGAACAAGCAACTGCATTGAATATGGGGGCTCCTGAGTTATTTCAGTCTACCAGGATCAAATGAGTTAGTTTGCTTCTTCATGGAGCCAGCATGAGCTGGCTGGAGAGAAAAGGTGCTGATCCCACATCACTGCCACTGCTCCCTCCCTCTCACTAGAGCTGGCACAAAGTGTCCCAGTGTCACGGGCACTGGTGGATTTTGCAGTCCAAAGGATGAAGGCAACATGCCTTCCACCTTTGAGGTGGGCAAAATTCATCCATAAGACTTAGACTTGTCTCTATAGCCGAGGATGTAGTGCCATCTCAGGAATGCAGGATGCTGTGACACTGCTTTGCCCAGCCCTGCTCTGACCACAGGTTGGGAATAGTCATCGCTGCTCTCCAGGGACAGCCAGGCAGCCCTACCTATCCTACCTGTCTTGCATCTCTAAGGATTTGTATGATAATTGCTGAAACACCCTTGAGTTTCATCCTGCCCTGGAACCGCAGCACCCCAAGGACAAGGAGCCTTTGCAGCTAAATACTGGCTCAACCCTGGCCTGACCAGTGCTCCCAGTTCAATGGGAACATTTTGCTCTGGCAAACATGAGGCAGTATTAGGAGCTCTGCCAGAACAGCTTGGTTTGCAGAATTGAAATTCTTACTGTGTCCAGGCCCTTTGTCTTCTCCTACTATTTCATACCTGGCTTTCATTTCATCTAGGAGAGCGCAGATGCTGCCTAAGGACTCTGGGCTTGAAAGCAAAGCTAAACTCATGCAGTAGTAAGTGTGGCACATTAGTGATGCAAACGGAGCAGTGAGGCACCGGTAGGAGCTGTGTGGGCTCAGCTTTTAATGTGGCACTAGAAGTCTCCTGGGAAAAGTCTTCATGGAGGATTTGGGTCCCCAACCTTCAGGCAATATCTGCTCTAACACTGACTGCTCCACTCCCTTTAAAATGGCAGGCCATCCAAATGGTGGCTAGCACAAGAGGTGTTCTGCAAGGAGAACCTACCTTTCTAAGACCATAAATTAAAGACCTCATGGGCCAAATATGCCCCAAAATGCCAGTCTGACATTAATAGAGGAGTGTGTTTTTGTGTAGTTGCTGATGCTCAACAGCTGAGTTCAGGTGCACTCCACACACACTGTATTTCACCCATCAAAAAGCAATTCACAGATGAAATTTATATAAACCACTGGAACAGCACCTTGTAGAACCACATTATATTGCAACAGGAAGAAAATACATTACTTCTTTATTAGAAAATGGATTCACATAGCATTTTTCAGACAATGAAGTTTTGAACTCCGGAGGTTTAATTTCAGCATTGTTTGTGCAAACATACTCCAAGCCAAGGGCTGTAACAAATCTTTCATCCCAGCCTGCAGATAAAGCCCCTGTTATGGGGTCATCGAACAGAGACCTTCAAACTCTGTGTCTCCTTTTGAGAAAACTTTGGGATGGAGATAATCAGAAAACTGATGTTCCCCTTTGCCTCACTGAATAAGAGAGGCTTTGTTCAGGGATAGATGTCAGGTCTGTGGCAGAGCTGCTTGCAAGAGATTTTATTTCAGCTACCTGCAAAGCAGCTATGAGAAGAATGTGGTAGGTTCCTCTCAGTCTGGAGAAATGGAGACATATCACCCAAAGGTGTTGTTTAATATTAACTGGACCAGTGCATATCTATGAAAGGTTTGGTTGTCTGCCTATCTGTGTTTTTATATAAACATCACCTCCAAAGTCATATTAACGTGGCTAAAGCCTGGCACAGGCTGGGGCCGGCAAAGGTTCTCCTGGAGGGAGCTGTATTGACGATCGTTTTGTCAATAAATATAGATTACTGTGTTGGCAGCAGGAATGCAAGCCCAGACCTTCCCATGCTCGGTGATGTGCAGGCACAGAACAAAGGCATCATCAAAAAGCCTTTGATTAATGTTTCAGTTAAGAGAAAACAAGGGGCGGACAGGCAGGGAGCAGAAGGAAACAATGCAGCTCTGTTTGCATGGGGAAGCTGGTGAGTGGCTCTGGAACGATGCTGGGGTTTGCTTTCCAGGGAGCTCCTTCAGCAAAACCCACCATGATTTTGATGCAAGCAATGTTTGGCCTTCATACTCATCCTCTCCGACTCTTTAGGCCAGATGCTATCAGAGGCATCCTTGGGAAATCTTCTCACAAGAGCAGGGCAAATCTGCTTCACAGGATGACAAATATATTTATTTCCTTGCTGTTTCAGCTACATTTGTTTATTAAGTGGACCACATCTAGGATCTAGAAAATGCTGTTAGACACAGTCATTTTGACTCATTATTTCAGAGATGGCTTTACCTACACGCCCTGTAGTTTTCACAATATATCTAAACGCAGTATGGCAGTGGGTGGGTAGATATTCCCACCTACAACTAATTGCACTTTTCAAAAAAGGAGTTGCAGTCTTGAAATTGTCTCATTTGCAACCAACTATGTATTTAGGACTGGGTTTTCCTCCCTTAATCGACCTTCATTTGGGGAATTACCAGACGGTGAGGAGGATGCTGGTTTAATGGCTTTAAAAAAGGAAAGAAAGGGATCCTTGGTGGTGCCAAAATGTTCCCTTCCAGGAGCAAACAAATTCAATATGACCTCAATTCATCTCTTTTCATATATGGTGTATAAGCATCTTGGAGTGGTCTCTCTGTGTCCTCCTCACCCGTGAGCACTGAGCGTGAAGTAGCAGAACCAAAGACCTGTCCCACCTGTACGCTCATCATCTGCCTGATGCTGGTTTGTGTGGCGAGACAAGAGGAAAGGAGATGGAAACTGCTCCTTACTTCCAAGAGGATGCACAGATGGGTCTTGGGAACGCCATGTGTTGCATCCCAGTGTTGAGTGCTGCTGGCTGGGTCAGTCACTTTGGTTTTCTGTCCATTAGAGAAGATATCTCCCTCCTTCAAACATCTTAATGTGGGCACCAGAGGTACTGCTTCTGATAACAATGTGTAGCTGTAGTCAACAGCTACACATTTTGTGAGCAAGGCCAGCAGCAGACCATAGGCAGACAGGGAGGGAGACATCTGGTCTAACTGGAAGGGAAGCCATTGGTCCAAACTCATGTCCAGGTTTTATTTTATTGCTCCTCTGGCTGAACACAACCACGAGTGTCTCCTGCACTCGCAGACCTTTAGCAATGAAGGCTGGTGTTTGAGGCAGTATGGGATTTTGTACTAATGCTTGCCTATTTTTTTCCCCTGTAGTAGATCTCTATCTAGCTTGGGATATGGGACTGTGACTTGCCATCCACTTACCCGTGGGTACTCTTCATTGCAGTGGCTCTCCTCTTCAATGAAGATATCTGCACAAGATCATGCACCACTTTCCACCTCATCTCCATCAAGGGGTCTGTGGATAGACTGATCAAACCCATGTTTCTCCAATCAAGCCCTTTGACTGTGGTGCCAGTCCAGGAGCCGTTTGCATAAGACGTTGCTACAGGGGAATGTCCCTTAGGGCTTCAGAGGGAAAGTAGGGCACAGGGCGCTTTTCATCGTGAGATACCTTTATGGAAACAAACATCCCTCACCTTGCCATTGGACCACCATCCCTACAAAGACTTCTCCAGATCCTCTCATCTTTTGACAACCAGCCTCTCTCCATCCCGCATCCTTATGTTGCCTCTTTTCCCATCTGAAGACAATCAGTGCTTCCTGCAACCCACTGTTTGAGCCTTGCCAGCTTTATCCTTACTTGCTTTTTCTGAGTTTACAGAGTCACTTGCTGGAAAAGTTCATACTTTGCTCCCATGATTTGGAGCATGGTAGTGGAGAGGCCAGCTGCAGGGGGAGATAGCGCTGTGGTAGCCAATGGTGTGATCAAATGCTGGTTAACCTTTGCCCAGGTGTGCTCCACTTACCTGTTCAAGGTCTTGACTGCACCTTTCAGATGTAAAAGAAGAGGAAATACTTTTTGTGACTGACCTGATAGCACACCTTATATCATATCCTGCATTCATTTATATAAAACAGCCTATATTTAAGTACTGTCCCTGCAGTGGAAGAACACCTGGTTTGCAATAGAAACATCAAATGAGGAGACTTCTCCTTCCGTTCATCACTTTCCCTGATAATTTCTCCTAACTGTTAAAAAAAAATTCTTGTTTGTCTTCCCAATTGACTTTGTTGTTTACTTCCAGCTGCTTGGTCTACGTGAAGACCAAGGGCTAATTTTGTACTGATGACACGCCATAAAGTATTTTATTCTGACAGTGGGGAAGGGATGCAGGACGCTGACTGTAATTCTTTTTTCCAGACTGTGCCAGGACAAAATTAGTCCTATATTTTTTTCATGACTGTTTGGACTATCAATACGGTCACTGTTTCTCCCCAACATCAGAAGGCTTCAGTGCAGTAGTTAGAGGAAACTGAGGGTTGCTGAGACCTGATTTACCTGCAGTGATAATCCATTCCAGTGACTTTCCTCCTGTATAGATACATTCATCTTATCTCCTGAAAAGGTTGCAGCACTGCTGGTTAACCTACCACAGAGCAGGCAAACACAGCTATTGTGCAAACAGGCAAAGTGTTTCCTGACTTAGCAGACAAATTGTATCTTCATCTCTAGTTGCTGGGTAACATCAAACATTCACATATTCACCCCCAGTCATCTCTACAGGGCTCCCAAGCCCGCTACCATTCCTGCTGCAGAGATGGATACCTTGCACAGGCCTGCTGGGGTAGACTCATGAGAAAAAAGAGTTCAAGGAGAAGTTTTAACACAGAGGATGCAATCACAAAATAGCTCTGCAAGTTCTCCCTGTAAATGTTATTAGGGTAAAATAATTGTGCCTAAGGGGATGCTTGCAATCAACACCCTCCTTACACTTACTAGAGGCACACAGGCCTTGGAGAAAGAGTTAGGAAAAAGCACCTTAATGAAAATATTCACAGACAAACACAGGAAAGCGCAGATCTCTCGCCTGTTTGCCCTGCATTCCCCGGGTGTTTGCATGGGCAAAAACAATTGTGTCTCCCTTACCACGCTTCCTTCCCCTTGCTCAGGGCTCGCTGGATGCTGTGGACCGCAGGGCAGTCTCGACAGGGATTTACCTCCTGCCAGCTTTGCTGCCACGCACAAGCGGGCAGGCAGACATATGTGTCTTGGCTCGCTTCCTGCCAGACATCTTCTAGATAAATTTGTCCTTGCTTTTTTTGTGCTTAATTTTCTTCTTCTGCAAAACAGAGATAGCATTGCAAATCTTCGAGCCCTGCTCAGTGCCCTCCATCCAGATGTGGCATCGGTATATTGTCAATTAATCAGATGTTTCTTGCTCTCCCAAAAAGCTAGCCATGGAGAAATCTGCTGTGCTTTCACCATACCCTATCTTGCTTCCCAGACCTTCCTACTGTTACCTTCCCATCCCTGGCCACAGCAGCAAATGCAAAAAAAGAACATCCAAATATGCTCTGACATCTGAGAGGAACAAGATGCCAAAAAACATCCTCGGCTGGGTCATCAGAAGGGCTCAGGCAAGTGTTTCTCCAGCAAAGACTTCCTTCCCATGAGCCTGGAAGGAGGAAAAGAGGATTTTCCTCTACCTACAGAAGGGATGAAAACACAGTTTTGCTTGGAAGAAGGTGATGCTATGGTTTAGGACCGTACACCTCCTTCCCCCTGTTACCCTCCTGCAGGAAACTGCAGCATCTCCTTCATCATCCCCCTCATCCAAAACGCCAAAGCGCTGTCTCCTCTAAGACTTTGCACATGATGTCCTCCTGCATTGGCAGATTTTCTATCTCGTGTTTCCCTGCCAGAAAATGAAAATTTCCTTTTTGGACTGATTTTTCTGTTCCGTAAGCATATAACAAAATGCTTTCAGGATGTGGTGTGAAAACTGCCTATGCCTGAAACTTGCTCCTGGTTTAAAGCATCAGTGCTGAGCTGGGTCCTAATGGAGCAGCTTAAAAAGTAATCACATGCTGTGAGTGTCACAAGAGTAAAAAGGGTTTTAATGAGGGTTTTATACGTGCATCATTTGAAATGACTGTGACTGAGGATATACAGTGAGGAATGAGCACAGCAGAAATCCTAGCCATGCCAAAGGGAGATATTTAAAATAGCTTTGAGCACTCAAGGCCTTAAACATGGGATGAGGAACTTTGAAATCTGAAAACAATTTTCCCAACCTAAAATTGCATCTATTTTCCTAGAAGCT
This sequence comes from Dromococcyx pavoninus, assembly GCA_033558185.1. NCBI lineage: Eukaryota > Metazoa > Chordata > Aves > Cuculiformes > Neomorphidae > Dromococcyx > Dromococcyx pavoninus. The sequence goes on along the minus strand of JAUMJL010000286.1, from coordinate 1,704,006 downwards.
GTCTAGAAATTCATATGAAATTTCCTTCCCTTGGCCACTCTATGATTTTTTTTTTTACTTGCATGGCTTTCAGCAGCCAAAGTGCTGCTAGCAGCAGTGGGAAAGACTGTCCTTCTGCTCTTCATTCCTCTCTTCACAGCTTCTTGGAGGTGGCTTGAAAAGGAAGCCTACCCTAGGCCTGCATCCCTTGTGGGAGCCTATGTCGGATTCAGCTGGCCAAGCTGAAGAAATATTCTGAAAATGTGCAAACTCCAGTTCTTTTCAGAGGCATTTTACTCAGCAAATGGATGCTAAAAAGCAAATTACTGGCTGATGTTAGGAGCAGCTGCAGAGTCTCTGGAATCTTACAAGTTACAAGAATATTTTCTCCCAGTGCCAGAAGAAAATATTTTTCCCTGATCTTACAAATGGCCGAACTATTTCTGCTGAAATTAAAAGGAGACCATCCCTAGGCAGACACCCAAGTATGTAAAATTTCATCCCTTGTATTAAAAACCTGGCAAAGTCACAAGGACCTATGTTTATGTGCCTCAAAATACCTGCATCTGTACCATGCCCCCGTGTGTATCCACCCTGAAGCCTGGGGAAAACACATCCTGAATCTCTGCAATGGACCCAACAACCAGGTGGCAAATAAAATGCTCCCATATATAAGTTTTCATTGGGATTTAAGATAATCACAGCTCTGAGGGACTTCTGATTTTGAAATGCCTGCCGTCAGCAGTACTGTAAGGAAAAGCATTTGTCAAACAGCTACCACGACCGCTGCCTGTAACGATGTCTGTAACACAGCACTGTGTCTCTGGGGCTGGAGGTTGTTGGATTAGCCTTTATATTCTGATTTTTCACCTCCAGTATTTTCCTGTAGGTGAGGTTTCCCTGAAAGTGGGTGCAGCTTCTTGGGTTATTTCTAGCCATCTTAGGAAAAAAAAAACCCAGTTGCCAGTGAGCTATCAGCTTGTCTGTCTTGGTAAACGTGAGACTGGCATCTGTCTCATACTTACTTGTTATTTTGACAGCACATCTCCTTCTTCTGCACCATTTAGACCATGCAATCCTCGAGGGCTGGCTCCGAGCATAGGCCGGAATTGTGGAAAATGGCCATTTTGCAGAAAGAAAAGGAGCCATTGCTCTCAGGTGAATATTTTGCCACCTTGCATCAAGAAGGGCAAAAAATTCACACCAAGGATACCGTTCAGTTTTGTCTGCAGTACTGGGGGGCCCTGGACATCCTTCTGGCCCTGATTCAGAATACAGAAAACAATTCTGAGCATGGTGTAGACACATTGAAACGCTCATTCTTTCCTCAAACTGCTACAACTTGACAACCCTGAACCATGCTGCCCTTAGTGTGTAGATGAAGTCCATGGGACCTGTCCATGGCACAGCTACATGCTTGGGAGATCAGGATCTAATGTAAGACCAAGTGCAGGTGATGAAAGTAGAAAGAAAAATAAATAATAGGTGGGTTGGAAAGGGTACATTTACAGAAGCAGGGGAAAGGAGGCTGCAAAGCTCAGAGTTATACTCAATGCTCTTCACCCCCCTCCACCCACCCAGGTGGGAACACCCTGCTGCTCAAAACATCCCTTTTAGCAGGTTTTGAGACAAATACCTGAGAAATAAAAATATGAATGATGTGTTTTCCGTCATGACCACTCTGCTTCCTGCTCCAAAGTGTGTATTTACTGACACCCAGCTAATGGCAGCCTGGTACGCACACGGCCATATATTTGCTGTAACTTGTGGAGGTTTCCCAGGTTAGCTTTCTATTTTATCTACACGTCACGTGTGTGTACGCCCGTCACGTTGCTCCCTGGGGTGGACAATTTGAGGGCATCATGGTACCGAGGAGGAAGATGTGGGTGGATGAAGGCCAAGGAGAGGTGCTGTGTGATGAAGCTGAGTGTTCATTGCTTTTGCAGGACTCGGCCTTTCCAATCACAGTGTCACAGTGCCACACACTCCATGGATTTCCCAGCCCCTTGGGGCTGCTGGGCATGAGGTTTGGGGCAGCACCATGGCAGAAGCAATGTTTTTCCTTCGGCAGCGGTGCCTTCAACCTTTCCCTTGGCAGGGGACCCATCAACCTCAACCTCTGAGAGGTTTGCTTGCAGCTGCGTGCGTCCTTTCAGGGCAGTGTTACAAGCCTGGGGAAGAGTGGCTGGAAAGCTGCTTGGTAGAGAAGGACCTGGAGGTGTTGGCTGACAACCAGGTGAATATGAGTCAGCTGTGGCCCAAAATGGCTAAGAAAGCCAATGGCATCTTGGCCTGTATCAGAAACAGTGTGGCCAGGAGGACAAAGGCAGTGATTGTGCCCCTTTACTCAGCACTGGTGAGGCTGCACCTCGAGTCCTGTGTCCAATTCTGGGCCCCTCACTACAAGAAGGACATTGAGGTGCTGGAGTGTGTCCAGAGAAGGGCAACGAGGCTGGAGAACAAGTCCTACAGGGAGTGGCTGAGGGAACTGGAGTTGTTTAGCTTGGAGAAGAGGAGGCTGAGGGGAGACCTCATCACTGTCTACAACTGACTGAGAGGAGGTTGTAGCGAGGTGGGTGCTGGTCTCTCTCCCAGGTGAGAGGTGATCGGACAAGAGGAAGTGGCCTCAGATTGTGCCAGGGAAGGTTCAGATTAGACATCAGGAAAAATTTCTTCACCAAAAGGGCTGTCAGGCACCGGCACAGCTGCCCAGGGAGGTGGTTGAGTCCCAGTCCCTGGAGGTGTTTAAAAGACGCGTAGATGAGGTGCTCAGGGATCTGGTTTAGCAGTGGACAGGCACGGTTGGACTCCATGATCTCAAAGGTCTTTTCCAACCAGATGATTCCGTGACTCTACGGACATCCCAAAGAGAGACACTCCGAGGCTCTGGGTGCTGCCTCCTCCTCCTCTCCTTCCCCCTCCCGCTGCCGCTGTGCAGGGCGGAGCCGCCGCCCCTGCCCCGCCCCGCTCCGAGCGGGCGGCGGAGCCGAGCGGAGCCGCGCTGGGCTGCGGGCACGGGGACACAGTGGTGCCACCTTCCTCTGCCGCCCCTTGGCTGTCCTCATCCCACCCTCTGCCACGGGACGGCTCCCCGGCCGCCGGAGGGAGCATCGCTCAGCGGGGCAGGGGTCCTCTTCCCTCGGGGGTTGGCGACCTGGAGGATCTCCCAGCGGCAGCAGGTAAACGGTTGGACTGGCTGGACTGGGAGGAAGGGGTGAGTTTTTTCATCCCTCCTGCCCGACGAGGGGGGCGTGCCGGGTGCTCCCGGGATGTGGGGATGTGATGCTGAGCCGGGGTGGGGTGCGTTGGGTGTGTGGCAGATATGACAGGTTTGACCCCCGAAAGGATTCGTGTTGTCCAAAGAAAGTGATTCTTTTACTAAAAGGTGTTTTCTTACCCAAAAGGTGTTCCTTTGCCCTCTGTGCCCCCCAAAATGGTCTATGCCCTCCCCCCCTCACAATGGCTTACCTGGCAGGGAGCATCCCAAGCAAAGTTGGGAGGTAAGAGTGTGCTACCATGTGGTGGGGGTCTTGGGTGGGCACCCACCTGGGGAGAGGTCCTAGAGTACCCCCTTGGGTCTTCAGGACCCCTTCATTTGCCAGGGTGTGGATCCACCCCTGTTCTCCTGTAGGCCCTACTTGTTTTACAGGTAACACTTCATTTTTATACGCTATTCTCAAAACAATGACATCTGCAGCGTCGCACGGCTCCAAGGCTTTACACCAGGCTTGTCTGGTGCCATAAACCCCTGAGGCAGCAAAGTCCCAAGAGAAATTTATTGCCACTTGCCCACCACAGGCTGGAGGAGCACCCTGTACCCATCCAACACCCGAGCTCTCCTCCGATGATGTGATGAGGATGTCTTGGATAGCTGTTGGGGACATCCCCCCTGGAGCAAAGCCCTGTGTTAAGGACTCCAGATTTCTTGCCAGCACTGAGAAGAGAGGGTGGAAGAGGGTGGATGTAGAGGGTATTACTTTGTCTTGATGCTTGGCAAAGAAATTGCTTGGAAAAAGATGTAATTTAGGAAAAAGACAGGAAAAAAACCCTCACTGCTGTTTTATTGAAGCTCTCTCCCAAGTCCTGTGTATCCGCTGCCTAGAAAACTGGGCGTTGAGGAGTTGCAGTCGAAATGTGAGCTTTCCTCTGGAAAAGGTCTGTTGTAGCAATTCCTAATGTTGAAGCTGCGAAATTTCACCCTGGTGAGATGGAAATGGGGATTCTTCAGCCAGAAAAAAAGCTGGCTTTGTTAAACTCACCATGGTTTGGGTTTTCAGGGATGGGTCTGTACAGCCACTATTAGTACTTGTAATCATGCGGGCTTAAGGATTATTTTGGGGATGGAAAGGGATTACGGATAGATGTTTGAAATAGTCATGACCATGCTGCATGTGAAATTAAAAAAAATGAATTATGGTTCTCCTTGCTGTGCTCTGTCCCTGTATGAAGGAAAAGGAGTGCTTGCCCAGTAAGACTATACAAGTTTTTCTCCATTAGGAACTTATGCCACACATGGAGAATGTTAAACCTGACCATGCCATTCGGATGCTATATTCTCCTTGGGTTGCTCCCAGGAAATTTAAACTGCTGCTTATTAGTGAGCAAAAGTTAGACTGGTGCTTATTCTTAAAGAGCTTTTTTGGGTTTGGATCACACAGCAATGCAGGATGAATGCTTCTACCTTCTTTCCTTCTTATAAATTGGAGCTTGCACTTGGCAGGTGTGGCTGGGGAAAAGCTGAAGTAAATGGATTTCCTGCCTTGCATTTTGTCTGGCATGTCTGTGCTCACCAGTCATCAGATTGCTACGGAAAGTGTTCCGTTAATACATTACACAGCCGTTATCCACCTGAGCAGTGATGCATCTCAAACTGTTAAAACCTGCTGTTTTAACATATATTCTTCCATCAAGACTTGAAGCATCTTCATGCCGATACCCCAGCAACATTTAGCTGCAGAATATTTCTCTGTGATTTACAATGTACTTCTTCAGTGGCTAATATAAGCTCTGCTTTGAAGCAGAGTTAATTTTAGAGTGGGCGTCTCTGTCAAGCTGTACTTTTTCTATTAAATAAGAATGTTCTGCATGTTACGCTTTTCCCTGCGATGGATTCTGTACTTGAAGGCGAAGCATGACTGATGTTTGTCTTGTACATTGACAATGAGCAGCGCAAAGAAAATGAGTTCTGTTTGGATCAATTTATTTGGTGATAGATTGTAGATTCAGAAACTGCTGGCTTAGAATTAATGATAAAGTGTTTAGTTTTTGCAAGGCAACAAATTGCTTTTATGAACCAGGAAGATTACAATGAGATACTGAACCAGCTGCAAGGGCCAGGGACTATTTGTTGCACTTCTATCCGTAAACTGCCAAGCGTATTTGACTGCAAGTAACTGCATTAAAATTGCCATAGTGTTTCACACTGCTCACTGCCAAAACCAGTATATTTAAGGTTTTGTTATTTCTTTTTTTAATGTGGGTAAGTAAGTAGCTCGCAGTTGCAGTTGGTGTTATAGGTTGAGGTCAAGATGCCGGTAAGCAGAAGGCTCATTCACTTTGTTGTTTGCTTAGAGGCAATTTGATGTTCACACGTGGTGGAAGTTAGATCGAGGTCCTCTTTTAACAGATGTATCTTCAAGGAATATTGTCCTTGAATTTGCTTTGTCAGTCTTCCTGAGGGTGATGATAAAAGGGTATAGTTGCACTTTTGAAATACTCATGGCATTGTGGCATATAGTTAACAGCTTATGCGTGAAGGTGTGATTATTGCTAACATTAAGAGTGTTGGGCTGGACATGGCATGAGCATTTAGGGCTTCTTCTGAGAGCAGCTTTCCTACAAACATGGGATGTAGGAACATGCTTTCCATGGAAGTTGTGATGCTGCTTTGAAACTCCCTTTTTTTTGAGAAAATGCATCCAGAGGGTCTGTGCTCCTGCCCAAAAGTCCTTTAATGAGATGCCTTGCACCTTCTTGCTGCTATTGAGATGACATGAGGGGATCCACCTGGCAGCCACTTGGTTGTGACCATAAAGAGGCTTCATTAGGCTGTAGCAGGTGATAATTATCCTTGAAGGAGAACAAATGGTAGGGGAAGGGTTGACCCTGGTAGTTCGTTCTTGTGCAGAAAAATAAGTGCTGTTGGTGTGAGGGGGCTATAGCTGCTTTGGGCTTTGCTGGTGCTAACTGCAGTTGTTGTGGAGTGAGTAGTGTCTCTTGGCTTCTTCTCTTGCATTAGGGCATTTGCCTCTCAAAATCACTGTAATGAGCTGGGCTTGAAGCTGAGCGGTTCCTTCTGCTCAGGAGAGGGCAGTGTCACACAAACGAGCTGCTGCTTTCACGACGCTAAAGTACCCTGGAGAGACAACCTTTGCGTACCCAGGGGCCCAGGAGCATCTTGCAGGGGTCCGACATCCACTGTGCATGTAAAACCAAGGCATGTCTTCCTCCCCAAGCAGAATGCTCCCCTTCCAGCTCTACTCTCTGCTGCCTTTCCATGACAATGAATACACTGCTGGTGTTTAACAAACCTTTGTAGGAGTATTCTTAGCATGATGCTGGGAAAAGGGATTTAAAAGGCTGTTTATAGCGGTTGCTTTTGCCTGCCAGCCCCTCCATAAACAATGATTAGATACAGCTACTTTAATGCGTGTCTTGACTTTCAAAAAAAAAAAGCTGCATGCTGGTGTTTGGCTTTGCTGCTTTTTCCTCTTTAGCTAACCATTGTGTTCTCCCCGCTTCCTGCAAAATTACCCACAGATACTGGTGGGACAACTGCTTGAATATTTGGTTAAATAGCTTGTCATTGCTCAATAACCTGATAAAAGCCTTGTTTTTATATGTAATTAAATATTTGTATAAGGTTTCTGCCAAGGAGTGGTTTCAAGGTACAGAGTGTTCCCCTGAAGGGTAGTCAAACGAGGACCTTCTTGGGTGGCAATTAGAAATTTCTCCATGCTTATGCCTGTCTTGATCCATTGCGTGTTTTCACACACTGAATCCATTACATGTTGTGATTGAGCTTTGGCTCTTTTGCCTGCCTGGTCTTTGGGCAGGATCAGCTTTATAAAAAATGTTTCTTTTGTGATTTTTTTTTTTTGGTGGCTCCAGGTATGGCTGAAGTGGACTGGTATTTCTTTTTTATTTTCCACTGGATGAAGGGTGGGATGGAGGTAGGAGGGAGGCAGAGCACCTTGCCTGGGGTGATGCACAAATCTGGGCACCAGCTCGATCACTGGCCTCCCACATCTGTGCTGAGTCCTTCTGGCAGCTAATCTCTTCCTTGGAAAGAACTCATACTGGTTTTAATGTAATTTCTTAATCATGACAAAATTGAACCCTCCTGTTCTCTAAGCACTGTGTCCTCAGGAGCTGGGCTTTCTGTGAGGCTTTGTCTGCTGCTTAGGGTCTGGACTGCTGGATCCTGGAAGACTTAGAGGTGACGGACTGTAAATTTATGCTCTTCTTGTCTGGGAATGCTCAAAAGGATCTGTTTCACTTTCAGATTTGCCATGTGGCACTGTGCTAAAGTGGCTTTTATCTGTTACTTTTCTCTTTAAAGCAAGCTTGCTTTTAATTTTTAATTTATTTTTTCCCCTGAATCTTGCCATTTTTCTTAAAACTTTTCTGTAACTTTTGCAATCCCTTTATAAATGTCTGGTCCTTGTGTTTTGCTTCCCTTCTCTCCCCCAGACCTTTAGTGATCTGAAATGAAACTTCTCCTTCCCTCAGCCTGAGGTTTGCACAGGACAGAAATATTCTGGTTGTCCGCTAATGCTGGCTGCATTTAGTTTCAGGCTCACATTTTCACAGGCTGCTTGAGAAAAGCATCTTGAGTCTGACTTAAATAGCACAAGGTGAAGACCAGAGTTTCCTTTAATAGATGTTTTGCATGTAGTTTTTAAAACAATGTAATGAACTGGCTGTATCTTTCAACGTCCAAGTGTTCTGAGCTACTCTAATAGGTTATATCTTGGGCCACTTAGCTCGTATTGATGAATCTCTTGAGTTGACAGTCACCTAATTGTAAATCAGATTGCCTGAGTCTAAAATCCAGTTAATAGTCTGTTTGCATACTGCAGAATTGCAACAAAACAAATAAAATATATTACATTTTCAGACTTGGCGATGGCTGCAGTCCTGTGGCTGGTGGCTGGGGGTTGGTATCTGGAGGTGTGTGATAGTGCTCCATGAGGCTGCTGGGAAGTTGACCTAATCCTGTAGCAGGTCACTTAAGAGCTTGAAGAGGCTTTGAGGCTCATGTCTAGGTTTGCTGTCTGACTAAATTTCCTAGAGCTTTGCCACCAGGACAGAAACTTGGTGTTAAGAGGCAGGCTTGGCCCCTCCAAGGTCTCTCTTGTGTGTGACTGCAGAGCTTTTTCCTGAGCCAAACCTCAGAGAATGGTGGTAAAGCTGGGATATATTCCGAGTCACGTCTCCGGTCCCCTGCCATGCAGAGTGCTTTTCCTTCACGCTGCCAAGGGGCAAGGTGGGGCTGGGGTTTTTCCAGGTCATGTAACTGGAGGTAGTAGATGACCAGACCCTGGCTCTGAGGTGGCCAGAGAGGACTTAAGGTTGTTTACAGGGCTTTACCATGATGGTGAGGTCACTGTGATATTTGGGTGGATTCTGTTTTGTGTGTATTTGTTTTTTGGGTTTGGTGTATTTTTTTTTGCCAAGAGGTAATAAATGCTTTCCTTGGGATTAAAGTATTTCCTGCATGCCTCAGCTGTTGCTTTAGGAAGGAGTCATCCAACCCTTTGACCTTCCTTTGGAGACAAAAAAGGCTTTTTGGAGAAGGTAAGAGGGTACGTTCAAAACCAGGGTGTCTCTCTCTTACTCAACTACTTTCTTGTGTGAAGAAGCCCCACAAAGAAGTTTCTTGAGGCTGTCAAGTAGGTGATGTTTTGTAGGCAGTTGCCTGATACAGCAGTGATTATATTTGCAGGTATTGTGGGAATTTTGGTGTCAATCTACCTACTAATTATTCATGCCTCTTGTCAATGAGACCTTTAAACTGTCAGTCAAACCTATTGCAGTTTGAAATCCAGCAAACAGGCAGTGTTTGTGTCCTGGTCTGAGTGTCCAGGCAGAAATCCAGCTGCATGATTTGCTGCATTTCTTCCAAACTTCTCGGGCTGTGATTTCTCCATCTGTGGCCATGAGCTGGCTGTTTGAGCTTAAAAATCTGCACAGGAGTAATGGCTGAATAGTCCTTGTAATCTGTGGATGGTTTTGGGCTTGCTAAGAGACCTGGAATTCGTCAAGCCAAGAGGTAATGAGAGACCTATGGCTTCTCCAAATGTCTATTTTTAGATGCATTCTTGTTCACATGCAAATTATGTTTATCATAAAAGATTGCTCTGCACTTAGTACACTGAACTTGTAAGCCCTGTTTTCTGACTTTTAAATAGATATAAAAATACTTGCCAAAAATATGTATATTACTGCCTATTTTTTCACTGTGCTCATGAGCTGGGTCCTATGAGCTCCTGAACTGCTTGCTATATTGCATTTGATGCTCTGTAAATGCATAGTGGTGGGTGGCTCTTATTTTAGGAGTGTTTTTTCCCCCTGCTTGGGCTTTGGCATTAGCTTCCAAAGTTGCAAGCTTCTGGCAATTGTGCTTGTCTTTTCTGTTTCTGCTCCTGAAACCTGAATCTGTGTTAAAAACGAAGCAGCTAAACTCGTATTTAGCTCTGAGTTAATCACTGAAATGCAGAGTGCTTGCAGTCCTCATTAAAAGCCTAATTTAAAGTGCAAGGTTGACAGCTTGGCTGGAGATACTTTCCCTTATCATAAGTGTTTCCTAATCTGTCTCCTCTGCGTAAGAGTGGGTTTTTTTTCTTTGCATCACTAGGCACTTGCTCTTGGAGAGCTATATGTTAAAGGAATGTGGTGTACTTGTGGGTAAGACAGCTGTATATGTTAAAATGTTAATGTGATGGGAGTAAGTGTGCTCTGGTGTCTGTTACGCTGTCAGGCAAGCCTTTGTGCCTCACAAGGTCACACTGCTGCGTGTGCTGCATCTTCCTGAAACACAAACTGAGTGGGTTCTCCTTATACAGTTTTGCTTTGCAAAGAAAGATAAAGCTGCTTTGTGGGATCATGGCAATAGAATTGCTGTCCCTGAAAGCAGGGGCAGGAGCTGTGTGGCTGAAGGCTGGCATCTGAGGAAGCATTCTTCCTTGTGTTTGTACCCAGGCAAGTGTCAGCCCTGCAACATGCTGTGGTTTTGAGTTTGGTCCTGAGCTTACACGGGACATGAGGAGTTCAAAACTTGTGCTGTAGTTTGCTAACCCTCTGGAGCTGGAAGCCCTCTGGATGCAAGAGGGTCTTTGCCTTTGGTACAAATCATTCCTAACAAACACCTCTGAGGAGGTCAGTCATCTGTCCTGCTGTTCTGGGAGCCATGGTGGAGGCAAGGACCTCTTCAGCATCCTGAATGTTGTCAATGGGGCCAACACATATAACTTGACAGCGTTTGACAAAAAAGGAATAGTCCACCCTTACATTTGGTGACTAGGATTTAGCATATACCAACCTTTTCTTCTGCTTAATTTAAGGCAAAAGTCTTTAACTGAAGTAATCTGGAAGCTGTGAGTATTGTCCGAAGTGAGATGGATGTGTCTGGTAACACAGCTCAATTAACTCGATGTAGCTTGGAAAATTGCTCTCCCTGTTGAAAAATGAGGGTAGTGGGGAGAAGGTGGGTAATGCCACCAAGGTGGAGGTAACCAACATGGGAAGCTCAGGTCTGATGCTGTCCTTGTTGTACCAGAGAGTCCTGCAAAGCCATCGTGCCTGCTGATACCTGTGGTACTTGGGGACATGCTTGATACTTGCCTGTGGGGTGGCACCTATCTTTGGGCAGTGAATAAGACCACAAAGAAGCTATTAAAGAGTCTCTCTTTTTAAGGCATGAAAAACATGGCAGTAGTTTAGTGACCACCTGCCATAGCTCAGTGGTAACAGTGACTGACCCGACATGGACTAACCAAGTGGACAGGGGATCCCAGCAGAGGGTGAGCACCCCACCAGCAGCTGGGGGAAGTGGGAGCCTTCTGCTGTGTGTTTTGTGTTTCCACGGAAAATTAACCATACTGGTGGCCTGTCCCAGTGTCACTTAGAGCAGGGTGATAAATGCTTCGTCTGACTGGGTGGGAATCCCTTGTGCTTTTTATCCTACTGATGTAGTAAATGTCACTGTTTACAGTGGGAATCTGTTAAGTTAGCAGGAATGAAGCCTGTTGTGGAGCTGTAACCTGATGTTCAGGCTTTCTTAGAGATGACTGCAGTGAACAGTTAGAGATCCACTTTTAAGAGCAGAACAAGCTTAAAATATTTCTAAAATTTTGACTTAACTTTGAAACCCTTCTACTATGAGAGTCCTTAAATCCAAGCTTCTGGGGTAATATTCTGGTTGAACTGAGTGCATGAGACCATCACTTAGGCCCTTTTGGCTTATTTCCCCCAGTGCAAAATATAGACTTCTTCCCCATTCCTGGAACTTTGTAGCTAAGCTGCACATTTCCTGCAGGGACAGATCTGGACCACTGGCATAAGGGCTAGGGTCTGCTCCGCTCCTCTCCTTGAGCAATTTGAGGGCTGAATGTAGGGCTGTCCTTGCTAGGAGCTATGGAACCTTTGAGGGATACATGGGATGAGGAGCAGGGAGCCCTCGAGTCACGAGTTTGGGCAAATGGAGTCAAAAGACAACGTGTCCACTCGTATTTCTGCACCTTCCTTTCCTGGGCATTACATGCTTCTCCCTGTCTCTGTTGATATTTGCAATAGTGATAAGAAAGGCTCTATAACAAGTGTGTTCTGCAGCAGAGAGAACTTACTGTGCGCAAGAGCTGTTCCAGCTGAGAGCTTATCAGCACTATTAAAACTTTAAGGATCAGTAAGGCTTGAGAGATGTGGGTGTTTTGGATCCCTTAGCACTACCGAAACATCAAATGAGGAATTGTGCTGGAAGTGCTGCTGCTCTGTAAGTCCCTCTCAAAGTGTTTCCTTTTTAAATGAAGTGGACAATTTGGGGAATGAGGCTCATAATCTGGACCAGCATGTGTCTTAAATGGAGCCATCTGGTTACTGTGCTCTATTTGCATGTAATGAAGTGGCTGATGCTTACTGAAGGTGGTAGCTGGTCTCAGTGTGGACTGGATTAAATTCAGGGATCCACCTTCTTGCATCTCACCAGGCTGCTCTTTGCTTGGAGAAAGAGCCCTTCGTGTTTTTGTGCAGCTATTGCAGAGAGGGCAATTTTCCCAACTTACCTTGATGCTCTTTCAGGGCACTGACCTCTGCAAGGATAGTGAAAATATGGGTTGAAGCTGGTGAAGGGTACAGTGGTGTAGACCTGGCCCAGGAATTACCTGACTTCCAGCTTGATTTGGAATTGCAGAATTCCCGGGACCGCTCGTGTCAACTGAATGCAGCAAGATGAAAGGGGCAGCTGCTGGTCTGACTCTGGGTGTGCCTTGTCCTCAAATTTGGGCAGCTAGCTCCATGCTTACCCAGGCACCTCAATCCTCTTGGAATCTGCAACTTGGAGCCTTCTCCAGTGGGCAGGTGCCCACAGCTTCTCTCTACAAATGTGAACAGAGTTGATTTTCTTCTATTTAACCCTCCAAGAGGGAGACATGGTGATACCTGCTTTACAAGAAAGTGGTGTGATCAGAACAACTGCTTCCCAAAAGGAAGAGGAAATGAAAATGCTCATCTCCAGCCTCTTAAAAAGTTCATTCAGCTGGAGGGATGGAGGCTGGAGGTTGAAACTAGACAGCCAAGAGCAGGTCAAGGACCTGAAAAGGGAATCTGTTTCTCTGGCTGCTCCTACTAGGAAGTGGAGCCAGAGTGAGAGATTACTTTGCTTGTTTGCTTTCCTGTTGTTTTTCAGGACTGCTGCCAGCAATGCCCCAAACGTACAGAAAGTCGTGGGAGAGGAGAGTCAAACCTGAGGTTCACCTGTTGGCCATGGCAGGAAGGTACCTCTAGGTTCCTATCCTCTAGCATGGAGTGTCCCTTTTGTTGTGAACTCAGGGAAAAACAACCACCAGGACTGATATATGTGTTAGGCTGTCCTGCTCTTGAAGACTTTATTTTTATTCCAATTTTAGAATAAATTTATTTCCTTTTCTGTTGTACTGATTCCCTGGGGGGGGAAGTGGGGGAGCATTTTCTCCAGAATGACATGAAGGGTGGTTTGAAAGACCTGGTGCCATAGCAGGAAACTGAGAAGCTGGGATTTGGCAAGAGTGATGCTTGCTGTGGTATGAGAGCAGAAATATGCCTGCCCTCTGCAAATCCATCCTCCAGGGTTTTGGCTGGCTGAGCCAGGGTTAGTCAGAGGAACATCAGCCCTGCCTGTGCTGCAGGTGGTCTGAACTGCTGAAAGAGATGCCTTTTGGCAGAAGTGGGAGCAAAGGTTTGTTGCTCTTGCATGCTGCTGCACTCAAGGTCAGCATGACCCTCTGGTTCTCAAATTGGGCAGTTGGGTTCACTTTTTCAGCAAACATTTGCCACTGCTCAGCTGTGTAATCAGCTAATGGGATTTAACACAACATCCGATGTTTTGAACTCGGCTTTGTGATAGCAACCTAATCCAAAAAAAGCCAGAGTTAAAATAAGTGGAAATGTCAGTTCCTGGGGCTATCCAATTCCAGTACCTCACGTAGCAAAGCCATTTGATTTCTACCAGAATTGATACACTAATCATTCTACCAGAATTGACTCAAAACGTTGTAAAACTGGGGAGAAAGAACATCTATTGGTACTTATTATAGCTCAAATACCTTATGCTTAGGGCAATGTCTCCTGTGAAATTTCTCTTGTTTAAATACCACAGTCAGAAAACCCAAACCAGCCTTTTGTGTCGAGGGAAGGTGGATGCAGTGATTTCAAATCCTCTTTACCTGGAGAGCTACTAACTGAATCCCTGACCCATTTAATATGTTTTTAGAAGTTTTCTGCTTCCAAGTTGGAAGTGAAATACAACTGTGGTGGATCCTGGAGTTTAGATCTAAGGGAAAGAAAAAGTGAGTGGTTGTAGGAGGAAGCAGCAAGAATATCTTAAATCATTATGTGTGTACTATCTCACCTCTAATCTTTTGGGCTCTGGAATCAAATCTGGACCTCAGCCAAATCTGTTTGCTTTTTACCAGACTCTGCTGGACTCTGTAAAATAACTGCTTCCAAAGTTATGTGGAGTCCAAGGAGGAGCATCTGGTAGAGAGGAAAACTTTTGTCTGAGTGATGCTGTTTCGTGGGAGTGCCCCAGTGCTTGGCCAAGCAACTGGACTTTGCATCCTCCCTGTGTATGACTCAGCTTAGCCAATGTTGTCTTCTGCTGGCTGCTTTTGCCTAGCTGCTCGAAAGCTTATTGCTGTGTTTCAGTGTTGCCTGAAGCTGATGAGATGTTCTACTCCCAATCAGGCCGTTTTGGATGATGGATATCATATGTTTGATTCCCAAAGACTGACCTTTTTTGGAAGAAAAGGTATGAGATAATTATTACATAAGACACTTGTGGCTATCAGCTCTACTGAGCCAGCTCTTGGAAAGGGTGTGAGTAAAACCCTGTTATGTCTCATGCACCATCAGGTTTAATGCTTGCTGTTGAAAAAAAGCATTGGGCTGAAGCAATGTAGCTGGTGTTAAAAAAAAGAAAGTATAGCTGCAAGTGGCTGAACTTTGAAACAAATTGTGCCATGGTTCTTTGGTGAGTGAATATATAGGGACTACTGAGGTGTCTGAATTCCCACCAGGGCTCATTTTGGGTGCTTGGGTGCCTGTGGGGAAAGCCTTGTGTCCCAGTAGTAATAAATCTTCTCCTTGCCATAAAGCATGAGGGCTGTATTTAAAAATTTTTCTCTGAAACCAGCTACAGAGTTTGATCTGTCTCTTTTTTTTCATGTTGTAAGTGATGGATTAAGTAGGGTTTGCACTTCTCTTGCTTTCACAGAACTGCAAAATGCTGGGAGGTTTCGGTGTCGTGGTGGCACAGCTTAGTGAAGACCTGTATGCCATGGCCATCCTGGAGCTCTCAAGGGCTTGAAGTCTGTGCAGGCTGATGTGTTTTCCTCCCAGAGTGCTTCAGTTGTGTCCTGTCACACTTCAGCCTAGGCAGAAATTGGTTAAGAAACTCTTTTGTTGTTTTTCTTTGTTGTTTATTTTCTTCTCCTGGAAGTTACTTTGCAGAGCAAACGAGTTTGACTGGAAGGATGAGCAAGACTTGTCTGAATGCAGCACCCCACAAAAATGGCTTGACTTTGATTTTCCTTATTTGCCTCCTGAAAGCTAGACCTTTCTCCTGTGCAGGTGGAGTCATGTTGGAGTTTAGGACAAGTGTTTGCTTTGAACCTCATGCAGTCATAGGAAGCAGAACTTCACTCCTTAGCTGTAGGTGCCTGGTGTCTCTTGTCATCCTGTCACCCTGTTGTGTTTGTCCCACAAAAGAAAGGACCTGGCACTTCCTCAGTGGGGCAGGATAAGGATGTGAAGACTTGCGTACTGTAGAAAGGCAGATAGATATCTAGATTTTTCCTTCTTTGGGGTATATTCCCATGTATCCAACTTCCTTGGGTGCTAATCTTTGTCTAATTGTGCTTCTGACAGAACTGCTTTGCAGATGTGACTTGATGGTGTCAGAAATGAATTGTTTCATGTGAGAAGTCAGATATCTTTCCAGTACACTTGCAGCCAGGTCTGGACATACCTGGGATGGGAGAGACTCCAGGAAGACCTGGTGTGAGCTGCCTCTTTCTCTGAGATTTGCCTTTTGAGAAGTCAAGATGTGTCCTCAGTTGAAGACTGGTGTTGGTAGCCTGTATAAGCCATCTACAGGACTGTTGTTACCACAGGAGTATTTGTGCACCACTGTCCTATGTTCACCCAGTGAAGTGATGCAAACAAGCTGTTGAGCAGTTGTGTGCCAAGGCAAGAGGAGCTCATTCCTGGGAAGCACCTCTCCTTAGGTGAGCTGCTCAGCCTGTTCCTGCACCTTCAGGTGCCTGCTCCAACGAGTGGAAATGCAGCTCCAATGACATGTTCAGAGTGTTTTTAGCAGGTTGACTGGAGGGAGGGTGACAGATACCCAACCACACAGCATCCCATTTTCTGTCAGGGAGTGAGATGCCTAAAACTAATCTACCTGAATATCTCTACCAGTGAGCTTGTGGTGAAGCTGGGGTTCAGAGCCTTGTCCTGCAATCCCTGCCCCCAAATGCTTTGTGTGCACTGCAGCTATGCTTTCCTCTTGCAGCAGGCAAAAACATCCTCCAAGAGCTGCCTTGAAGAATCTGAAAGTGGTGGTTGAGCAACCCAGCAGAAGGAGCTGGGTGGCCTCTGTGGGGGCTGGAACGGGTAGAGTGCACAACACCTGCATATGAAGGTGATGAGATGTGCTTGAAGGGTGGGATTTTTGGGAGATGTTACAGGCTGAGATGTGAGAGAGGGTCTGGAAAAGCCCGTGTAGGAGACTTTGCCTGGCTTCTATGTTTTAGTGAATAGTTTTTGCTCCATTATGATAATAACCTCACTATAATGCCACTGCTTCACATGAGCAGGTCCTTTGGAGAACTATGGTCCAGAAATGGAGTATGTGGGATGGGATAAGAGAAGAGATTCTGCAATAGTTTTTCTCATTTCCCTTTCCTTTCTACCAATTTTTATCCAGAGCAAAAGCCAAACGATCACACTTAATTTGTGATCTCCCCTACTCCTTCAGTAATGGATGGTAACTAGATTACCATAAATACTTCCTCTTTGGAGACAACCTACCAAAAATAGCTGGGAGCTTGTATGTGTGGAGTGGTACTTGGCAAAGTGCTCCACTCACTTTATCCTGAGTGTGCCAATGGGCTGAATTCACAGAGCATCCTTGGAGTCAGTGGGGTGTGAAGGTGATAGTAGGAAAACCTTGCTGTGGCAGTGACACAGAGACCATTTCATCACCTCGTGGGGTGCTCTCCGTGGAGTGTTTTGCAGCTAGAAACCATTACCTGAGAACTGCTGCTTTTCATCCCAATGGCTGAATATGTTTTGTTACCCTGGGGTTGTACTGAGAACATAATGGAGGTCTTCAAACTGGGCAGCTGCCTGCAAAAGCAACTTGTAATGATCTAGATACGTAGAGGCATCTATCCCAGTAACCGTGGATCAGCTGAGTGGGAGTAAAATCCCAGTATTGTGGGTCTGATTAGAGGACTGTGAGCTATGTATAGCTGCTTTTTGTTGAGAGACGTTTGCACATAGTGCAGAAGTGTCTGACAGCTGAACCTGTCTCTGTTGCACCCCCACCAGACTGGTTTAGAGAGACTCTGTGGGTTGCTCTGTAAATAATTTGGGAGGGTGGCAGTAGGGAATGTGTTGACTTCTTGTGTTCAGTGTGGAAGTGGCACTTTCCCATGTGGGGGTGGTAATAAATGGGGGATGTTGCTGGAGTTGATGAGCATGGGAGGTCTGCTTAGCCATTGAGGCTCAGCTTTCAACTGGTGTTCTTAAGCTGATCTTAAGGCTGATGTTAAACTGTAAAGCATTGCTTTCATGGTGCTTATTCACATGAAATAACCTCTCCGCTGGAGGTAGGAACAGCTTTGAATGGTGTGACTTGGTTTCTCCAAATATTGTTGGCAAAAGGATGGTTTTCAGACTAAACATGAGTATTTTTAGGACAGCTCATGAACTGGTATAGAATAAACAACAGAATAAAGTGAAAAGTGATGTAATTGGGACAGAGCTTGAGGCTGCTCTCTACCCTTACCCTAACCAAAGCCGACAAGTACAATTTCTGCTGAGCAGGGGTTGCCAACCTTGTGGGTCTCCCCATGATGTAGCGGAAGCAGCACAGTGCACGTTGTTGTGAAATACAATGTGAAGCTGGTGGATGGTGTGAGATGGAAGTGGGGGGCTGCTGAGAGAATATTCTTGGTGTCACTAAGGTATTTGGTCCACCTGGAGCAAAAGGAGAGAGGAAACTAAATCTTCTCAGGGATGTCATCTTCCAAAAGGCTTCGTTATGATGCAAGTTTATTTGCTGGCAAACTGGGGACAGTACTGGGATTTGTCTGCTATCAGGTATGGGGAACCTTGTATGTTACTCAGGATTGTGGTTTTCTAGCAGTATAGAAACTGGCATTGCTGGTACACGAAGGTCCTGACCTTAATTGAGATTCTTCATCCCTTGCATCCTGCCTTACAGGGCTTTGATGCCTCTCCTAGTCCCTTCTCAGCAAGTACTTTTGGTACCTTTGCTTAGGTGTGCGTTCATAGAAATACAGGATGCTGATGACTAACTGAAAAGTGACTTCCAGTCTCCTTTGTGCAATAGGCTTGTGAAGCTCAGTGGCATTTACATATGAAGGGGAGAGCAAGGTCAAGCTGATCTCTGGAAAGATTTGTTGCTGGATCCAAGTGTGATGCCTCTGGCCATCAGCAAGGACTCCTGGCACAAGCTGGGACCAGCCTGGAGGCTGCAAATGAGTTGATATGCGGCATGGTTCAAGGTGTGCAGGCTGTGGATCTGAAATCACTTCTGACATGGCACGAGCTTTGTTCTGAACTTGTTCTTTCTCATTTTCCTTCAGTCCTGCAGCCCTTGGAGAAGGGAATTGGTGCTCTGCTGGATGGAGGACTGTCTGCAAAGACTTGGCTTTTCTCAGAAAATGCTTATGCTCTTTAAAGCAGAAGCCTGGTGGTGGTTTTGCTATTGGCAGACTCACACACTTGATTGCTCTGTGGATGCTGAGAAGGACCTGGACTCTTTGTAAAGCCCTTTTTTGGTGCAAACCACTGTGTGGATGCTGATGTACGGTGGTTATGAGACGCTGCTTCGGGCTGTATTTTACTCATCATGGGACAGACCTCCTTGTTGTCCCTCTGGCAAATGCACAGTTATCCCATCACACACACACTGCACTGGGGAGGGAATATATTGCTATATAAGAGCGAACCAAACCTTGCAGAGACATTTACCCATCCAGGACTGTACCTTGTGTATAATACTGTACAGCTCACAGACCAAAGCCAGTTTATGGGAGGGTGGCTCCCTATATCAAGTGGTTGCTGAAAACGTGGTTAGAAATTTCAGTGTTTACTCTGGCTTCAGAGAACTAACCATGCAACAAAACTTTCCACACAGTGTCTGCCTGGCCAAGCAGGGCTGAGGAAGATTCTGTTGAGTGTGCTGGTCTCGCTGGCCCTGTTCCTGCCCTTTGGCTGTAGTGGTGACAATATCAAATTGCATCCAAACTGTCACTAAGTGCAGTGACTCTGCAGTAAGTCATTGGCCTCCTGGTGCTAGTTTTGGCAATGGGTAACTTTGCTTAAACTGCTTCTATTTATACAGCATAAATGGATTTGTCACTCAATAGCTTCATTGCTCATAATCATATAATTGAAGAAAATCACACTTTTTATTTCCTGCCTGCATACCTGTTTTCCTGCTGTTTGGCTTCCTCTGTTCCTACAGCTCACTAATACTTTCATGCCTCGAAGATTACAGCCAGCACTCTGGTCTTTTTAATCTTATTTTTGTTGAGTGCAAAAATCAGTGATGCTGTGGTCTTTGGTTCCCATCTTGGATACTGTCTGTGCACTGTAGCACCTCTGAAATGTTTTATTTAATAGTAGATAAAAATAATTAAAACAAGCAAAGTAGTGAATTACATATAGATGGACTACTTGTATAACTCTGACATGACTTATGGAACTTCTGTGTATTAGAAGATGGCTCTGGAAAGAGCTCTCTCCTCCTGAGCTTTTCTGGGATGACATTTATTTTATTTATCCCAGACTGTATGCTATGTGTAGTGTTGGACTTGCTGCATTAGTCTGGGCACTTAAATAGCACAAAAGATATTGTTTTGCACCTAGCCCAGAATAAATCCTGAGAAAATCTGGGTGCTAATTTTGGCATCACACACCTCTCTTCTCCCTGTGCTGGGAGGCAGGGCAGTAAAGTCACAGGTACTTAGCAGAACAACCTCAGAGGAATCTTTATCTTGGTGGAAACAGATGGAGTTTGACTTTGTGTCAATTATGAGCCTAGAATAACTCAATTTTGCTGCAGAGGAAGTGGAAAGGTACAACGCTGCCACAGCCTGGATGCTGACAAGCAGGAATTGAGCTCCGAGGAGACCCATATCTGGCACGTACACTGATTATTTCCACTCTTGAGAAGGTTTGCCACCAGAAGGGAACTGCACTTGTCACGTTTTGTAGAGGCCTCCGCTTGGGAAGGTGCTAAGCAGGATATTATATTATATTCTTGAACAGCAACCTGGTGACAGATCCCAGAGCTGAAGCCTTGTCTTGGAGGAAGGATATCACAGCTAGTGTATGCATGAGGATCTAAGTGATAAGAGCCTTGAGAGGTCCTTTCTTTCTGTTATTTGTTCACTATTCATGCACAATGCTTGGCCAGTTGTGTATTGGGAGTGAACATGGAAGTCAGACAGATTTCATGTGTTTTATTTGCCTTTTGGTTTTCCTACTGAGTTTGGGTGTTCTCACATTCAGATGTTCTGGACAGAGATGCAAGGATGCTTGGTCAGTCACCAAGGGCTCTGCTCAGCCCCTGATCTTCCCCTGTAATTTCCGTTCAATTCCCTTCTTCTTTGTGCTTGATGCATAAAAGTTGATTTTGCAGAGGGATCAGAACTGGACTTTGCAGAGCACCATCGTGTCCAGGGCTTCCAGCAGTCACCTGGACTCCAGTGGTCTTCAGAGGTCTCAGCTTTGTGCTTGGATGAAGGTACATGATACTCCAGGTCAGGTAGCTGCAAACCATCCACTTGACTACAGTATTAAAAGTCTGTGCCATAGATCAAAGAGCATTTCAAAGGGAGCCTCTGTGTAAGCCTTTCATCCTCTTTGGAGTGAGATGCAGGATCCCATGGGTGTTGGGAATGTCATGGTTGATTCAGGTTTCCATAGGTTCTGGGCTCCATAACCTGCTGCTTAAACTGCTGAAGAGCTGTTTTATCTGTTCCACAATCCTCTCTGGGAAGGCTGGATATGGTACCAGTACTTTTCCCCCGGCGTGTGGGGTAGAGCTTCTCACCAGTTGTGTGGTAGTGGCTTGCTGAGTTCTGCAACACAATTCAACAGGCTAGCTAAATTAATAGCTATGCAGTGACCTTCTGTCCCCTAAAATGGAAAACAAAATTGTAAAACTACCCTAGGGAAGGAAGTACCCTTGGGAGGGAAGGACACAGTGAGTCAGCAAAGACGTTTGTGAAGGTG
The DNA here is from genome assembly GCA_033558185.1 of Dromococcyx pavoninus. Taxonomy (NCBI): domain Eukaryota; kingdom Metazoa; phylum Chordata; class Aves; order Cuculiformes; family Neomorphidae; genus Dromococcyx; species Dromococcyx pavoninus. The sequence goes on along the minus strand of JAUMJL010000286.1, from coordinate 1,682,778 downwards.
TTGAACTGAAATCTTGCCCTGGTCTGCAGCCTTCAGTGTGACTTAGACAACAGAAAAACTACAACTTCAAAACTTGTCTACCTTGAGCCTGTTGCCAAAACCTCTCTGTTATTTATCAACTGGACTTGCTCAGCTGGAGATGGGATTAAATTCAACCTTGGATGTGGCTGCTTCCCAAGCAGATGTATCTATGCTTTGCGCTCCTGCAGTCCGTGCTCTCCCTTGAGTGGGGAGCAAATATCTGAAGAGCCTTTTGAAGCTGTAGAGTGAGGAGTCTTGTGGAGGTCATCAGTTCTAGTGGCAGCATTGCAGTGTAGCTTACTCTGAGTACTGGACATGAACGTTCCTGTGTGTCCCTACCTGTAATTATGAGGCTGAGCACTGCTCAGCTCCCTGTGGTCTGTAGGTACCTTAGTTACAAAGTGTGAGAGGGTGGTGTAAAGATGAGACCTGAATGTTGCTAGGGCACATGGCGCTCTCTTAAATGCCCCTTAATATGTTGCAATTATTAAACCTGTCTCTTGCCTCAGCAAGTTTGGACCTCTCCTAAGCACTAATTGGAGTTTAACCCCAGTAGTACTTGCTAATGTTTGCCTTTTGCCTTAGAGGAAGGAAATGTGATCCTAATCTTTAGATCAAATGGCATCTGTACTTCCATTGATAAAAGTAAATTTGTAGTGTGCTTAATGAAGCCTAGAAAGATGTTTCGAATAATGGACAGAAAATATCTGTGTTTTGTAATTTGTCGAAGTTATTGCAAGACTTCTTATTATGCCTAATAAGGTTGTGTGGGGTTTTTTTAATCCTTTCAGCTTTCAGAAGAGAAAATGCCTTGGAAAGCAGATGTTGGAGTTGAATTGCATTCTTCTTAACGTTTAGATTGAACGTGTTCCTTAGAAACCAGTCTCTGGCTTTGTGAGAGATGCCAACGAAACGCTACAGGTCACAGAAGTGGTGAGGATTTCAGAAGTTTGACTTTGCTTTTCAAACTTTGGTTGTCAGCCTGTCTAACCTGAGACCTGGGAAGTGTGTGTGTATAGGAAACTCGTTGCTATAAAGGATTCTTAAGCCCTTCTAGAGTTCACTCTCTTCACAAAACTCTTCCCTAACTTGGAATGGTGGATTGGGGAGAACAACTTCCCTGGCAGGTCTATCTTTCCAGTGTTTGTCGTGCACGTGTGGTACAGGAAGAGCTTGTAAATACAACTGCCTGTTTGTAACTGGGGGTGGAGGAGGGAGATGTCATGGCTGTGAACCCCATGGCTTAAAAGACCAACTTAATGCCAAGCCAAATGTGAGCTGACAAGAACTTGTTTTAAAGTGGCTTTGTGGATGCTTTGATCTGTAGAGGATCAAACTCAGGGGTGCCAGAGCACCTTTCTCTTGTTTGGCTCCTCATGTCCCGAGGTGTGTGAAACACCACAGGCAGCTGGGTGGATGTGTCCCTGGTTTAAAAAACAATAAAAGTGAAATTAAGCAAAAAGCATATGCAAGCAGTCATCTTGTTCCTCAGCCCTGGCTGGGTGCCATACTGTATTTTCTCTTCCAAGATATGGGGTGAAATAGGGAATTATCTAGGACCTAGGAGAAGGTGGTAATGTGGCTGATAGCTGGCTGGAGGAACAAGAAGACCGAGAGGCAATATAATTGTATTCTAGCAGGCTTTTGAACTTCCAGTTTGGGGCTGTAATCTGGGAGCAATAGGGAAAACAAGAGGAAGGGTTTAACCTTCATTTGAAGGTAAGGTGACCTAGGTACTTTCCATTGGCAGCAGTGTGCTGGGGTATGGCTGAGGGACCTCAACGCTCCAGGTGTTGAGAGCCATTTGGACAAGGCTCGTGCATGACTGACAAACTAATCACCTCTGCAGAGATGGGAATCAAGTTGGGTGACATTTCAAGGGTCCTCCCAGCACTGTGCTTCCAACACATCTCTCCTTGATGCTGCCAGGGGAGCCTAGGTAAGTCCACTCAACTGGTCCCTGCTGGTGTCCTCTCCTTTGCTTGGTGGAAAACTCATTTCCAGTGCGTCTATGGGAACTTGTGAGAAGATATCATTAAGGAAGGAGAGGTATCTGACCTGATATTGCTGCAGCACTGAAACACACAGATATTTATAGGAAAAAGCTTAAAGATAATGAGGCTCGTGAATGATAAGCAGACATGTCCAGTTTCCTTTGGGAAGAGGTGCAAAGATGTGGTCTTTTTAGCACTAAAAAAGCAGGTGGAAAAGAGTGCTTTGAGACTCTTGCAGCGTTTGAGATCAATTAAAGTTCAACCATGCCAGTGCTTTGCCTCTGTCAACCATAACGGGGAAGTGATTTCTTTAACAGTCACTTAAAGGTTGCCCTGATCTGCTTTGAGGGGCTGGGAACAGTCTTATGTATTCCTGGGTGCTGGAGTGGGACAGAGCAGAGAGCTGAGACATGACAGTTGGTCGTTACTGCTGTTAGCAGTGAAGGGCAGAGTAGCTTTGGTGGGATTAGCACTAAATGCTGTGCACAGAAGGGTGCCTTGAGGCTTCAGATGTTTTGGACTGCACGTGTTTGAAGGAGAAGGTGTGGTAAAGTCTTGGCTGAGACAGTGTCAGTAAAAAAAACCCAGAACCCTAAACACTACAGTTATTGCTTGATTGTTATGTGTTAGTAGGATTTAATTTCTGGAAAGCTTTTGATGAGAGGAAAAAAGCACCTCAAAGGACCACAGGTATTTTGGAAACGTCTTAAGTGGAATAAAATTAAGCTGAGATTGTGTTACAGCAGAGAGGATTGGAGTTAACTGAGCTGGAGCAATGAGTTTTACTGTTGCTAAATAGTTAGTGCACAGCCTTCTTTCTCCTGTCTGTGCAGATACCCCTGGGGCCCTCCCTGTTGGAAAGGGGGAGATCATCTTAATGAAAGGAGGAAATGCAAGCAATGTGTTGGATCTGCAGGCTTTCCCACAAAAGCTCCTGAAGAGCTTGCAGATGTCCTGCTACCCTGGGTTGGATTTGAATTTGTGACCCAGTGATGAGCTGCTGCATTTTGCTCCTTTGTCCTAGTGCCATCAGGGATCTTGGGCAGCTCTCAGGCAGTGCAGTGAAAGCACAGCCCCATTGTCATGTGGCCTGTTTTCCCTGGGGGAGGTGGAATAAGGAACCAGGTTCAGCCTTTGTGAATTTCAGGGGAAGGGGAGCGTGGAAGGTTTCCTTCCTGGGGAAAAGGGCTGGAAACGTAGCTTGGGAAAAATAAAACAAAGCAGCTTCTCTTCCCTTCTGCCTCGGAGTGGGTATGTGATGTCAAGGTAGTGCTGAGCCTTCCCAAAGACTGCAGGAGTTTTAGTTATTTTTTTGGGGGGAGGGAGTGGGGAGGAGGGTATGGGGGATTGGTTTATATGCTTTATGCTTTGTTGTTAAATCTCTCAAACAATGCTGCTTCCTCTTCCTTGGAGCAATTGTTTCTCATGTAGCTGACATTCTTTCTTCCCTTTCCTCTCCATCGTGGGAAGCACTCTCCTGATGTTGTGTGGGCTCAGATTTAGTCTCTGGTTTACTTTCCTTTGTCCTGCTCAGGTCCCTCTTCTTGTGTAATTTCTGCCAGGGTCCTTGTCACAAGGTCCACAAACACAGCTGGTTTAGTGCTGATGGAGAGAATTAACAACCAGAGCAGCTTCTTCTTGCCAGAGACATGGGACTGCAAAGTCTTCACAGTACCACTAGATTTCTTCCCTTAAGTTGACATAGCCTCCTCTCTGGAGGGCTGCTTTCTTCCTTAAGGAAAAACTAAGCCTAAGCTCAAAGCTTTCCAAATGCACCCATTTTCGGGGCAAGACTTGATTTTTTTTTTTCTTTGTTGTTTATTTTTTTTTGTCTTTAATGGCAAAGAAGTCCTTGGTTCATCCTGTCAGGCCTGGTATCTTCTTTTCCTAGACCAGGCATAGAACTGAAGCCAAACTAGGTCTGAACAGCTGTCAGCCATATGGCTGAATGGAGACAGACACCCACCTTTTCATTTGGGGCAGAGGAAGAAGAAAACAGTGGAGATAGTGTCTGTATTAGACCAACTAGTATTTTGCAACTAACTTGATGAAATGCTGAAGCCATGTGAATCTCCACTTCTAAGTATATTCATCTCATTCACCATCCACTACACCAAAAATGAATAGACTTGGATGTTTTGGAGCAAGTCCAGGTGTGGCTTACAAAAACAACTACCTCTCTGAGGAAAAGCTGAGAGAGCTGGCCTTGTTCAGCCTCAAGAAGAGAAGGCTTTGGGGAGACCTTATTGTGGCCCTTTGGTACTTAAGGAAGGCTTATAAGAAAGATGGGAACAGACTTTTTAGTAGGGCCTGTTGTCATAGGGCAAGGGAAAATGGTTTTAAACTGAAAGAGGGGAGATTCAGGCTAGATATAAGGAAGAAATGTTTTACAATGAGGGTAACAAGGCACTGGCACGGGTTATCCAGAGAGGCAGGAGATGCCCCATCCCTGGAAGCATTCACAGGCAGGCTGGACGTGGCTCTGAGCATCCTGATCAAGTCGAAGATATCCCAGCTTATTGCAGAGGGGATTGAACTGTGGATGGTTTTTGAAGGCCCCTTCCAACTCAAACCATTCTATGGTAGGATTTGATTTGTTCTCCAAGAGCATTTCCGAGGAAAAGCTGTCACAAATCAGACCTTGACAGAGCAGCGTGAGAAAGAAGCTCATGTATTCACTACACCTCCACTATGGGTGCATGGATTGGCTTGGACCTGAGCAGGTCTTGGTGTGCCATATGCATAAATAATAAGCCCATGGAAATTACAGGCTTAAGGACATAAGTAACTACTTGATTATGCAGTTACTTTGCCATGACCTACTTATTTTTCAAAAATCTCCTTGGCTCCATGACATCGCAGATAAAAACTTCCAGGTCCTCTCAGCATTTATCAGAAGAGCTTCCTGCAGGGAGCTATTGGTAATTTATGCCAGAGAGGAAGAGGAAAGGCTGCTGGTGTGAATTTTTCATGCTAGGCTTTGGATTACTTAGCTCATAGAAAGGCAGCAGCAAACTGGTGGGTTTTGCCCTCTCCTGTTAGGTGGAAATCACGTGGTCGAATTAAGCAACAGTAGTTCTTGATAATATGTTCTAAAGGATTATATCATGCTTCAACAGAATGGGGCATGCAGCCAGAACACACTCATCCTGTTGATAAGGCCAAGGCCCACTCTAAACAGTTATCAACAGTCTGAGCCTGTGCGAGATGCTTTAATGGAGAGCAGTAATTTGAGAATAAGACAGAAGTTTGGACAAGCCCATGGTGGAGATTTAAAACCTTCTTCCCTCTGGCAGTGGTAAACTACCTGCTTGTATAGGTTACATAATTAATTTTATGGAGAGCAGTGAACCTAAATCCTTTCAGCTGCAACTTGTATGTAATAGAATAATACTGTTGGGTTTCAAGACTGTCCTGGTGTGCAGGGTCTGTCCTGGGGCATTGGGATGCTGTTGATCTGTCCTTTTGTGAGTAGGTTTTGGAGCTGGATCCGTTGATCTTGTGCAGGTGATGGCTTTCTTTGTGTTCTCACTCATCAGTTTGCAGAGCAGCAATAAAGTGCTGCAGCTACAAGACTTGTGCTGTAAAGGTGGTGCGTGAAAACTTTTTCTAGCAAATGAGAGCTTGGGGTTAGAATTTAGGAAGAAGAAACTGAAGAGCGAGAGCACATCTGTGCTTCCATGCTGAAAACTGCACGTGTAGAGGAGGAGAGGGTGTTGTCTCCCTGGAATGTGAAGCTGAGTGCCTGAAAACTTTCCACCTGGCAGAGCTGGAGATGAAATTTATCTGGTGGGGTGGGTGACTATTCCACTCCCCAGAGCAGGGAAGCTGTATGCAGGTGATTTAGTCCATCTCTGCTGCAGATACTTGTCTTTAATGGCTGTGGTTACTGCTGTAGTTATGGTTTTTTGAATAGGAGTTTCTCTTGGAAAGCTGAGATATATTTGTTGACTTGAACTCTGGGGGCTTTCTGTGGTGGAGGATTGCGTAGTCGGATACTCTGCAGGAGTGTGGTCCTCTAAGGAAAATACCTCATGCAGTAACGTGGAGGATGAGGCCAATTTTTCTGGGAATTGTGTTAATATCTGGCTTGGATCCTATAGTAGACTTGAGTTCTAGGACACATGGTGAGAACTGTAACAAATAATCAGCCAAATCTGAGGATTTAACATCACTTTCTACTTCCATTAGTGTTTAGAGGGTAAGTCAGGGACCCAGTTGTCACTGGAAGGCTCCAGCTTTCTCCAGGAATGTGAAATTTGAGTTTTCTGGCATTACTAATGGTTTGGTTGACTTATTTCTAGATCACTTTGTTCCCCAGGTTCTTCCATTGTTAATGCAAGAATCCTCAAAAAAACTGTGGTAGGGTGGTGGTCTATCACATATATATTTGTGGTGTTATCAGTTGTAATATTTCTAAAAGAATTTTTTGGGGTTAATTTCAAATGATTCTTTTTAACCTCAGTCTTCCACACATAACAAGGCAGGGACCAGAAGTGCCAAGGCACTAGTCAAGGCATTGGGCAGTCCAGGTAAGGTGGAACAAGACCTAAGCATGACTAATTTAATTTCTTTAGAGAAGCAAATTGAAAGGTTACAGGGGTGTGAATTATGGGTTACAGGGCCTTGCCTTAATGTGACTTTCTCTCATTGGAGGACAAGACACGAGAGTAGTTTATGCTGCAGAGATAAGCATTGAGACTCCTGTATGAACTGCAGTGGTTTCCCATCTCCAATCATATTTTTCTCATGCCCCAGATCGTGGCCAAGCTCAGTAGCAAGCGCTCTGGATTTTGGAAATGGTGAGGAGATGGGGCTTGCAACGAGGTGTTGGTGGATGGATGCTACATGGGCCAGGCTGTGGGGAAGTGAGAACACCTCTAAGTCCTTCTGGGTCCACAGGAATCGAAATAGCTTCTCAGCAAATGTTTTGTCCACGAAAATATTGGTCTAAATCTATGTTGTAGAAGTACTACAGAGCAAGTCTAACACTTGCTATGACCAAGATGGCTCTTTTTTTTCCCTTTTTTTTGGGGGGTGATGCTTGTTTAATTGGCCATGGGTACCATGAGGTGCCAGGTGACTGCTTTCCTACGTGTGCAAGGATGGAGGCTGCTTGGTGTCTTAAATAATTGAAATCAATGCAAATTCTCACTCTGGCATCTCCTATGAGCTGTTAATAAAGCATCCATGATTGCTTCTGTTTACTTTATTTAAAAAAAAAAGAAAACTAATCTTTTTGTGCCCTCCTCAAAGCATGAGGAGATCAGGAATTGCAAGTAATCCTCTGAAATTATTATTGAATGACAATTACTTGGAAATAATGCTGTTTGCTGACCTGACAGATAAGACCCTGAAGCAATGCAGTCTAAGCTGTACCTAAGCATCTCTCCTTGCCATAACACAGTGACTGCGAAGCCTGACCTGTGTCTGCAGTGGCTGAAAGCCAGATCTATTTTTAGACAATGTTTAAATAGACATTGCCCAAACTGTTTAATGCTGTCTCATGGGGTCAAGAGGACTTTCCTACTGTACTGAGAGCTCATTTGGACGTTGTGTGGATGCTGACACTGTGGGAACTGGCTGCAGCACCTAAAATGCTGCCCCGATGCTGCCAGGCAAAGTGGTTAGGTTGTTCTCTCTGATTCCTTATAATTGCTTTTGATTATAAATAAATAAATAGCTCACAAAGTGAGGAGCTATTAGGAGATATGCAAGAAAAGGTGAATTTCTTTAGCAGGGGTCCAAACACAGAAATGCTTACCTGGTGCTGGTGAGGCTGGAGGGTCTAGGGCTCAAAACACCTCTTGGTTGACTTATTCTGAGAGGTGGGTTCAGATGTCCCTTTCCTTCCTCTTGGGAGGTGATACTTGTGTTCTCCAGAGCATCTGTTGTTGAAGGAGGAGCACAGAAGTTTGGGGAGGAGTCCCGTAGAGACCAACTGAGCACTGCACATACAGCTCTGCTATTGTGCAAAGAATAACATTGCTGGCTCATCCAGAAATGTCAAATAAGTCTCCAAAACAAGCTCCTGGGTGTAATCTGCAGCTGCCATTAGATTGCTGGAGCCTGCTTTGGATTAGAAATGCTCCACAGATACAGCTGTAGTAATGTTGTGTTTCTGAAGTGCTGATCCTCTTCCTTCCTTTCCAGTACCTCAGAAAGAAAACAAGTCGGTTGATTTAGGTGCCTGAATATGCTGCTGACTCCACACAAGTTGTCTGCTCTTCCCTTGTGTTTCTTTTTTCTTAGCTGAATTGCCCTGAAGCTTGGGCCCCAGGAAAGGTACTTCTGGAAGGTCTTCAATGCAAAGCTGATTCAGAGACATAGAAAAGAGCAGAGGAACAGAGCTGATGCTTAAACATATACTGTCATCAGGTAGAGATTTCCAGCTTCTATGCTTGTTGCTTGGAGAACTCTTGTATTAACTGTGTAAAACTTGTATCCCAGTTTAAATACAATTGGGTTTTTTACAATAGGTCTTGGTAAAATTTGCTTTTAAAACCATATTTCCTTTGAAAGTCTATAAACTTGGTCTCTGCAGTGTCCTGTCATAGAAGCATTTAGTTTGGAAAAGACCCTTAAAATCATAGAGTTGCTTCTGATGATGGACCTGCCACTCTTGGTGGAACTGCACTGCAAAGAAACCAGGAGGGCTTTTCACCTCCTGGGGTGAGTTTTGGGCTCTTATACACCGCTAGGTCTCTTCGGTTTGATCCCCAGACAGACCATGTGCAAAGGCACTAGCCTTAGCTTGGTGCTGCAAAAAGCCATGGATAACCTTTGGGATAAGGACTGTGAATGGCATGGATGGGGCAGGTCCACGGTGCTGTTCTGGTGATGGCTTCAGCTCCTGTTTAGCCTGACCTTGGTTGTCTGAATCACTGCATTTAATCCCTGTACTTATTCAAAACTGGTGTCAACAGACTGTCTGAGCAGAGATTAGCAGCGGATGAATGATGCTGACTGCAAAAGCATGGAGAGAAAACCGAAGGTTTTCTAGAGCTAAAAATTACCCCAAGTTCTTGCTGTGGGTTTTTTTTTTTTAGTTTTGCATTTTCAACCAGTTACTGGAGGGCTGCCTCCTCAAGGGCTGTAGTGCAAAGGAATACCTAAGGCAAAGGCTAGTACATCCTGAAGTAAACCCATCCCAGTTCACTGTTGGCCTTCTGCAGCACACTGGCATGAGCTGGGTACCTTCGAGGTGACAGATGTGGGATGCCCCAGCTGCCTGTGTTGCACTGGCTGATCTGCACTAATGCACTGTTTCTAGTGCCAAACCTGTTTTGCTAATAATAGGCAGCTTTGTGGGGGAGTAAGTGCCCAAGTGACCTTATCTGTGCCCATCGTGTTTGCCCTGAAGTGAGCTTATTACCTTGTTTCATACTGTGCTCTGTGTGTGAGAAATAAAGGGGGGAAATTTTAAACTATCAGAGGAGCCTTTGGAAGGGAAGGGATGGTTTAAAAACCCCACAGGTGTGCATGGGTTGGCTAGAAGAACCTCTGAAATATTGTGGTGATGGCTTGTGCTGGCACAAATCCTATACTCCTGGGCCCTTCCCACTGACTTGGGATGGGAGACAGTGACATGGCATGTGCCTTGCTCCAGCCCAATTCCTTGCATCCCTTGGGACATCTAGGAATAAATGATTCTCTGTGGTTGGGGCTGTGTTGGCTAAAATGGAGGATAACCAAACCAGTTGTCTTTTAGGCTGCTCTGCGTCAGGGACCGCACTGTTGTGTGCAGGGGCCCTGTTCATTTTAAGCAGGAATGGGCTGCTGGTCCTGCATGTTTTTGTGCATTGATCCCTGTTGGATGAGCAGGAATCCCTGCCTTGCACAGGGAGATGGATGGAGGGGAGCAGAAACTGCTTTTGTGCAGCATGAGAGAATTCAGCCTCTGTGTGTGTGACCATACACTATAACGTGGTACTTGGAAATGCCATACATATGCAGTTCTTTGGCCCCTTTATGGGGAAGGGCTGATGCTTAGCATCCAAAATGAATACCCAAAGCTAGAAGCTGGTGCTGAATTCTCACTAACACCTACTTGCTACACGTAAGGTCATCTACTCTTTTAAGCCCTTACAATTTTTAAAAGAATCTGGAAATCCTGACTTTGCTTCATGTACTCTTTCTATGCCTGTGCCTTCTGGATATGAATTTAGCATTAAATGATGCTTTTCAGATGTTTCAAAGGCTGCCTACAGAAATACGTTGAGGAAAGCTACTGTGAGGGCAATCTCTCTGGGAGAATAGAGTGTGTTTGCTTCTGCCTTTCCTTTGGTGGAAAGGCTTGGAGTGTGTTTGTAAAGCTGCATGTTGTTGGTTTTATTAACTAGCAGAGTTGGGCATCTCCTGGTCTGGTGGGATCTACTCTTCTCTCCCAGGTGTTTGGATAAAAAACTGGGAAGAATACAGCAAGGAAAGACACTAGTGAATATTCATCAGGAATAACTGCTTTATTCCTTGGTGCACTTGCCTTTCTGTTATCTTATGTCTGTTTATTCCTGGAGCAGCAGCAGGTCACAGTGACATGTATTAAGATGCCAGTGTTGTCTGTCTTGGTCACACAGTGGCAGTCCTTGTGCACTGTTAACTGGGAAGTTCCTCGTTGCTAAATACCCCTGTGACAGCAGTGGTGCCTTTGTGACAGAGGAAATTTTGGAAGTGTTTTAAGGATTTTGTTATGTTTCTTCTCATGAGAGCGATCCACCAGCTTTTGTGGATGCTGTGGATTGATGTTGTTCCTAGGATACCTGTGAAGGCATTGGTCTGCTTTCCTCAAGGTGGTTTTTGGGTGCTTGGGCTGACATGATGCTTTAATCCTGGTCTGTTATGATTGAAGCTCTGTAAGCTCTTAGCATTGGGGAGCCTTTTTTACCCTGTGAGTGGGAAAAGTGGGGTAGAAATAAAGAGTGCAAAGTAAAGGTGGTGTCATGCTTGATGTCATCTGCTGTCCCAAATTGGGAAGGGGCTGCGATGGTTTGACAAGAGGCAGCACGTGTGCAACGCTGTTGCACAGCCGACTGGCTCCCCAGAGCACGGGCTGAGCTGTGAATGCCTGATGTTAAGTTATGGGTCAGGTGAGGGCACTGTTTACATCCTGTAATTAACATCTGTGCAGTTAATCACTGGGGCTGGCAGACCTGGAGATGCTGAATCTGAGTCGTGCTCTCCGTTGTGTTTGGATCCCTGTCCCAGAGATGACAGAAGGCTAATAACAAAGATGTGTCAGCTTGGACTGTTTGTACTAATTTATCCTCCTCCCCTTTCTAGCATATGTTTGCAGCATATAAATCCACACCTTTATAAATCAGTGCTTTGACTTCAGTTTCTTCCTCCTTTTTGGCCTCTTTGAAAACAAAATTCATGCAGCTGTGCACTTTTTAACACATGAACCTGTGGGAAAGAGTAAAAAAACTTAGCAAAGGCAAAGCCTTGAATGCCGTGTTTCTGTGCAAAATCATTTGCCTTCCCTGGTTTAATGCAGACTTCAGAGGGTGGAATTGCTGTCTCTCACAGGAGGGTGGAGAAGGGGAAGTGGGAATGATGACTCTTCCGATGTCATGATGAATGATCTCCACTTCTGTTGTGTCCACTGTGGAACGTGGACCTGATATGTCCCTGGGCTTTCTCAATCCCATGTGAATCCAAGCCACTATTAAATGCAACTGGCTACTGTCTTAGCAGCTGGTCTATCTTTTGTTTTTCTGCAAAAATCATTGCTGCTGTTATGAAGGAATAAAGCCTACTTTGTGTGACTTGCTTTCTCCTTTTGATAGGTGTTAACTCACCTTGGGGATGGAGAGAAATCCATATGTTCTTTTTCATCTCACTCTGAGCTGTGTTTAAATGCTTTAATTCTGAATCAAAAAAGGCTAGAGTTAGTGAGGAACAAAATACAGCTCTTCTAGCAAATACAGAAGTGATCTTTTTGTTAAAACCTGAGGCAGTTAAGACTCCTAGAGCAGCTAGGTCTGTAAGGGTAGATACACAGTTAATTAAGATTCATCCAAATATGCTAGGAAGCTAATTTACATCTTTATCTTCCTAAAAATGTTATGGAAGCATTGCTGTGTCTTCATCTTCCAAAGCAGTGAGGAAGAAGCAAGTTCTGATCCAGAAGCCTTGTGTAGGACAATGTTGAAGCCACTTGTGAGTCTTAGTTGAAGAGGGAGCTCAGGGAAGAGGAGGGGATGTGACTTTCACTAGATAATATAGAAGATAATATAGAACATCTTGAACAGGTTATTTTTAGCTTGTGTGTTTTTGGGATGATGCCCTATAGCAGCCCACATGCATTAGTGCATTAGCCCATATATATTCAATGCATTAATGAAAGCTCTCTGGAAGAGGTCAGGAGAGGATGCCAGATCAGTTGTGGAGAATTGGGAGAAGAGGAAGAATGGCTGAGAAGCCTGATTTCCCAACTACTAGTTACATTACCAGGATGGGATTGCTGTAAGAGAGTCCAGGGGTGATGTGGAAGAAGAAACAAGTGTCCAGCATTTTGGGGCAGATTGTGATGGGCTCATTGCTCTGATTTCCACCCACCTTTCCCTTTTTTTACTCTGATAGGTGGCTGTTGGAATATTCTGAAATCCCCAGTCTGAAGTCCACAGCAGCCTGAGAAATTCTGCCTTCAGAAAAAGCTTTGCCTTCAGTTATGGAGAAAAGCTTAAGGACACAAATAGAGCAGAGTGACCCAAGCTACCAGCTGTGCTTTATTCAGCAGGCAGCACAGCTTGTATGTTGGATTTTGTGCACAAAAATTACTGTGCCCTTCCTAGAGGAACAGTTGCCATGTTCCTCAAAGGATGGAAGAATGGAGAGCAGGACCAGCATGAACTTGTGTTTGTGTGCCTCCCTGGTGTTCCTGCACGACAGTCATTACTATTACAAGAAAAAAAACTCCTCTAAGTTATTTGGTACATTTCTACCACTCTGTAGCAGGTAAAAGTGAACTGATTTTCCCTCTCTGCTGGGACCTCTGCAAACCCATGGGGAAAGGTCATTCCTCCTCACAAAGAGAACAAAGTTTATGAGTTACCTGACAAAGACTGGCAATGGGTGCATGGGTGAAGCTGTGCTGAGGGCTGATAAAGGTAGAAAGTGGTACATGAAGAAATCCTGCCTAGTTTTCATGCTGCCAAGCATGTGTTTCACAAACACAATGTAGTAGATCCTGATTAGAGCATCTTATTAGCTGGACATCATCTGCAATGCATTGACTTGCTCAGAGCTGGCTTGAGACCTTGGTGCACCAGCACCAGTGTGTGTGAAAGCGGAGGCAACAGTGTCCTGCCAGCAACCTTGAATGACCTGCTAAACCCTTCTATCCCCTTGTGAAGAGCAGCCAGCAGCTGCCAACAACTCTGATGGGAGTTGGTTGGGTAAGTTATATGGCAAACTGCATTTGGCAGGTGGCTGACAGGGCAGCAAGGCTGCTGAGGACAAATATTTTTGAATTATAAAGTATTCCAAGCTTCCAGTGCTATCCCAGTAGCAATGGTTCGGATGAGGGCAGACCTTGGGAGCTCTTCTGAACATCTGCTTGCTATCTAAACCCAAAGCAACAGGGGCATAATGTGCTTGGTGACTCTCCATCCTGAGGCCAAGATCTCTTTGTCTTGGTTTGAGTAGAAATGCTGTTGAGGACAAGGCTGGCAGCTCTCCTGGGACATGGGAGGAAGACAAGCTGGGTGTGAAAGTCTCTTGCACAACCCCGGTACCTGTTGAAACCTTTAGGCTGTTTACGTACTGGTTTTGGTGGGGAAGATTAAGTGTTTTATTTAACATCCCAGCTCTTTCTTTTGTATGTTGGGAGAAGGAAATTGTTTTAAGTTGGATCCATTGAAGCTGGAGAAAGTGTTTTGCATGCTGTGCTTAACTGAAATGCAGCCAAGTTTTGTTTCCTTGCCTGCTCTGACTGCAGCCCTGCTGAAAAGGCCTGGGCAAGTGAATTATCTGGGTGGTGTGTGTTTGTTCCAGTCCCTAGAGAAAGGCCAGAGAGTATGGAGGGATCATCTGGCAGGTGGTATTTTAGTTGTCTTCATGTGTGGTGCTGAGCAGCCTACCATATCCTACATCTGCTGAAGGATTACTAGGATGCTTGGGAGGCTGGAGGAACCCCAAGTACCATATATCTGATTCTTGTTTATTGAAACATCAAAATCATACCAGAAATGCCTCTAGAGCCTGCAATAGTGGCATCTGTTAGTGAGGGATGAGAACTCTAAGGGTTTGTGGTGACTCACCTGCTGCCCTTGAGGATGCAATTAATCTTTTCTTAATCAATGCTGATAAACTGACTCTTCAAATTGGAGCTATCTGTTCCCTTGTAAATTGGATTTTTCCTCTGTTTTCATAGAACACAATCCTTGAACAGTCTTTAAATCTGAACTATATATTTCTGCTCAATGCTCCTGTGATGCTGACACTCCTTCTGTATTTACATCACTTCACCCCCAAATATTTACGTGCATATAAACAGAGGAACAACAAATTTGACTTGGCACCACAGGGCTCTATGACCATTTCAAACATAAACTCGTCTTAGCTCTCAGTTCTCTCTTATTCTTAGCTGCATGACTGTCTTTCCACATAATAAATTACCAACATTTATTGGTCTTCTGACATGCAGGTTTCTCAAGGGAAAGGAAGGCTGAACAAAGCCTTCCCTATAATCGGGGTTTGCAGTAGGCTTTGTGCAGAAATTGAGCTTGCTGACCAGTACAGCCAGGATTTTATGGCTCACTATAACTGCATTTACACCAACGATGGAGTTTGGGAGATACTGAATAATACCTTAGACTGTATCCATGAGAGATTAATGTGTGTAACATATGATAGTATCTGCGTGTCAAGAACCGATGAGAAGCCAGTGTGTTTCTGGTAATGCTGTTTCTCCTGCTGGAATGTGGGAATTTCAGTGTCACTCATGTTCCCACTACTTGAAACTTAGCAGGTAACTTCTGCTCACTGTGCATACCATGTGCCTTTATGCTACTCCTAGAAATGTGCTGAGACTTGGAGCTGTTTGAAAGCTGGTAGGCTCAGTGCTTCTCTGCTTGTCCCAATTTCTATACAGCTAGCTGCAATAAATCAGGAACATCCAATAACATTCACCCAAGCATTGCTCCAGCAATTTCAGCACCAGGTATGAGCTCATTGGCAAAAGCTGGCTAGATTCTGTGCCCTGAGTGAAGATGTTACTCCCTAAAATGAGCTGGATCTTTGGTTGATGTAAGATTGCTAGCTCTTGTTTCTTGGTTGCATTTATTCTATATTACCTTGCGCTGAACCAGCTTGGTGCTTTAATGAAAATGTTTTGCAATAACACATCTCAGACTCATCTAATTTAAGCTGATGGTTAACCCAGTCATCTCATGTCTGTGTGAGATCAGATGAATTTTTTCCATCTGAAAAGCTTTGTCCTCTAAATAGGTATGTGGAATAGCTTGTGAGGAGGACTTCTCATGGCTCCTGAGGATTGCTCTTAGTTCTTGCAAGTGTGTGGAAAACTTGAGCCTTCTGAGATGAAAAGCACTGTAGGGAGAACCTTGTATAAATGCCACTGGTTTCACTTCACTGCTGGTTGTAATAACTGGGCTGACTGGGCTCTGTCTTGCTGGGGTGAGAAGTGGTTGAAGGCCGGTGACTTTATTACAGATTGACCTTGCAGAATGACTCTTGGGTAGTTATTCCAATGTGATCTGGATTGAGAGCCCCAGTTTGCATAATAAGAGTGAGAAAATTTCTCCAACAGAAGAGTTGCTGAGTGAAACTCTTCCTGTTCCGGCTCCCTGTTCCTTTTCTCTGGTATTTTCCTTGCACCTTTGGCTTGTTGCACCTGGAAAATGGGTGGCTTTCATGTGGATCTTGATCAGAGAATACACTGCTGTCTGTGGGTGTCCAGTTGGCATTGTAGTCAAGTCAGTGTGTTCATTACCTCAACAGTTTTGTCCCTGTCCCCCTTTTCATCTTGAAGGATGGTTTTGATAGAAGCTTTATGAATGCAGCTGACCTCCCACTACCTGGAAGACACTGCTCTTCCCCATTCAAATGGTAGCAGAACTAAGGCAGGTGCTGGCAGAGGGGTCCAGTGGGAAATACTGCTGGCATGAGAGCTGAATCCAGTCTCTTCAGAACATATTGCCAGCCCTGACTTTATCCGTTCTTGGACCAGATGGTTGTTGCCTGGGCAGAAGGATGAGTCCCTCTGCCATGCAAGCAGCCCACATGGAGCAGCCTGTATCTGGAAGAGGCATCACTGCAGAAATTTTGGTAGGGCTCCTGTTCATCTTTTGTACTTGCAGAGCAGCAATAGCAGCTGCCTCGTGCCCTCTCCCAGCCAGAAGAAAGAAGTAGGTCAGAATTTGCATTCTTTGCTTGGCTTCTCTGCGTAACTTGCACATTTCTTTTATTTTCTAAGTCCTCTTTTTAAACAAGCTGTTCCTGTACATGTGTGATCCTCAGGCTCCCATGAATCAGAGGGTGAAGTCTTAAGTTCAAATGTATAATTGGGCTTTAATGTCTGTCTTCCCTCCAAGAGCACTCTGCGAGACTCCTCAGACTCTGAAGGGCTGATCCTAGCATGTAAAAATCTGAAATAAGTGCTTGGGGCAGTGTCTTTATTTTTGGCTATTGTATCATCTGGACCAGGATTTAAATTTTTCTCATGTAGCTGTTCTTGCATGATAAGAGCAAGAAATTGGGATGAAACCATCCATGCTGCAAATGTGATGGTGAGACTTCTTTTCAGTGCTTCTCTGTCTGTTTTGTTGCTAGTTTGCAGTGCCCTGATGGAGGGGAAAAAAGGAGATATTTGAGTGCAGCAGGCTCGTGGCAACTGGAGAAGCACTGGAGTGTTGCTGATATGCTGCAGGGCAGTCAAAGTCTCATTTTGTTGCAGTTTTGTACACTGCAAGAAAAAGCTTTGTTGTGACAACACTTGGAAATAACAGGCACAGCGAATAAGGTCTGGTGTGATGGGGCATCTAGCGTGGAGGCTGGGACAGGAGAGCAGGGTTAGCTGATGGGCTGCGTGTTGGGGAGAATCCTGTAGGTGCAAAGGGGCACCATCCATTGGCACACCTTTTTTTTTCATTTCCAGACATTTGTAGAAGCCTGGGTCGGTTTGTGCTACCCCTCAAAGCATGATGGCAATTTGGTTTGTGGTTTTGGAGGGCGTGTATGTGTGTGGTGACTCTTTTTAGGATTTCTAGATCTCCGTGCTGTTTCTTGTCCCCACTTGAAACCAAGGTTTGATTCCTTGTGTGATTCAGCATCTCTATCAGATTTTTCAGTAATCTGGTGAAAAGGAGACTATCATCCTGAAATTGGGTGATTTTCTTTATAGTGGGGAGTCCAACCTATGATGGAAAGAAAAACCTGCTGCATTGTTCTAGTCTGTCTTCATCTGCTTAGGTGACTTTTAATGTGTTTTTTGGGGGGTTATGAGCTCTAGAGGCCTGTTTGCTTTTTTGTTGGTCTGAAATACACAGCAAATTGTGTGGTCTGAAGACGGGTGCACAGGTAAAAGTGACAGAAACAATATTAACGGGACATCACTGTTTTAATGGATTTTTCACTATGTTTTTTAAGTGGGGATATTATTTCCCTGAGAATCTTGTTTTGTATGCATGTGTTTAGCTAAAAATGCCTTGCTTTCCTTTTCCAAGGAAGTCTGTGTGGCTTACCGGCTTTACTGGCTGTATCAGCTCTATGCAAGTGAAACTGCAACCTGAATCTGTCTAAG